>WNGS01165503.1:25557954-25587195 GCA_020271785.1 Procambarus virginalis | reverse complement strand
TGCCCCAACAGGTTTTTGTTTCCATTCTCAACAAATTAATTTAGTTTAATTAGAAAAAATGTGGTAAAATGAGTAATTTATCACAATTATTCATGTACTGTACTGTATAAATATTCCTATTGAATCTCTTAAGAAGACAGTCTGTGAAACTTTGGGTAATGCTTATTATTAGTTCACAGTAGACAGCAAATTATCTGTTGGCAACACATTTTCTATATTTGAAAACAATGGTACACCAATTTCTTAAATACATTTACTGTATAATGTTATATTAAATGCACGTGAGTATCTATACAAGACCAGCATCTTTTGCCATCCCATAGAAGATGGAGTCTCTGCTAGCCAGTAGTGCAGCTGGCGTGTTAAATTCTGCTATCTTGCCCTTGTCCATCACCATCACTCTGTAGAGAGAAACATAAAGATCTTCACATGATGCATTAACCCTTTGACTGCATGCTATTTCTGTTCCAGTTTTGACAAAATGCAAGTAAAAGTCTACCTCTCGTGGTTTAGCTGTAGGGCCCTATGAAGCGGCATTTTTTGGTAAAAGCAAGGCGAGGTGCCACACACAGGAATAACGTTGTTGATTTATTTCATTCTCTCAATTTGTTTTAGTTTTCATGCTAACATGTTGTAATGATGTCAATAGTGGTGTTCATTTGAAAAAATGTGTGTACACATATGCACACCCTATATTTAGTCATACTGCACTAATATGTGGAGTAACCACATTGACTTGGGAAATAAGCTAAAGTGCTTTTGACTTATGTCTTCATCAGCAACTTATAAATGCACATAACGCAATTTTGCCTGTAAATATATACATGGTAATCATTTGCTGTTGTTAAAAGTTCGATGATTCCCTGTAGGGCTGCCCTTCACATTCAAACACTGAATGGTGCACCAGACATACTCACCATATTTTTACTAAGACCCCTCAAAGGAAACAAAAAGATTTTTTCAAATATGACAAATGATTGACAGAGGTCTTTATTGTCAAATGATGTCCCCTAAGATTGGGTGGGGGTTATTTAAAAAATGGGGCACCTTAAATTAGCTCCAGGTGATTGGAGCATATGGCCAATTGCCTGAAAATGGTTAAGCAATTTAAGGGTTAAAGAAGCAACATTTGCCACACAAGTACTGCAGTATGTAAACATTATATAGACTACTAAGCAATGAGAAAGGTGAATTCTCACTTGATAATGCAGTAATGCCAGCCAAAAGAAAAATTGGGGGATTTTATTTTCTTTACATCAAATAGTAAATGGTTTATTTGATGTAAATGAGGAATTATAACTGAAGTGAACAATAAGGTATAACCAAACGTAATGAGTTATCTTTTTTCTAAGTGTATACATATATTGAATTTTTTTATAAACATGCTTATTTCATCAATGAATTATCAGTTGAATATTTCACAAAACTTACATGATGAAATGTAGTCAGTGTAATTTACCATAAAGTCTTACAACAGAAGTAAAGTTGGGCTCAAGAAACAGCAAAACAAATGCATCTGCAAATCCTAAGAATAAAGGAAAAATACACTACACTTTAATTTACATAATGGAGTACTGTACTGTAAGTACTGTACATAATAAAGTCTTAGAGTGAGACTAACCTGTCACAATCCATAATGGTGTTGAGACGATGGGCAATTGTGAGCACGGTGCAGTCAGCAAACTCTGATCGGATAGTGGTCTGAATCAGATTATCAGTCTCCAGGTCGATAGCTGCCGTTGCTTCATCTAACACCAGAATACGAGACTTGCGGAGCAGAGCCCGAGCTAAGCTAACAAGTTGTCGTTGGCCAACACTAAAAAGTAACAGCTTATTAGTACACTCAAAATAATTTGTGCACCCTGTATGCATACAGTATATATATTTAGTTTCTGCAATTGATTATAGAGAAGAAATCTAATGAAAGTTGAAAATAGCTAAGAGATAATGATAAATATGAGAGCATTTACTCATCTAGACAAAACATATCTGTAGTTGCTTTTTACTGCAATGGTGTATTTTATAGTTGCAGTGTGATAATGGTGTATTTTATAGTTGCAGTGTGATAATTTAGTAATTTGCACATTACATTATGATTTTACATTTACACATTTACAGGTTACATTACACAATGATTTTAAAACTTGGCTGGTATGACAATTTAGGAGCAACTTGTCTGACTAAAAACATTAGGGGATTAAGTTACCTAAACTGAGAACACAACATTTTTACAAATGAAGGTTTAGTATAAAATGTACTGATTAATGTTGGAAGTTTTCTAGGGGGAGCCCCGTCAGCTCCCCGGAGCTATCCAGGCTGAATGGATATGTATAACTTTCTGGCATCAGTCAAAGTGCATGGAGTTCTTACATACGGGGGACCACGAGCCAGAACCTGGCACCCTCAGAGAGGCACAAGGAGCAATGGCCTATTGAAACCCCCGTGTGGTTGGAGCATGCTATGTCTGCCATCGACCGGGATAGGCACCCAGAAAGGTAGGCGCCTCAAAACAAACCCCTATTCTGGTTAAAATATGGCTACCGAAAGCCGAACGAGTGGACAGAACTCCTCAAAGTTATCTAACTAGCATGACGTCATCACGTCGCCACGCCACCAAGTGCGCAACCCCCCCCTCCCCAGGAGGGGGAAGGGGGAGCCCCAGACCCATCCGCCGGCGACCCAACCTTCAGTTCTTGGCTGATGTGATTACTGGCTGGTGGAGTGCCTCTGGCTCCAGCTTTGTTTCAGTTCTATGACTTGTGGTGTGGGCTGTCTCTACCAGTGGGGTGTGAGTCAGGAGTAATATTCCAGGGTACTCGGGCTGCATGCGCCTAGGGCTCTCTTCTCTAGGGGCCCCTGTAAGTACTGCCCTTGGGGCTTGAGGCCACCTTCCACAAGTCTCCTTGGGTTCCACCTCCGCTGTGTCCTTTACTGTTCGGTACTGGGCCGCCCTTGGAGTCGGCTGGGGTTTTGTTGCCCTTCTTTGTCTCTGAGTAGGTGGTGGTTTTCGTCACTGGTAGGGTCGCGGGGTACTGCACAGCTAGTTTTCACCAATAACAGTGGCCGGCTCTATTCCACCTGGGTACGTTGTCCTCTTGCGGGGTTTTTCTTTTGGCCTGGGGGGAGGGGGTCGGCCTTGGTGGTCCCCCTTTGCTGTTCTAGGAGTTATATGAATTTTCGGTTGATGGTCCTCCCCGCTTGGCCCCCGTGAGTGGTCACGTCTCGAGGGCTCAGCTTTTAGAAGTTTGTCTGGTAGAATTGGGCTCCGGTTTGCAGTACCCTACCTGGGCTTCCCTTGGCGTGTAACCATGGCTAAGGGCCCTGGAAAACCCCATGGGGACTCAGTGGTCCTATGGATGTGACCCCTGATTCCCCCCCTCACATTTTGCTAGTTTGATGGTTGATCTGTCCCCTTGTCTCTGGGTGGCACTCAACTGTTTTGCCTCCGCCTTGCTGCCTGTTGGGTCGTTGGTTCTTTTGACCCGGAGTCGTGTGACGGGTGTCGTCTGTACGTGCTCCCTTTCACCCAGGCCTCTGGTCATGATAATCGGGTGCAGGCGGCTGCGGCGTTGCATGCTAGGTTTACCTTGCTGCAACGCTCTTGGTTGGTTGCGGCCCTGGATGCCCCGAGACTGCCCTGTTTTGGTGGTAGGGGTCCGGACTTGGAAGTGGAGGTCTCTTCGGCTCTAGTTCCTTCCACTCCTCCTAGTCCTTCCCCTTCTGTTATGCATACTTCCTGCCCTTGCTTCCAACTCTGAACAGTAGGAGGGTTTCAGGGTTGGAGCAGGGTCTGGTTGGGTTGAGACTCGGACGGTTTCGAGGTTTTTTTCCTCTTCTGGGGTGGTGGCGGAGGCATTCGAGCCTGTTCCTCCAGCCGTGCCGTACGGGTCTGAGCAGTGGGCTCCCTTCCTTAGTGTTTTGCATGGCTGCCCCAGCTTTTCCTTATGAGGCTGGGGCTTTGGGGGTATGGCTCGGCCCTGGGTCCTGCTGTTAGGGTTCCCGGGGTTGGGAAGGGGTTGCCTGGGGGGCTTCGGCCCCATTTTTTGCCCCGCTTGGGTCTTTGTACCCTCGGTGCGGGGCTTGCAGTTCCTCTGAGTGGGGATTTTCCTTCCCCCCTCTGCGTTCTTGTTGGCTCAGGTCTACCCCTCCCTGAGTTCGGTTCCGTGTTCCTTCATGTCCATCGTTCCGTCATTCCTGGCGGTGTTCACCCCTTTTTTGAGGACATACGAACGTATGTACAATGATGACTGCCGTGGGTCTATTGGCCTGTACGAGACAGCTCTTATTTATAGCTACCCAATCCCACTCATATACATGTCCATCCCTCGTTTGACACAATCGTGGGAACCCACCCCGCCACTACGTTACTCGGTAATTGGTTCCACAAATCAACAACCCGTACCGAACCCGTGTTTACCCACGTCTTTCCTGAATCTAAACTTATCCACTTTATCCCCACATTTTCCTCATCCTATTCGTGCTTCCATTGCAATACTGTTCCCTTTGTATCGGGGTCCATGCATGTCCCTGGTTCAGGGGTGTCTTTTTGTCCGTATGTGCCTCTGTGCATTTGTGCTGGTTCGTACCTTCCAAAATTCTTGGCCTGTCTGTACAATATGTGTATGTACGATATGTGTGTGTTCGACTGGTATACGAGCCGCGCCGCCTGGGGGATGGGTGGTGCGGTTCGTACCTCGTGTGCTGGGGCCAAGGGTGTTTGTTCTGGGCAGTGTACTCGTGTGTTCCACGTAGTTTACCACGGGTTTTCTAAGGCTTCTCTTTCCAGTTGCTGCCCTCTTGGTGTGGGGGTGTTTTAGATTTTTTGTGTGGTGACGTCGTTTCTTTTTTTCTCTGCTTCTGGGAGTGGGGTGGCTCCGGGAGGTGCCTTCTCCACATCTGTACTGCACTTCGTCTTCCGCTGGGCACGCCTCTGGGTACTTACACCTCTGGACGTCTTTCATCTTTGACTTTGCATTTTCTTCGGGTCCCAGTACATACAATACCTCCTGCCTTTTGTGCACATACCGTTTCGGGCAGGCCTCTGGCATTGCTTCTGGTATGTTACTCTGCTCGACTGTGTTGAGGCTCGGTTGCAGGTGAGGTTGTACTATCTGGTGACTCAGTCGGCCAGGTGCTGGGTCTCGACTTTTGGTGGGGTACTTGCCTGGTTGTGCTTGCACCTGGTCTTTTTCCCCTACATTTGAGCACTCCTTCGTTCCCTCGGTCCGTGCTTCTGTGTCCTTCCTTGCTTGGTCTCTGCTCTGGACACTCCTTCCTTGCCTATCTTCGGTGCCTGGCTGCACCCTGATGTCCCTCTGTGTGTGGATGTCCTCCCATTTTACACTTTGTAGTTGGTCGTGTACTTTCCACATTCAAAATTCTAATTCGCTTTTTATTCAGGAATAGTACTTACACAGTTGATATACGAATGTGCTGTTGGTTTGTTTGTTGGTGCCGAGTTCTTTCACTTTTCTTTTTTTCACTGCAGGCTTCTGTGTTGCACTGTCTGGGGGGAGTTGTGGACATCCGGTCCACCGCTCCTGCCTTACTGGTTTCCCTTTTTGGGTCTGGTAGATGGGATTCTGGTCCTGGTTCCAGCTTTTCCTTGTTCCTTTTCCGGACCGTGCGTTTTTGTTTGCCTGCGGTCCGCATCCTGCGTAGTTCCCCTCAGGTCTCCTATGAAGATGTGCGAGTTGTTCTTCCCTGCTGGAGCTGGTTGCGCTGCTTCTTTGGGTTGGCAGGGTCACTGTTTTTCATTTCGCATCTCGCTTTTTCCTTTGTGGTGCCCACTGTCCTCGTTGGCCTCTGCCTGGGCCCTGGCTTTTTGGTGTTTGACCTTGTTGGTCCTTTAGGGTTCCTTGGGGGGAGGGGAGGGGGAGGTTCCTCCAGGACGGGGTGTTTCTGCTCGCTCTGGTTGGTTCCTTCGGCTCACTGGGGTTGGTTTTCCTGGTTCCCTGGCGGCCATTCCTTTTGGTTTTGGTCTTCCTTGGTCAACCCTGCTGATTTCTTCGGTTTTGATACTGTGGGTCTTCCCGCGACTCTGCCTCCTTTTTGCAGGTTGGTCCCGTCCTGTGTAGGGCTGGTTCGTTCCTCCCCTCGAGTCTTCGTGTCTCGGTTTTTATCTCGTTTCTCGTTGTTCTCGTCCCAATGCGCCAATGGGTGCATTGTTGGTCTCCCTCTTGTGTGCTTCACTGTGTTTCACCTCCCACCTGTATGTGGTTTGTCCTGGCGGTCCTTCTGGTTTTCCTATCACTGCAAAGGGTTCTTCGGCCTCTGATAGGGTTGTCTTGTCCTTCCCTTCGGGGTTGTTCCGCGACCGTCTTCTGGTACCATGTACTGTCTTGGGTGATGCTCTTTTTTTAGGTTAGGGTGCGTGGCGTCCGCCTCCCGGGTCCTTCCCTCTTTTACTTATCTGTGGTGAGGTAGCTCCGGGGAGCTGACGGGGCTCCCCCCCCAGAAAACCAGCGTTGAATGTAATTAAACGCCATTTTCTGGGCGAGTCCCAGAGGTTCCCCGGCATCCCTCCCTCCCTCCGGTTGGTGGTGTTTTTCGTGCTTTTTGACATCCAGCCTAAGAACTAAGAACATCCATCCAGAACTAAGAACTGAAGGTTGGGTCGCTGGTAGATGGGTCTGGGGCTCCCCCTTCCCCCTCCCGGTGAGGGGGGAGGGGTTGCACAGATGGCGGCGTGGAGACGTGATGACGTCATGCTAGTTAGATAATTTTGTTTGGGGAGTTCTGTCCACTCGTTCGGCTTTCGGCAGCCATATTTTAACCAGAATAGGGGTTTGTTTTAAGGCGCCTACCTTTCTGAGTGCTTATCCCGATCGATGGCAGACATAGCATGCTCCCAACCACACAGGGGTTTCTATAGGCCATTGCTCCTCGTGCCTCTCTGAGGGGGCCAGGTTCTGACTCGTGGTCCCTGGTAGGCAAGAACTCCAAGCACTTTGACTGATGCCAGAAAGTTATACATATCCATTCAGCCTGGATAGCTCAGGGGAGCTTCCAGAACTCACCCAGAAAATGGCATTTCATTACATTCAATGCTGTTTTTTTTACACAAGTTGAGATGATATAATTAAGAACATTTTTTAGGTTTCTTCCTGAGTCTGTGTGAGAAGTCTCTTGTAACATTCCATTTATTTCATTATATAACAATTTATAGATAAATTATGCATACAGTGGTACCTTTGTTTACAAATTTAATCTATTCCCTGATACGATTCGTAAACCGAAACAAATTTTCCCATAAGAAATAATGTAAATTGAATTAATCTGTTCCACACTCCCAAAAATATTAACTTCAAAATACATTTCATACATAATACTACAAATATTTTTACTATAGTATATACAAGTTATATCTTACCTTTATTGATGACTCGTTGGCGTATGGAAGACGATGAGGAGGGGGGGAAAGAGGAGAGGTGTTAGTGTTTGGAAGGGAAATCCCTTTTCATTATAACATCAGGTTGTGATGATGTTCTCTGAGGTACTCTCTATCCTTCGTTTTGCATACCACTAGTACCTGGTTGTGGTCTCTGCTTGCTTGTCTTACTAAGAATCTGTCTATAGACACTTATTTTCTGCTATGTTTTAGCACTTGTCTGTAATGAGACATTGTCATTAAAATGGTTAATGCAATGGCATGCTACAGCTTTATCTGGATGACACTTTTCAGCAAAACTTTGCAGTTCTTCCCATGCTGCACACATTTTTTTAATTAATGAAGAAAGGACATCCTCTACTGCTTCCTCCTTCCCCTGAAGAAATTTCCTCAGTTGTCTATTGTTGCTGCTCCTTGTGAAGGGCTAGGAGTTTGCCGGTGGCCGGCTCTTCACTGTGTTCTTCCACCAACTCCTGCATGTCAGCACCATCCAGCCTAAGTAGTACAACAACCCCCTCATACCATTTTCATGTTTATGTATGATCTATTGTTTTTGCTCTGTCGTCATCCTCACATTTGTTTTCTTAGATTGAACCTTACCACTGACTTGGGACCCATGGCGTGATATATGATAATTAATTTTATGTTTAGAAACCAAAAACGCACCAAAACAATGAAATTCTTAACAAAGAATTAAAGTGCGATTGTCACTAGGCAGGAGGCACTGGTAAACTGAAGCGTGCCTCGCCCTTGCCACCAGGAATCACGCACTCGGTCGACCCACACGTGTATCAACAAACTCGCCAAGCTAGGCAAAGCTTGTAAACCGAGTCAAATTTTTTTAAGAAAATGAGCTCTTAAACCGAAAAATTCGTAAACTGAGGTTCCACTGTAATACAATGGGGCCTCGATTTACGATGCTAATCCGTTCCCAGAGACGGATCGTATGTCGAAATATCGGAAGTCGAAGCGAATTTTCCCATAAGAAATAAAGGGATTTGAATTAATCCGTTACCCACCCTCCAAAATATTAACATAAAAATACATTTTATACTGAATACAATGTTTTTTTCTAATTACAATACAGTACCAAAACTTCACTTACCTTTATGGAGGGATTTCGATGGCGTATGGAAGATGGTGATGAGGGGGGAGGAGGAGAGTTGTTACTGTTTGGAAGGGGAGTCCCCTTCCATTATCACATCAGGCAGTGATGTTTTCTCTGGGGTACTCTCTCCTACGTTTTGCCTGAATACCACTAGGACCTGGTTGTGGTTCAGTGCTTGTTTGTCTCACTACAAATTGTCAAGAGACATTTGTTTTTCCATTCGATTTAACATTTGTCTGTAATGATGCATCACTTTAGCACCCATAATGTCCTTTTTCTTAACCAGTATGGTGGATATCGTTGACTGAGATTTGTTGTACTGCCTAGCCAGTTCACCGACCCGCACACCGTCTTCATATTTACGAATGATCTCTTGTTTCTGCTCTATGGTCATTCTTACATGGGATCTCATATGTTGAGCCTTACCACTGACTTTCTTGGGACTCATGGCGCGATAGAAAATAATTACTTTAATGTTCAAAATGCAAAAAATCACCACAAAAGCGGAATTTCTTATAGGCGCGATCGTCACTAAGCGGGTAGCTGTAGTAAACTGAGGCAGGTCGGACCGCGTGACCGGAACCACGCGCTCGCCGACCGAACGTGTACCAACAAATATCGGATGTCGACGACACCATCGGATGTCGAGTCGCATTTTTTGATGAAATTTATATCGGAACTCGAATTTATCGTAAGTAGGGGCAATCGTATGTCGAGGTGCCACTGTATTTTTACCTGAGGTTTGAGCCACCTTCATCAATGGTGGTCTGAAGACCAAGATCTTGAGCACGAACAAAGGAGCTAAGATGAGCCAACTCCAGTGCATGCCACACGTCTGCATCGTTATAGGTGCCAAAAGGATCCAAATTAATGCGTAATGTCCACTAAATAATACCGGGTCCTGCAATAAATATTAATTTTTATTATTATTTAAAAATAAGAATATCCAACCCATCCTCCTGTTCAGATAGTACCTATTGTGACAATCGTGAATAGTCACACATGCGTACATACTTAGCTTTTAGATAGTAGTATACTAACTAGTAAGGAATTCCTTTAAAATAAATGAAGCTAAAACACAAACCTAAATATTCCTTGGCCTAGTATAGCATATATATGTATTATATTAGGCCTAGGGAGGTTAGGTTAGGTTAGTGTAGTTTGTCAAAGCAACACGAGTAAAAAATAGTTTTCCAGTTTGTCCAACTCCTGATAAAGTCCTGTCTGCTGTCAAAATCGCCCAGCTGTCAGGCGCCAACTCCTGGGCGCCTGACAGCTGGGTGTACAGTGCTTCGGATTCGTAGTCCAGAGGTTCCGGGTTTGATCCCCAGTGGAGGCGGAGACAAATGGGCAAAATGTTTTTCACCCTGATGCCCCCTGTTACCTAGCAGTAAATAGGTACCTGGGAGTTAGACAGCTGCTACGGGCTGCTTCCTGGGGGGGGGGGGGTAACAAAAAAAAAGAGGCCTGGTCGAGAACCAGGCCGTGGGGACGCTAAGCCCCGAAATCATCTCAAGATAACCTCAAGAAGATAACTCAATAGTTCAGATTTCTACATTCTAATTTTGTTGTACTTTGTTATATATATACTATGGTCCTCATCATTACTATAAGTATAGTACAGTACTAACAAAACAGGAGGATGGGCTGGAATATCAGTATAACAATCCTATGCTTTATAACATAAAAATTGGAAATGTGTTAGTTCAGAATTTTGCAGTCTGTACGAACAAAAAATATTTGCAAAGGATGAACAAGACAATATTAATTTAAAATTTCAGTGAAGCTTTGAACATTCATAAGCACCTGAGGTATAATGCTGAGACATTGCCTCAAGTCTTGGAGTCCTATTTTAGCTATATTGATGCCATCAATGTCGATGGTACCGCCATTGGCCTCGATAATTCTAAACAGAGCAAGAGTTAAAGATGACTTGCCAGCACCAGTTCTCCCCACAATGCCAACCTAAAGGAAACAAAATTATTAATATCTGGATTCAAGTACAGTTGATAATAAATTGGCTCGTTATAAAATCTACAGAAATTATGAAACTAATAATGATACATATTTCATGCAGAGGAATCACTTTGATGGCAGTGACAAATTGGTTGCTCATGCTCTGCCAAATCTAATCTATACTATCCTTACCTTACCTAACCTAGCTTAACTTAACATATTACAAGAGTCCCAAATTAAAACAAAAGTTGTTTTACATACTGTACAGTGCAGTACAGTACAGATCAATTTCTTATAGGTCTACTTCAGTATTATTATGCCTGTATAAGTCATCCCAGTTTACAAACTTAAAAAGATAATACAAAGAATTTTTTTCTGACAAGACTTTTATATCTGTTCAGTAAGTAACTGGTTTTATGGAAGGGCTTCTCTCAGTAGGTCCCCAAGCAGCCGAGTGGTTAGCTCCAAGCCTAACTCTCCACACCAGGCCCTTGTGTGTCATAAGTGTCTACAGGAGACTTCAACCATCTACCATTTTAGAAAGTGAATGCTCTAATGTTTTTTCAATAGTTTTCTTTCCTTAGTTTGAACCTATGTTCTCTTATTCTTGAGGTTGGAGTTTTCAAAAATTCTTTGTCAGTTTTGTCGATTCCTGTTACTATTTTCTATGTGACATATCACCTCTTTCCTTTACCTTCTAGTTTTTGTATACAGTATTTAATGCCTCTAATTTCTCCTCCTTATTTTTAGTTCTTGGAGTCATTTAGATGCATGCCTTTGCACCTTTTTCCAGTTCACTGATGTGCTTTTTGAGACATGGGCACCATACAACTGCTGCATATTTAAGCTCACAAAGGTTGTGAACAATTTCTTTAATATTTCACTACCATGTACTTAAAAGAAATTCTAATGTTGGAATTCATAGTATAATGTTCTTTATGACAATTTTCTATCTAGAAACATTCCAAGATTTCTTTCTTTTATCAGAAATCTTTAACCAGTGTTAACGATCAAAACATGGTGAGTCTTCCCTCCTTCCTTCCTTCCTGTGAGACTTGAGAAATTACAAATTAGAAATACAGCCTGAGCAATATGTTCTTCAGAAATACTGGGCGGAGAATCCAGAGCCATGCTAACACACATAGGGAAACACACATGGGAACAATGTATATGACAATGGAGCGGATCAATTGCTAAGTAGCAGATATGATTTGCATAAATGTGTAGGGTAAGTTATAGATCAATGAGACCAATTAATCATTATCACCAGCCAGACGTAGTCATGAACCTAAGAAACAGAACGAGAGGGTAGTTGGGGCATGGGCCAAAACACAGAGGTTAGTACCTGTCATAAGACTGCTATACCATGCTTGGGAATCATATGACCATCTAATATGCTGCTTCCAGTAAGATTTGACTTAGCTGGACCATGAGCTAAGATTGGCCAGAGATTGAGGCTGCTGAGGTCGGATCATTAAAGCATGGGAAATCAAGTAGGGAAAATCAGGGAGTGATTCTTTGATTCAGTATATAGTATTCACAGTACAAGGTACTAGCTTTCTTGTTCAAGCGATAGAGTCCATGTCAAGTTGGTTGCCATGCCAAGTTGACCAGATCACTGTGTTCATCTGGAAATTAGATAAGAGAATAACTAGGTGAATTGCCAGTTACCACTTCCTGCTGACATTACAAGAAGCAAAAGGAGGATAGACTCGTTTCCCTACCTGCATTAAGGAAGAGCTAGGCCACATTGCTGTTGTTTGTGGCCATGTGTGAAAGAAGCAGCTGGATGATGTTACTGTAATTAGCATTTGCTATTGGTGCGATCACATGTTGGATGAGGAACTACCAGGTGTGGATAGGATAAGAGCTATGCTCACGGTCTCCCATCTTCCCAGTACTCTTTGTTATATAACGCTTTGAAACTACTGACAGTTTTGGCCTCCACCATCTTCTCACCTAACTTGTGCTAACCGTCTACCACTCTGTTTACAAAAATAAATTTTCTGTGCTGTCCTGCATGTGCAGGCTATGACTTAGGAGCAACTGTGGAAGCCTTCCTCAGGAAGCAACACATATTCAGTATGTGAGGAAGGAAAACAGAAAAGGTAATAATATTGTATATTCAGTGACTAATATTGTATCAGAAATGTTGTAAGCAGTAGAATGAATAGCATTGGCAAATGGAAAAACAAGGTACATGGAGGATGTAGGCCTACTAAGGAGCACAAATTGATAATTAGATATATTCCTTGTAATTATAAATAACAAAAATGCATGAAGGAATGACTTGTTTTAATCATGAAAAATTATTACTATTATAAAGAAATGGTAAAGAACAATGAATAAATGTTCTTAACCAATAAACCTTAAATTCTTACCACAGTATCTGCTCCATAAGAATACAATCTTGTGTCGTTATCAAGACAATATTTGACAGCATTCCTACCTTTTCTCCCGGGTTGATGGTACAGGTGATATCCTTGAGTACGAGGTCTAGACCTGGACGGTATCGGGTTTGGTAATTAGTAAAAGTGAGACAGCCCCACTCTGGCCATGACTTTGGTGGAGTAGAGGCCTCAATGTTCCATGGTGCTTCATGTTCCTCCTGTGGAGACATGCAATATCATGTTGTCTGTACATATTATAAGATTAATCAAAATTCTAAAGATTTACAGTTACAATGACTAAAGTGAAAAAAATATATACAGAACAGCATGACCTTGAGTTGTCATAGCACTGTCTTTAATTTAAACTTATAGGGGAACAAGATTTTGAAGACAAAGTTGGAAAATTGATCAAAAACCGACATGGGGATATTTAAATCATCTAAGCTGAAAATATTGCCACCCTAAAAGTGGGCAAACACTTCCATAAACTATACTTCCCTCAAGAAATGTGAAATAAGTGTGACAAAGTGAAAATTATATGCACATTAAATATTTAAGTATGTAATCATACTAATACAGTGGTACCTTCATTTACAATCGTAATCCGTTCCCAGAGACGCGTCGTCAACCAAAACGAATTTTCCCATAAGAAATAATGTAAACTGAATTAATCCATTCCACACCCCAAAAATATTAACTTAAAAATACATTTTATACCGTATAACACTCATTTTGTACTAGCTACAATACAATACAGTATGTACTGTATATCTTACCTTCAATGAGGACTCTTGTTGGCATATGGAAGACGGTGAGGTGGAGAGGTGTTAGCGTTTGGAAGGAGAGTCCCCTTCCATTATAACATCAGGCAGTGATTTTCTGGGGGTACTCTCTCTCTCTCTCCTATATTTTGCCTGCATACCACTAGGACCTGCTTGTGGCTCACTGCTTGTTTTTCTCACTAAAAACCTATCTAGCGATACTTGTTTTTTCCCTACGTTGTAACACTTGTCTGAAGTGAGACATCACATTGTCATTAAAAAGTTTAACACAACAGCCTGCTACAGCTTGATTTGGGTGAGCCTTTTCAACAAAAGTTTAGGTTGAACTTTACCACTGACTTTCTTGGGACCTATGGCATGATATATAATAAGAACTTTTATGTTAAAAAAGCAAAATACCAGCGTTGAATGTAATGAAACCCCATTTTCTGGGTGAGTCCCGGAGGCTCCCCGGAGCTATCCATGGCTGACATGGATATCCTAACTATTTTGCATCAGTCGATGTGGGTGGAGTTCTAGCCTACCGGGGACCACGAGCCAGAACCTGGCCCCCTCACAGAGGCACGGGGAGCAATGGCCCATAGAAATGCACATGTGATTTGGAGCATTCTATATCTGCCATTGACCGGGACAGGCACCCAGGAAGGTAAGCGCCACAAAATAAACCCCTATTTTGGTTAACAACAAAAATTGACAAACGAGTGGACAGAACTCCCCAAAAGAAAAACGAACAAACAAGCATGACGTCACACGAGCCGTGCCGCATGTCTGCGCAACTCCCCCTTCCCTGGGATGGGGAAGGGGGAGCCCCAGACCCCCGAGCCAGCGATCCACACCCCAGTTCTGAGGCTTAATAGGGAGAAGACAACCAAGAACCAGGGCCCAAGCGGATTCCAAAGAGGAAGCAAGGACCACCAGACGACACGCGAAGCGCGCAGCAGAAAACCGCAGCAACGCCTCCCGCAGGATCTGTGCAAAAAGCTTCAACCTGGCAGACGACGCTTAAGCAGCTGAGGCCAAGGCGTCAGACCCCGGAACGGCCCCAAGCACCTCAACATCCTCCGCAAGCCAATCCGAAGATAGCACCAGGAGGGAAAAGAAACGCAGGACCGAAGCCAAAAAGTCACGAGCGCGCAAATCCTCCGCCACAAGAGCAGCCGACAGGGAAGGAACCTGCACATGGAGCTGCACCGCACCAACATCCCACAGAGGGCAGGAGCGAAAAGACACTCATTAAGGTGCTCAAAATCGCCCCCAGGTAAACCTGGACCACCGTCAACGCCTCACGCCACTCAAACGTGCGGGTTCGACAGAACGAGTCCCAAGCATCCAGCGAAAACAAGGGGCAGTCTGCAAGCCAGGACGACCCCGGAACCTCATAACGCACCCAGTAAGGACACAAAGATCCAAACCTGAAAGAAGAAGGATCCAGTATAGAGGCGTACTCCGGGTCACGCAGGAGGTAAGCCGCCAAGGCTTACCCGCACCTCAGGTGGAGAGATGCAGGAAGCCGAAAACCTCCAGAAAGGCGGAACCGAAGAATCCACAGGGACACGGAACCGAACCCGGGGAGGAGCAGAACCCAAGTCTAAAGCGTACACAGAGGGGGGGAAAGGAAAACCCCACTCCTTGCAACAGTAAGCCCTGCTCAGAAGGACGGAAAATTCAGGCGGGGTCCAATGGAGCCCAAGGCCCACAAGTCAGCTCCTCCCCAACCCCAGGAGCCTCAACTCCAGGCCCCGGGGCCGAGCCATCCTCCAGAGCCCCGGCCTCACAAGAAAAAGCCGGGGCAGCCAAAAGCGCCGGAAGAGAAGGGGCCCACTGGTCAGACCCCGGAGCAGCGGCAGGAGGAACAGACTCGAATGCTTCCATAGCCCCCCCCCCGGACGGGGCAACCCCCGAAACTGCCCGAGTCTCAGAAACCTCTAAACCCCACCCCGACCCCGAAGCCCTCAGACGCTTAGGGGCCGGAAGCAGGGGGGGGGGGGGACAGAATGAACCACCAAAGGGAAGAACAAGGGGGTGCGGACGGAACCAAGGCCGAAGCGACCAACACCCCCAAGTCTGGGTCCCTATACACAAAGCGGGGCAGCCTCGGGGTGTCCGGGGAAGCAACAACCCGAGCGCATTGCAATAACCTAAACCTACCTTGCAATGCACGAGCTGCCTGCACCCGAAGTAATTCATCAGCAGACTGGGTGAATTGAGTCACGAACAAGCAACACAGCTCGCAGGACTCAGGGTCGAATGTGTCACCGACCCAACAGGCAGCATGACGGAGGCAAAAACAATGAGAGTCACCCTGAGACAAGGGGACAGAGCAACCCTCAAACTTGCACACAGCGAGAGGGGACACGAGGGTCTCCTCCATTAGACCCAAGAGCCCCCACGGGGTTTCCCAGGGCCCCTAGACTGGGTCTGCTAAGGGTTATCCCAGGCAGGGCACTACTAACCGGCGTCCCAAACTACCAAGCAATCTGCTAAAAGCTGAACCCACGGGACGTGTCCACTCGCGAGGGCGAAGCAGGGGGTGCCACCACACAAACGACCCTAATATAAGGGGAGGGAAAACACAAGGCAGACCCCCCCACCACGCAAAAACAAAAAGAAAAGAAAAACCACCCAAGTGGACAACGTACCCAGAGGGAACAGAGCCGGCCGCTGTTATAGGTGAAAACTAGCTACGCAGTACCCTGCGCCCCACCAGTGCTATAACTACCACTTACCCCAAGGCAAACAAGGGAGGAAAACCCCCAAACACTCGGGGCGGCCAAACGCCAAGCAGCGAAACACCAACAGAGGTAGACCCAAGGTGACCTGTGGAAGGCAACCCCAAGCCCCAAGGGCGGTACTTACAGGGCACTCAGGGAAGGTGACCCTAAGCACATGCAGCCCGAGTACCTGAGAATACTACTCCCAGCTCACACGACCACCGTAAGAGCAGCACTGAAAACAAGTCACAGCACTGAGACAAGAACGGAGCTGGAGCCACATGACCATGCACGATCCCCTCAGCCGAGGAACTGGGGTATGGATCGCCAGCTCGGGGGTCTGGGGCTCCTCCCGGGAAGGGGGGAGCTGCGCAGACATGCGACGCGGCTCGTGTGACGTCATGCTTGTTTGCTCGTTTTTCTTTTGGGGAGTTAATTCTGTCCACTCGTTTGACAATTTTCGTTGTTAACCAGAATAGGGGATTGTTTTGTGGTGCTTACCTTTCTGGGTGCCTGTCCCGGTCGATGGCAGATATAGAATGCTCCAAATCACATGTGCATTTCTATAGGCCATTGCTCCCCGTGCCTCTGTGAGGGGGGCCAGGTTCTGGCTCGTGGTCCCGGTAGGCTAAAACTTCACCCACATCGACTGATGCAAAATAGTTAGGATATCCATATCAGCCATGGATAGCTCCGGGGAGCCGTAGGGGCTCCCCCCAGAAAAGCTGGCAAACAATGAAATTCTTTACAAAGAATTCAACCGCAGCCGCAGTCATTACAAAGCGGAATAGACTTGTAAACTGTCGAACTGAGAGTGCCTCGTCCTGTGCCCACAGCACCACTCGCTCATTCGACCCATACGGGTACAGACATCGTCTTCCAAGTAAATCGTCGTACACCAATTCAAATTTTACGATGAATTTGACGTATACCAACAAATTCGTACTCTAGAGCAGTCGTCAACTGAGGTTCCACTGTACAAGCTTTTTTGTAATGTAGTCAGAATAAGCATTGTTGAGTCTGGCCAGTAACTGGAGTGATGATCACATTGACATATATAATCACATACAGTTTGGTATCTATGAAAATAAAGAGATTTTATTTATTACTACCTTAGACTGCTAATAAGATTACCAAATTAAATAAAAAATCAATTACAATACTATTGGTAACTACATACTTATTAAAATTCATTACTGTATAATAATAATAATAATAATAATAATAATAATAATAATAATAATATAATAATATAGAATAAAAACTCACACTTGTGTATATGTGAAATTTATGTAAGGAATTTATACTACATCTTTCACACTCTCCTGAGTGCTTTATCAAGGTCTTGAGTGTGTGATTAGGACGAGACTTACATCTCAATGTCTAATAGACGTCGAACGATAATAGAATAAACATCTAATAGATGCCGAGATGTAAGTCTCATCCTAATTACACACTCAAACCTTGATAAAGCACTAGGGAGAGTGCAAAAGATGTGGTGTAAATTCCTTAGATAAATTTCACATATACACAAGTGTGGGTTTTTATCCTATGTTATTATGTCTGTGAGAAGACATTATCATTACTAATAATAATAATATTTATTTATTTAAGTAAGCATACATACAATAAAACAATACTTGTATAGGAGAGAGATTCATAAGTAATGCACAGTGCGTAAAGCCACTAATACACAAGAGTGTTTTGAGTATAACATAAAAATTAAGAAAACAATATACGGTACAATATAAGGTTAAGAGGGTAATTCTTAAAACTACATGAGACAATATAACAATTATGGAGAGAGTTAGAATTAGAAGATGATTGACAATTATTACAAGATGGCAAGATGATTATACAAGAGACAAACAAATGAATTCAAAGCTCATAATACCTAATTTATAAAAAATTTGCAAGACAGATAACATGCATCATAGCACATTCCCAGTGGACACAGTTGATTGAAAGCGACAAATGTTACATATGAACAGTATGTAATGTATGTTGTTTTCAACGACTGTGCCCACTGGGTTATTGGTGGTAGTGATAATGAAGTAGATACAATGTTCATATTAAAACTCAATACTGAAGGAAATTAGATTATCAAGGGAATGAAAGATGTGAATAGGAGACGTACCTCAATGTAGCCCTTAATTCTCTCGACAGACACAATATTGGCTTCTATTTCTGAGCTCATCCTTACCAAAAAGTTGAGAATTACCGTTACCTAATTAAATAGAAAATAAAAAGAACGTGAGTGAAAATGTACATGGTGAAATAAAAATATTTACAGTACAGTATTGTGATTGTTTATGTCCGGTTTAATTAAGGTACAGTATTCATTTACAATAATTCTCCTTACAAGTCACCTGGAATATCTCCTATTTTTGTCTACTTTTAAACTACATGTCCATGTTTAAACTACAGTACAGTCTCAGACCAATTATAGTCTTTTTACAAGTGAGCTCTTGCATACTTGAGGAGCACTTGTGCTGAGCTATGACCAGGCCTGGTACATGCCCTGCCATGGGGCTAAGCCCTGGCACTTTTCCTCTCCCAGTGCTCTCAAACCTTTGCATCCTTTCCCACTGCACCTCTCACCCAGAGGGTGGGTCTTTTCTCTTAATTCATTCATTCATTGAACTACAGAACTGAAAATTACTGATTACCAACAATTGAAGATCTATGTCTTTACCTTTTGTCTGTTAATCTTTTTGAAGAAACATTTTGAGGCGTACGTGAAACATGAAATTAAAAAAAGTTTTGCACTTGGTCACCGTTATGTTTTCAACTTCACTTGAGACACAACACAACTTTGTGGTTAACTGCACTTTTTTAACTTTACACTGCCCTTGAAATTAAAATTATTCCACTCCTTTATTTTTTCTAAGTATGGTTGTGTANCAGAGCTTTCAAATAATAAGATGCGTAATGTGGATTTTGTGGAATGGATTTGTATGGCGAGGGAGATTGGAATCTTCACCAAAGTGCTGTGCATAGAGTAGAGAAAAAATGGAGATTATTTAATTTACAACCAACTCTTAAAACACTTCTTGCAAAGGAAATAGAGCAGGTTAGCATGAGAGAGAGAGAGGATTCAAGACAGAATTGGAAGTCCGAGAACATAAATACACGAAAGTGCCCTGCATGCAGTAGAACTTTCTCGGTATGTGAAGAGTTGGTGCAGCATCTACGCAACTACCACAATATGGTCATTGATGAAGAGTTTTTGTGCCATATCTCGGAGGATGCAAACGTGATGGACTGGAGTAACAGCACTGAGACACACATGGTTGAAAATTCAATAAAATTAAAAACTGAAGGGATGTGGGATGACCACACTGGAGTCCAAAACTCTGAGAGTGATGCAGTGTTTGGCTGCACTCTAACAGATAATGATACACCAGTTTGTGAAGGACTGGGAGAGCAAGGCATTATCACTACTGTAAAAGGTGAAATAACCAACATAAACACTGAAGATGATGCTTTATCAGTTCCAGATGACAGCCAAAATTATATTGGAGCTAATGAGAATAAAGAATTTAGTATACAGGTATTTAAAAAAGAGAATTCAAAGATTGACTGTAGCACAGAATTTTGCTGTAGAGTTGTGCAGAGTCGTTCACAAGCCTAGTGGACATAGAGAAACACGAGTGCTTGGAGCACTCAGAATCAGTTAAAGTGAATAAAAACAAGATTGGTGAAGAATGCAAGGTACAAACTACATTCTCTGGTATTGACTCTTTACCAATGATTTTGAGGACTAAAACCAAAGTTAGATGTAAGTTATGTAACCAGATTTGTGATAGCCCGGAAGATCTAAATAACCACATAGACACCTGCCATGAAAACTCTGTTGTCATTCTGGAAGATGATGGATATGGAGGCGTTATTGACCATCGCTTAGAGCTATCTAAGGCCCTTGGTTCAGATTTAGAACATGTACAAAAGGGATCTGAAGCACCTAAACTTCAACTAAATGCCTCAAAGAAAAAAACTGAAAAGAAAAAAAAAATTGTGTGTAATTTGTGTGGGGACATCTTTCTTAATCGCCTCTTGCTGGTGAGACACAAACGTTCATCCCATGGGGATGTGTATGGAGTAGGTGGAGTTAATGGGTTAGTGATGGTGGAATGTGATCTCTGTGGTAGGAGACTACATGGAATAGGATCTCTACGACTTCACTTGTCTAAGGTGCACAATAGGTCACAGAAGCCTCCACTAAAACACAGATGCAAAATGTGTATATTCCACTCTAAGACACGGAACCAGCTGGAGAAACACATGCAGGAAAAGCATGGTCTGAGTGTATTGCCACCTGTTGAATGTAAAGTGTGTGGCAAAATGTACAGTGCTAAGTACATCGATATACATATAGCAAATATGCACGAAAATCAAAAAAAGTTTTCTTGTAACTTTTGTGCCATGAAGTTTAATATAAAGTCTAGTCTAAATGTCACATTTCTTATGAACATGCAAACAACAAGTGGTCTTGTGATATGTGTCATATAGAGTTTGAGAAGTATCACCAATTACGGCAACATAGAATATATGTCCACAGTACTCAAGTGTATTCGTGTCCACAGTGTGGGAAGACTTTCAAACGTAAAAGTGATATGACAGAACATGGTAAAAGGCGACATATGGAAAAAATAATGAGCGAGTGTACTTATTGTGCAAAGGCTTATTCTGATCGTAAAAAACTTAGGTCCCATTTGATAAAGAAACATGGTGTAGCTTGGGAGGACACATTATCTAAAAGTTATGCTCGTCACCAGCGAGAAAATAATTGCTTGCGTAAACACCAGCCGAGAAATTCAAAAATAGTATCTCAGAGTTTAACTTATAATGGAGAGACCGTTGGTATTGAAATTGTGCCGAGTCAGTATGACCTTGAGGACAGTGGAGAGTACATGCGCTCCGAAGAGGAACGGCAAGGCGATGACCGTCGTGAAGTTTACCAGGTGCAACATACTACTCAGAAGCAGGAAAAGACAATCACAACATGTGCAGGAGCCAGCATAGAAATGATGGAAAGTCAGGAAAAATATAAAGTGGTGCGAGTTACTGAAGGTTCAAAAATATGACCGATATGGCAAACATATGCTATATTGTTCTAGAAGAGACTCACACATGATGTGGTTAATTCTGCATTATGAATTGTATTAAGGTAAATTAATATATTACTCAATCAAATTTAATTGTTTTTTTTACCTGTTTATATCCATCTTAATTTATATTCTGTATACTGTATTACCTTACCTTTGCTGGGGGGAGCACCTTGAAGCTTCCTGAAGCTATTACACTGATTCAGTGCCATACTACTAGTTGCCATCAGTGGTGGAATTCTTATTGGCCTATCGGGGACCACAAGTGAGGAACCTGCCCCCTCTAGATAGGTGTAGGGATTAGTGGCACTATGACAACCTTATATTTAAAGTTATTCGTGTCTGCCACCACCAGGAAAAGCACCCAGAAAGTCAGCAAAACAAAACAAACCATTGCATGGTTAGAACGAGACTGGAGCCTCAAAACTGCCAAAAGGACGCCTCCAACAATGTACACAAACTATCAAAAATTTGTGAAACTAGCACGCACTAGATTCTCATTGAATTCTAGAATCTAACGAATAAACATTTGCAGAACCACTATTTGTGCTGGTCATATCTGCAAGACTGACTCTGCTGCTAACTTTCTGGATTGATCAGTTTCAATTTTAAAGAAGATCTGATAAATTTCAGTGTCAATGTGAAGTGTTTAAGAATGCATTGTTGTTCCTAGAATGGAAAAGCTAGGTAAACTGTCAGAATTAAGATACATACTGCATAGAAATTACCTAAATATCGGAACTTACTTCATTGATTAGAATTAAATGTAAATTATGTGCACATCAGTGTATAAAAAGTGCATTTGTAACTTCATCATTGATCTTGGAGACTTGATGCTTCACTGGACATTTATGATACAGTATTTTATAACTGGAAGAACTGAAGAGTTTCGTTGGAGTGAGTTTATGTACTCACTGGACCAGAATAAGGTTCCCAAAAATTGAAAAATAACAAAATACTGTATATACAAATTTATTTTTCCAAGTAAATTATATATCAACATGTGCACCATTTTTTATTTTTTTTTCAAATATTAAAAGCATTATGTACAAATCTGCCTGTTTGGAAGTTCATTGTACAAAAGCTTGTACAATGAAAATTGAATGTACAATAGTTCAATTGTACAACAATTATGTTGCACAAATGTGATTTTTTTAGTGCTATATAATAGTATTGTACAGTACTGTTTTATAAATTGCCATCCACACTTCCGTGGAAATAATGTCCAGTCCAGGTGAATGGAATGTACTGTTTTCTTTGCACTGTCAGTTTAATATTAACATGTGCAGTGCTTCCTTCAAAAAAACCCAGATCACATTATTTCAGACCTCATCCAGATTAAAAAAAAATTTCACTTTTCTGAGGGGGAGCCCCTACGGCTCCCTGGAGCTTATCAGACTAATGTATGTTATATTAGACTGGGACATTAGCTATGGAGTTCAGACCTACCAGGGACCAGCAGCAGAACCTGGCCTCTTTAGAGAGGTTTCAGGGAGCAATGGCCCTGGAAAACCCCCATGATTGGGGGGTTTTCCTTATCTGCCATCGACCAGGGTTAGGCACCCAGAAAGGTAGGCTTAACAAAACAAACCTGCCGCTCGTCCACGCAGCCCTCCCCTCCCAGAGAGGGGAGGGGAGGGGCCCGGACCTCACCGTGCTGGCTGCAAAGCACTCCAGTTAGTAAGCAAATGTCAACAGGGACATTAGCGCTTCTCTGGCCTCAGTTTCCTAGGCGGTGTTTGCCTTCGTGGCGCTCAATGCTGTGTTTTTGTGTTGTGCGGTGACCAGGTGTTCCTCATCAGTACCGGGGGCTGCATGCGCTTAGGGGCTTCCTTCCCTAACCGCCCTGTGAATACTGTCCCTGCATGACAGGGTTATCTTCCCTGGGGCATTTGGGAACCATTCCCGTAGATGTTCTTGCTGCTCTGCATTTGCCTTGCCCTTGGGGCCAGCTGGGGCTTGGGGCCCATGTTTGGCCTTGGGTAGGGACTGGTATTGTGTTGATTAGTGCGTCAAGGTGTTGCGCGACCTGCTACCTACGCGGCGGCCGGTTCCTGTTGCCTCTGGGAACGGTGTACTTTTGTGGGGGTTTTCTTTTGTTTTTATTTACATTTGCCTGGTGGGGGTCTGCCTAGTGTAGCTATAGTTCCACTGGTAGTGTTTGGTGGCCCTCTGCTAGGCCCCCGTGATTGTACACGTCGCAGGGGTTTTCAGTGTTGCATCTACCCCTTGTTAGCTTAGGTGTTAACCGGTTAGCAACACCTTGCCTGGACTTCCCGTAGCAGGCAGCCTACAGGCCATGCAAACACTGTCGGGGCTCGGTGGACCATTGGATGTGTCTTCCGGGTTCCATTCCGTCTTGTGCGGGTTCGTTGGTTGCTGTGCCCTTGTTTCAAGGTGATAGTCACCACTTTTACCTCCGTCATGCTGCCTGTTGGGTCACTGACACCTTGACCCGGAGTCTTGCGAGATGTGTTCTCTGCTTGTTCTTCAGCACTCACCTGATGTTCTTCCTGTTCAGAGTACAGGCGGCATCCACGTTGCAAGCTCAGTTTAGGTTACTGCAACACGCTAGGTTGGTTCCCACCTGGATGCCCTGGGCCGCCCCGTTTTAGTTAGGAGCTGTTCGCCTCTTCCCGGCTCCTGACCGTCTGCGGGTTTCGGGGTCGGGGCGGGGTCTAGTTGGTGCCGAGATTCAGGCGGCTTCGGGGGCTGCCCCGTTCGGGTGGGGACGGAGATTTTCGGGCCTGTTCCTCCTGCCAAGGCTTCTGGGTTTTACCAGCGGCCCTTTCTTTGCTGCCTTTCCCCTATACTCTTCCTTTCCTTTCCTTTTCTTTAAGGGCAGAGGGCATGGAGGACAGCTCTGCCCCGGGCTGTGGGGGATGCCCGCTTGCAGTTCTGGGGCTGCTTGCCCAAGCCTGGGTCTTCTGCTTCTGGGCGGGGTTTTTCATCCCTCTAGTCTGCTTACTTCCCACATTTGCTGGCCTGTTTTCGGCTCTATTGCGTCAGTCACGGTTCCTTGGTTTGGTGGCCATTTTCTTTTCTGCGGATAACTCCTCTCTGTTACCGGCGGCGCTGAGGTTTGTTTACTTGTGCCTGGGTATGAGAGCTGGCGTTTTGGGTGCGTTTTCACCTCCTTTCAGGGCTTTTATCCTCCTGTTGCCATTTCTTTGTTTTTTTTTCTGGGGTGTTCTGCCAGTCTTCTGTTCCTCTGGGAATGCTTGGGTGTTAGTTTTTACACCAGTTTTTGCATTTTGTGTCTGTTTTGGGTCTGAGCCCTAGGATTTGGGTCAGTCTGTTTATCATCAGTCTGTTGTGTCCCTGTCTGTTTATGCTTGCTCCCACACCTTGTCCCTCGGTTTTTGGTCTGTTTTGGCTGTTTCCCTGGGGGTTCTGTCTGGGTGCTGTGCTTTGCCCTTCTGTGGTGAAATTCTGCCGGTAAATGTGGTAGATTGGGCTCCCCCAGGTTCAATTCTGGGTTCCTTTGGGTTCTTGGGTTTCATTCCGGAGGTTTCTTCCTCTTGGTCCCCCTTTGTGGGTTTCGGGGGCTTTGTTACCTCGTTTGTTTACCCCGGTTCTGTCTTCTGGGTTTCCAGGGTCTTCCTGGCTTGCAGGCTGATCTTTTTGGGTCTTGGCACGTGTTGTGGTCGTGCCGGGGCCTTGGGTTTTTGTTGTCAAGGTGGGCCTTTTGGTGCAGTTTTTGTGCTCTCTTGGTGCCTTCTTCATCTGGCCGGCATGGTGCTCTCTGCTCACCGGTCGGTGGCTTGTCATCTTCTTTTCTTTCTTTAATTTATTTTTTAATTTTAATTTTCATGTGTGTTTTTATACATTTTGTGTATATATGTATATATATATATATATATATATATATATATATATGTGTATTTATATATATACATTTTCTTTTGGAAGGGGATCTGTTCCCTTCGCTGCTGATGGGGTGCTGGGGCAGGGGGGGCAGCTTGCTCTGTTGGCTCTCACTTGATCCCACAGTGCATGGGCGTTTTTGGTTGTCTTCCGGCCTCTGGTGGCGTTGGGGGGTTCGGGGCTGGCAGGATGAACTTCTTCCCCTGCGCTTTGTCATGCCATCTTGGTGTGGGTGCGTTTGGGCGTGGTTGGTCTGCCCCATCCTTCCGGGGTTCTCGCTTGTTCTAATGCAGACACGGGACTTTGCGGATCTGCGGTTCTTCTGGACTTGTTCAGTCTGCGCCCTGGATTCTTTGCCCTCTTCGGAAGACTGTTGTCTCCGGTCCGGCTTCTGTTGGGGCCGGGTGCCTGGATGGTGTCCCTGGACCTCCGGGTCACTTCTTGGCACATTTCTCTCCAGGGTTCCGGGACTAGCACAGTTGGTGGTGGGGCTTCAGGCTTGCTGCTTTTGTTGCCTTCCCTATTTTGTAATTGGCACTGTGTATTTACGCATCTTTACCGGATCTTAGTGACCTGTATGTGTCTGCTAGGGATTCGGTTTTCTGGCCTACCTCGACGACTGGCTGGTGTATGCTCCCAGTTGGTCTGCTTGTCTGCTCGCCAGGGGTGTGTTTCTTTCCAGATCACCGTGTTTGGGTTCCTGGTGAACTGGAGAACGTTCCATCTGGTTCCGTCCTGGGTTCGGACCTGGCTGGGTCTTGTTTAGGACTCTTGTACCGCTTCTTTGTCTCTCCCTCCAGAGGCGTTGCCACGGCTGCAGTCCCGCCTTCGGCTGTTTCTGAGGTTGCTCGAGTAGTTGTGCAGGAGTCTGAACTTCGACATCCTGGTCTATCCACCGGGTCAGGTTTGGCTTCGGCGTCTGTTTTGGTTCCTTCGGATATGCTACTTCTGCCTCTCTCGCAATCGTTGGGTTCGTCCTCGGGGACCTTGTGTTGGTGCTGTGTCGCTGGCTTCCTCTTCAGAGTTTTTGGGGTTCCGTGCCTTGGCGCATCCCTAAGCCTTCGCTCGATGTGTTCAAGAATGGGTCATCTCTCTGCTGGGGCTTTGTGACCAGTGCTCACCAGGCCGGCCGGGGACGGTGGGGTCCATCCGTTCATTGGGCTCACTGCATGGTTCGGGAGCTCGTGGCTGTTTGGTTTGCGCTTCGAAGGGTTCGGATCACTTGGGGCTCTACCATCCGGTTCCATTTGGACTGTTTCTCTGGTGGTTCCTTGCCAGAACAATGGGGATTCTCTTTGGTCCTTACCCTTTTGGGGTTGGTCCCTTCGAGTGGCTCGCCTGCTGGATTCTTGGGGTTCAGCTCTCCATGCGTTTCATGTCTGGGGTGTGTCCTACGTCCTGGCGGACGGCCTGTCTCGGTTCATTCCTCTGGTCACAGACTGGCCAGTTGTCGCCGACTCGTTTCGTTGGCTCTGCCGTACATACGGACTCTCGGACATGGACATCCTCGTGTCGGCGTGGTCTCGGCGTCTCCCATTCTATATGGTGCCCTTCCCAGCCTGTGAGGCGTTCGCGGTAGATGCCTTTCGGCAGGACTAGTCAAGGTGGAGTTACCTGTAACTCTTCCCCTGGTCCAGCTGTTGCATCGGGTTCTAGCTCGGTTGGAGTCCTTCCCAAGGAGAGTAGTCCTCGTGGCCCTTTGGTGGCCGGCCCAGCTTTCTTTTCAGACGTTGCTTGATCAGTGTCCGAACCCCGGGGCGTTTCCCGTAGCTCCGCCTCTATCGCCAGGTCGAACCGGTCCGGTACGTGGCTGGTTCGGTCTTCTCCTTGGCTCTTCGCGTCTGGTCTTTTGATGCGGGTGTATCACCATCTCTATGGTGATCAGGTGGCTTCGTTGATGGTGTCCCACCTGCAAGCTTCGTCTCGGCGACAGTATGAAGTTTCCTGGCGATTCTATTTGCCATTTTCTTGCTCTTTGTAGGATGTCTTCTCTTTCGCAACGGATTGTCTTGTCTTTTCTTGGTTTTCCGGACTGTTCTTTGATGCTTCTTACTGTCGCCTCATATCGTGCGGCGCTGGTGGAGCCGCTTCAGCTGACACTCAGGGTAGACGTCACATCCGCCCCATTCCGTACGCTTTCTTGTGCTTTGTTTTACCTCTGGCCTGCTCGTGCGCTGCCTGAGCCTTCCTGGTCCTTGGTCAGGGTGCTCTCTTATCTTTCCTCTCCTCGGTTTGTGGTAGCCCCTTCAGTTCATGATTGTTTTTCAAAGGTCCTATTTTGTTGGCATTGGCCTCTGGGGGTCGGGTCGGGGAGCTTTCAGCTCTCCTCCGGCACAGGGATTTCTGCTTTTTTGGTACTGGTGGTAGTTTTGTACATTTGCAGCCTTCTCTGCCTTTTCTGGCGAAGGCCGAGACGGCTGCTTTCCGGAGGGGTCCTTGTGTTTTTGATGCTTGGTTGGTTCGGCCGGGGGTGCATCATGTGTTGTCCGGTAACGGCGTTTCGCCGTTACCTGCGTGCCGTGGCTGGGGATGCGCTTTGGGTTGATCTGGTTTCCCTCGTTCCCTGTTCCCGGGCTCAGGTCTCCCAGGTTGACCACAGGGTTATTAAATCTAGCCAGTCTGCGGTCTATCCTCGTGCCCGTGCCATTCGGATATTTGCAGCTTTCGCTGCCGTGTTTGGTAACATGTCTTGGGCTCATTTCGGGCTGGCCGCCCATTATTTTTGTGAGCATGTCCATACCTGATATGCAAGGATACCTGATATATAAGGATACATGCATGAAGGATATATGCAAGGATACCTGATCAACCAAGGCTGTGACTCATACGTCAAGCTGCGAGCAGCCGCGTCCAACAGCCTGGTTGATCAGTCCAGCAACCAGGAGGCCTGGTCGACGACCGGGCCGCGGGGACGCTAAGCCTCGGAAGCACCTCAAGGTATGTCTGCTCCTGGGTGTTCTTGGGTTGCTTTGGGTCGCAAGTTGCAGCCTGTTGTCTCGACTTGGCGTTGTGGAGTTTGTGGCGACCGCCTCCCCAGTCAGCCCTTTCATTTCCTTTTATTTGGGTATGAAGCTCCAGGGAGCTGTAGGGGCTCCCCTTAGAAAACCAACGTTGAATGTAATGAAATGTCATTTTCTGGGTGAGCCCCGAAGGCTCCCTGGCAACCCTCTCTTCGATCGTTCGGCATTTTTTTGAGTTTGTTGAGGCTTAGCTTCTGAACTGGAGTGCTTTGCAGCCGGCATTGTGAGGTCTGGGGCCCCCCTTCCCCTCTCGGGGAGGGAAGGGCTGTGCGGATGAGCGGCACGACAGTAAAGTGTGATGTTTGCTTGTTTGCTTGTTTCCTTGGGATTGTAGGGCGTTCTACCTCTCTGTTCGGTTTTTTGTTGTTAGTTTCTTACCATGTGGGGTTTGTTTTCCTACCTTTCTGGGTGCCTAACCCCCGTCGATGGCAGATAAGGAAAACCCCTAATCACAGGCGGGTTTTCCAGGGCCATTGCTCCCTGAAATGTTTCTGAAAGGGGCCAGGTTCTGGAGCTGGTCCCTGGTAGGTCTGAATTCCATAGCTAATGTCCCGGTCTAATATAACACACATTAGCCCGATAAGCTCAAGGGAGTTTCCGGGGCTCACCCAGAAAATGGGGTTTCATTACATTCAACACTGTTGTTTTTGTTATTGTCCAATTTCCATATTTTTCATGTTGAACTCGAAATGAAAACAAATTGCTGAATTTTGTTTTAATTATAGCAACAACTATTTATATTTTGCTCTTCTATATTTATATTTAAAAACAAGCAATGCAGTACAGTATTTTAGGAATTCCCATTCATTCCCCAATTTCCCCCAGGATCTGTGTAAATTTCATTAAGTGGAATTTTTATTTCAATGTATCACATGATGAAAATCTCCCAGTAGAACCTACATTGTTGAG
>WNGS01165503.1:25525769-25546725 GCA_020271785.1 Procambarus virginalis | reverse complement strand
CTTACATTTTTTGTTATACTGAAAAGCATTTTGCCAATCTTCCGGGCACTTGTAGAGTTCCTGTAATTTCTCTCATTCCGTGATAGTCTCCTCGAGGGTAGTCTAGAACGTCAGTACCCAGGACCTTTACTAGGGTTTATATAACTGTAGTCCATCTTATAATATTGTGATCTCCCCTACCTGTATTTGATCGACCATGTCCTCTTCAGGTATTAGCACAAGAGCTAGAGTATTGTTCCCTCGAATGGACTCTGTCACAGGCTGAATGAGAAAGGAGTCCTGTACTAGGTCATGAAATTGTTCTCTTTCCCAATTTATTGTCTCGTGATTTAAGTCCCTCCATCGTAAGGTTTTGGGTTTCCGCTGCTGCACTCATCACATTGTGCAGATCAGTAACTTCCTCTGCTGTTGTTGTGTTTGCCTTGTGGCATGCTCCCACTGTCAGTGTGCTATCATTTTCAACTAGTATATTGCAACATACATACAGATTCTGAGGCCCACCTGGTGTTTAATTTCTCATTGCTGGTTGCATTCAAATCCTCTTACATACGGGATTACTCCGCCGGATCTTATTCTGTTTGAAAGGTGGATGGTATCCTGGTTAGTTTAGTTAGTTTAGTTCATTTATTATGCACCCTATACGCATCTTGTGGGCGGTAGTGGAAAGGGTTACAGAGGCACATAATGGGCCCAGGGACTGAACCCCACAATTCATTTAGCTAAGCAAGTTACACTCTTGATGAGCTAGTTATAAAATTCCATATGCATCGTCGCATCATCAATGGTTCGAGATCGACCACAAGTACAGTTTCTAAATTAAGCAACTGACATATGTGGAGAGATAGTGTCACAATTGATATGTTTGTCCTGCACACCGCCCCCCATCCAGTGGGCAGCGGTGGATAAGTTACAATCACTTACAGTCACTACCTACAGTTAGTAAACTGGGGATATTTGGCTAACATTTCTGGTAGCAGATCATTTTATATTTGTGAAATATTTACACATCTCTTATGTTATAGAATTGACATACCTCTCCTACCGGCAGCTGTGTTCCCACACAGCTGCCGGTAAACCACTCAACGCTCCAGGTTCTCCTGACAATTGGAGGCGTTGCCAGAGAACATGACATACAAAGTGAAAATGCGACTCCTCGAAGTCTACAAGCGCTCTGAGCGCGAGTTTGCAGCAGCCATTGACAAGGCAATATCAGTAGGACCAGTAGATGTCCATATGCATGGTAACGAGGCCACGGCAATCGTGGCAACAAAAGGGAACCTACAGAAGGTCCTGGATCTGGAACCCGGATCCCACTACTGGAGGCGAACCTCTCACCAATTTCTCCCATACAAATCACTGCCGGGAAAAGTTATTTGTGGAACAGGCTGAACCGCTGGTTAGCGGGTGATGTACCCGATACCATAGTGTGGCAAATGAACAAAGAAAACCCTACTCGAGAGCGACGAAAGCTCTGCTCATCAAGACTAACGATGTCACGCGACCCACGATGAAAATGACCTTCGAAACAGCAGAACAGGCCCAGGAAGCAGTGAAGAAGGGTTTCAAGTGCTTTGGAATCCCCTCCTTCCGAAACCAGATTCACATGGTAAAGGTCTACAACGTGAGACAGTGCTACAAGTGCTTCAGCTATGAGCACTTCTTCAACAAGTGCCCAGAACAAACGGCTAAGTACAACTCATGTTCCGGTACTCACAACTACAAGGACTGTACAACCACCACCACCAAGAAATGCACGAACTGTGGAGAACAGCACGCCACCACCTCCTACTTCCGCACAAAAAAGGAGGAACTGAAGAAGATTAAAGAGAAGACCACCACGCCGCCGACCACCCAGAGGCAAGTCACCGCGACCTTAAACCTTGGACCTGACCCGTTCCCGAGCCTCCCTTCTATTAACCATATTCAGACTACGACAGGCACGGTCGTAGTCTGGTGGCTCTTTGAACAGTGTCTCCTCCCAACAGATGGCCCCGCCTCCACACTGGGAACCTAAGGACCAGTCAGCACCCTCACAGTCCCTTGCATCACGTGCAGGTATTATCCCTGGTCTTATTCGACTAGCGGAGAAGCTTGCCGGACCAGACAATCAACGATTTGTCAAGGAACTCGACGCGCTGTACCTAGCCAACGGCCTTGACCTCATCATCGCCCCGGACGCAAGTCTCACTGCCTCCACTATCACTCCGGAGACTACCACCAGGACAACCACGAGGTCGATCTCAACAATTTCGCCAAGACGAAAGACAAAACCACCAACTACGGATGTTATGGAATCCTCAGGTGAGGAAATCTTAGTAGGAGCTTGTTGTTTTAAATTTAGCTACTCAGGAAGAGATGTCCATGTAGCACGGGCTATAGTGAGCCCGTAATTGAGTTGGGTTATTCCCGATAACTTTGTTACTGTGATATTTGGGTCAAAGTTTTAAATGGGGTTGGGAGTCACCTTCTTTTTCCCTGTTTCTTTTTCGCTTCTGTTTTAGTGCAATGGTTTTAGTCTTGTTTTAATAACATTATCTTGGTGGCGAATGTAGATGCAGAATGTTCACTAGTGAGTCCCATTCTTCAACTGCTTTTCTAATCATTGTAATCGCTGTGGAATTTGCATCTAATGTAGCTGCTGTTGTAGTAGGAGCTCCTTCGCTACAGCACAAATACGACACCTACTCGGTACAAGACCGCCTCACGGAGGCCACCTCACCAAACTCCAACGACAGCACGACTCATCCAAAGTCTCAGGCAAAGAAATTACGGAAGACCTAGACCCCCCCCCAGCTCCATAACAAGTACAGCCAGCCCTTCCAGGCTGAAATCCACCATGAACCCCCCCCCCTCTTCCTCCATCCACAGATCTCTAGTATCACCTATTGGTACCGGTAAAGGCTCCCAAGAGCCTTCACTTACGGGCTCACCATAGCCAGTGATATTGGAACTCCTCTGAGTACATTATATATATATATATATATATATATATATATATATATATATATATATATATATATATATATATATATATATATCGTACCTAGTAGCCAGAATGCACTTCTCAGCCTATGCAAGGCCCAATTTGCCTAATAAGCCAAGTTTTCATGAATAATATATTTTCTCTAATTTTTTTCTTATGAAATGATAAAGCTACCCATTTCATTATGTATGAGTTCAATTTTTTATTGGAGTTAAAATTAACGTAGTTATATGACCGAACCTAACCAACCCTACCTAACCTAACCTATCTTTATAAGTTAGGTTAGATTAGGTAGCCGAAAAAGTTAGGTTAGGTTAGGTTAGGTAGGTTAGGTAGTTGAAAAACAATTAATTCATGAAAACTTGGCTTATTAGGCAAATCGGGCCTTGCATAGTAGGCTGAGAAGTGCGTTCTGGCTACTAGGTACGACATATATATATATATATATATATATATATATATATATATATATATATATATGCGAACAAGCCTGAATGGTCCCCAGGACTATATGCAACTGAAAACTAGTTATATATATATATATATATATATATATATATATATATATATATATATATATATATATATATATATATATATATATATATATATATATATATACCTAGTATCCAGAACGCACTTCTGAGCCTACTATGCAAGGCCCGATTTGCCTAATAAGCCAAGTTTTCATGAATTAATATATTTTCTCAATTTTTTTTTCTTATGAAATGATAAAGCTACCCATTTCAGTATGTATGAGGTCAATTTTTTTATTGGAGTTAAAATTAACGTAGATATATGACCGAACCTAACCAACCCTACCTAACCTAACCTAACCTATCTTTATAGGTTAGGTTAGGTAGCCGAAAAAGTTAGGTTAGGTTAGGTTAGGTTAGGTAGTCGAAAACACATTAATTCATTAAAACTTGGCTTATTAGGTAAATCGGGCCTTGCATAGTAGGCTGAGAAGTGCGTTCTGGTTACTAGGTACGATATATATATATATATATATATATATATATATATATATATATATATATATATATATATATATATATATATATATATATATATGTCGTACCTAGTAGCCAGAACTCACTTTTTGGCCTACTATGCAAGGCCCGATTGCCTAATAAGCCAAGTTTTCCTGAATTAATATATTTTCTCTAATTTTTTTCTTATGAAAAGATAAAGCTACCCATTTCATTATGTATGAGGTCAATTTTTTTCATTGGAGTTAAAATTAACGTAGATATATGACCGAACCTAACCAACCCTACCTAACCTAACCTAACCTATCTTTATAGGTTAGGTTAGGTTAGGTAGCCGAAAAAGTTAGGTTAGGTTAGGTTAGGTAGGTTAGGTAGTCGAAAAACAATTAATTCATGAAAACTTGGCCTATTAGGCAAATCGGGCCTTGCATAGTAGGCTGACAAGTGCGTTCTGGCTATTAGGTACGACATATATATATATATATATATATATATATATATAATATATATATATATATATATATATATATAAAAAGTTAGGTTAGGTTAGGTTAGGTAGGTTAGGTAGTCGAAAAACAATAATTCATGAAAACTTGGCCTATTAGGCAAATCGGGCCTTGCATAGTAGGCTGACAAGTGCGTTCTGGCTATTAGGTACGACATATATATATATATATATATATATATATATATATATATATATATATATATATATATATATATATATATATATATATATATATATATATATGTCGTACCTAGTAGCCAGAACGCACTTGTCAGCCTACTATGCAAGGCCCGATTTGCCTAATAGGCCAAGTTTTCATGAATTAATTGTTTTTCGTCTACCTAACCAACCTAACCTAACCTAACCTAACTTTTTCGGCTACCTAACCTAACCTAACCTATAAAGATAGGTTAGGTTAGGTTAGGTAGGGTTGGTTAGGTTCGGTCATATATCTACGTTAATTTTAACTCCAATGAAAAAAAAATTGACCTCATACATAATGAAATGGGTAGCTTTATCTTTTCATAAGAAAAAAATAGAGAAAATATATTAATTCAGGAAAATTTGGCTTATTAGGCAAATCGGGGCTTGCATAGTAGGCCAAAAAGTGAGTTCTGGCTACTAGGTACGACATATATATATATATATATATATATATATATATATATATATTATATATATATATATATATATATATATATATATATATCTATATATATATATATATATATGTCGTACCTAGTAGCCAGAACGCACTTCTCAGCCTACTATGCAAGGCCAGATTTGCCTAATAAGCCAAGTTTTCACGAATTAATTGTTTTTCGACTACCTAACCTACCTAACCTAACCTAACTTTTTCGGCTACATAACCTAACCTAACCTATAAAGATAGGTTAGGTTAGGTTAGGTAGGGTTGGTTAGGTTCGGTCATATATCTACGTTAATTTTAACTCCACTAACAAAAAATTGGTCTCATACATAATGAAATGGGTAGGTTTATCATTTCATAAGAAAAAAAATAGAGAAAATATATTAATTCAGGAAAACTTGGCTTATTAGGCAAATCGGGCCTTGCATAGTAGGCTGAGAAGTGCGTTCTGGCTACTAGGTACGACATATATATATATATATATATGTATATATATTAGGCAAATCGGGGCTTGTTACATATAGGTTATATATATATATAACATATATATATGTAACATATATATATGTTACATATAGGTTATATATATATATATATATATATATATATATATATATATATATATATATATATATATATATATATATGTCGTACCTAGTAGCCAGAACGCACTTCTCGGCCTACTATGCAAGGCCCGATTTGCCTAATAAGCCAAGTTTTCCTGAATAAATATATTTTCTCTAATTTTTTTCTTATGAAATGATAAAGCTACCCATTTCATTGTGTATGAGGTCAATTTTTTTTATTGGAGTTAAAATTAATGTAGGTATATGAACGAACCTAACCAACCCTACCTAACCTAACCTAACCTATCTTATAGGTTAGGTTAGGTTAGGTAGCCGAAAAAGTTAGGTTAGGTTAGGTTAGGTAGGTTAGGTAGTCGATAAACAATTATTTCATGAAAACTTGGCTTATTAGGCAAATCGGGCCTTGAATAGTAGGCTGAGAAGTGCGTTCTGGCTACTAGGTACGACATATATATATGTATATATGTATATATATATATATATATATATATATATATATATATATATATATATATATATATATATATATATGTGTGTGTGTGTGTGTGTGTGTGTGTGTTCTCTGTAAACTATATATATATATATATATATATATATATATATATATATATATATATATATATATATTATATATGTATATACATATATATGTATATATGTATATGTATATATATATATATATATATATATATATATATATATATATATATATATATATATATATATATATATATATATATACATATATATGGTGCCACTGTGGGGACCCATAGCCTCGGAGAAGAAAATAAAACGTATTCAGAGGAGACCTTGTGGTTTCTCACTGAACACTAATATTTTCTTCTCCTACCACCCCCATTCTTTTGTATGTACACATATATGTTTGCTTTATTTGAACTTTGTTACAAAAAAGGAGTTACATATAGGTTACAAAGATGGTTATCATAAGTTGTCGAGTTCCTCCAGCTCCTCAGATGGCGGGCAGGAACCCTGGATGCAGTGCGCATTTCTCCTCTGTATCGTTATTAAATATGACCGAAAAAGTAAGATTAATAATTCTAACACGAATTTTCTCAATATTTCTTATGTTTCTTTTCACTATTGATGATAATTGAAAAATCAGTTCTCCAAAATTCATTTTTATTTCTAGTCTGACGCGACACTTGAACGCGTTTCGTAATAACTTATTACATTTTCAATGACTTTTAGTTTACACACACAACTATAACCTGCAAACACTAAGGTAAGGAAAATGGGTGAGGTGATATGTTACAACAGTTTTGGATGAGGTGAACAAAACTTTCAACACAGGACAGAACACGAAACAATGGGTATTAATTGGGTAAATTGAAGGTAAGAATGGAAGTAACTGCAGAGGGCCTATTGGCCTATATTTCTTGATGCTTCTATATTGGAGCGAAGTCTTGAAGTGGGTAGAATATAGTTGTGCACTAATTGGCTGTTGATTGCTGGTGTTGACTTCTTAATGTGTAGTGGCTCGCAGATGTCAAGCCGCCTGCTATCGCTGTATCTATCGATGATTTCTGTGTTGTTTGCTAAGATTTCTCTGGTGATGGTCTGGTTGTAGGAAGAGATTATATGTTCCTTAATGGAGCCCTGTTGCTTATGCATCGTTAATCGCCTGGAAAGAGATGTTGTTGTCTTGCCTATATACTGAGTTCTTTGAGGCTTACAGTCCCCAAGTGGGCATTTGAAGGCATAGACGACGTTGGTCTCTTTTAAAGCGTTCTGTTTTGTGTCTGGAGAGTTTCTCATGAGTAGGCTGGCCGTTTTTTTTGGTTTTATAGTAAATCGTCAGTTGTATCTTCTGACTTTTGTCTGTAAGGATAACGTTTCTATTAACAATATCTTTCAGTACCCTTTCCTCCGTTTTATGAGCTGTGGAAAAGAAGTTCCTGTAAAATAGTCTAATAGGGGGGTATAGGTGTTGTGTTAGTTGTCTCTTCAGAGGTTGCATGGCGTTTCACCTTCCTTCTTATGATGTCTTCAACGAAACCGTTGGAGAAGCCGTTGTTGACTAGGACCTGCCTTACCCTACAGAGTTCTTCATCGACTTGCTTCCATCCTGAGCTGTGGCTGAGAGCACGGTCGACATAAGCGTTAACAACACTCCTCTTGTACCTGTCTGGGCAGTCACTGTTGGCATTTAGGCACATTCCTATGTTTGTTTCCTTAGTGAAGACTGCAGTGTGAAAACCTCCACTCCTTGGTCCATTATTGGTCCATTATAAACCTCCGCTTTTCATTATTATTGAATAATTCTTAAGTGTGTTACTACTGTCCACCATTGCCATTCTCTTTATCATTTCTTCAACCTCTTGGATCATCTTGATTCTCGTTTTTATTTGTTTCAAGGTTAACTGACATACAACATTAACAAGAGTTTTTTCAGTGGCTCTCTTCGCTATGTCATCAATTACCTCATTCAACAGTATTCCCACATGTGAAGGGATCCATATGAATCTTACTTTATACCCAGTTTCTTCTAATTTCTTAATATTCTCTCTACACTCTATCACAATATTCTGATATACTGGGCGTCTGCTATTTAAAGACTCTAACCCTCCTCTGCTATCAATAAAGAAGCAAGCATTTTTACCACATTTGACTACTTCCTGTAATCCTGCTAATACACCTTGGAGTTCAGCCTGCGTTGAAGAGACATTGTCAGTTAAGCGGCGTCCAATAACAGTATCTACAGTGCCGATGTCAGTGTACTCCCTGATCAAGACTCCACATCCTGCCTTCCCATCCCAAGCTACTGACCCATCACAATATACATGTAGAGTGTTTTCTGTAGGCAGTTTTCTAATTATACAATCATATGTTGCCCTCAGCTCTCCTATTTCATACATACTTTTTTCTTTTGCAAGGGAGTAATTACTACATCTACATTACAATCCTCCCATGGTGGTGTGAATTTTCTCTTGGGCACAGCAATACATTCTGTAATAACATCATACTTTATAACATTAGAACATAAGTTATTCATATATATACTCTCTTCTTCATCATACACTGTTCACTACTTCCCACCTTTTGAACCGAGAGGATTAATTCATTAGCTCCCCCACCTCTCATTAATCTAATGGCAGAGGCTACATTTATCTTTACAGCTCTATCCCCAATACTCTGCAGATTCAACTCCATCCTCATTATCTCAATCATAGCATTTCTTGGGCATCCTAAGATAATTCTCATGGCTTCATTTTGTACCTTCTCCAACTTGCCCATCCTACCTTTACCAAAACAAGAAATGACAGGTGCAGCATAATCAATAAGAGAACTTACAGTACTCAAGTATATCATTCGTAGCATAGGGACTCCCACTCCATTTCCACAGCATGCCAAGGCCTTCAGAGGTTGTAATCTCTTCCGACATTGACCCAACAGTCTGTTCATCTCAGGTTCCAAACTCTCATGGGTATATCCAACATAAATGCCTAAATATTTATATATATTAACTCTCTCTATATTTTTACAGTTTATTTTCAATATAATGGGCCTCCGACTTCTACATTCAGACTTAGTTTTGTTTTCATTAACCACTAGTCCCATATGGTGACACAGGTTTCCGAAATTGTCCAACACTGTTTGAACCTTTGAAATATCTTTGCCCTGAAACAAAATATCATCGGCTTATATGATCGGAGTTACCCCATTTGAGTATCTCTCAGATGCTATCTTATTCATTAGTACATTAAACAGGGTGGGACTCAACACTCCTCCCTGAGGTGTACAGAGTTCAAAAGACCTCACACCTGACATACAACCTTGATACCACACCTGAACCTTCCTTTCGTAAAGATAATCCCCTATCCAGCGCAATAATCTCCCTTTAACACCAAGACCAGCTAAATCATATAAAATAACCTCTTTGTTGGCTTTATCAAAAGCTCCTTGTAAATCAATAAAAATTCCATAATAATCATTTTCATTAGCTAGACATTTAATAATACAATCAGAGGTACTTTTTCCTCTGAGGAACCCGAACAAATTACTAGACAGCTGATCACCTATTATATATAAAAGTCTATTTAAAATGATCCTCTCCATCATTTTACAAAAACACGAGGTTAAAGACAGGTCTGTACTCTCCATTGGCTTTAGGGATAGGGATGATCATAGCTTTTTTCCATTTACTGGGAATACTGCCTTCTTTATAACTAATATTAAAGAGGTCTAAAAGTGGGCTTTTCGTCATAATGGCAAGTTCATTATTTCATAAGTTACTCCATCCTCCCCAGGGGCGGTAGATTTCCCAACTTTAATCGCCGTTATTAGTTCTTCTCTGGTAATACCTGTGCAAGTGACATCACCACTGTTACCTGCTGTAAGTATAAAATCCTTTCTTAGATCTTTCCAAGAATCTAATGACTCTCTCGTTACAGCGGGTAATGAACTAAGTTTGGCAGCTTCCGCCCATTTATTTACGAGACCATTTGCAATTCCTTGCGGGTCAGGATGTGCAACAAAATTATGCTTTTTACCCCTTATTTTATTTACGTCTTGCCAGAGTTCCTTCAAGTTTCTGTTACTCCCAACTTTCTCTGCAAACTCCTGCCAATACTTGCTCCTAATTTCCTTTCTCTTCTCCCCACACAGCCTAGCAACTGCCAGTAAAGCATTCTTCCCTTCCTCAGTCCTACCATTCCTATTCCAATTCCTGTGAGCTCTCCTCATTGTTAATGTCCACCCCTTAAGCATCTTGTCATGTGTATAATTTTCTTTTCTGGGGGGATGCTTTTTTATACTAGATGTTTTCCGGTTCAATGTTGCATTAAATACATCTACCTCCTTAATTAAATCTTCATAAAATGCTTCTGCCGAAACTGGCTTATAAGTATCATACCAAGACTTAATATGGCCAACAAGACCCCTTAATTCTCCCTCATTAAACTTTAACCTTTTCCTCTGAAGGCAGGCATGCTTTTTATCTAGTTTAAGCTGTATTTGTAATGCAAAATGATCACATAGCATTTCATCCACAGTAAGACAATTCCTCTCTATGCCCTCAGCATTTATAAAACAAGCATAATCTAATCTCCCTCCACTCAAATGAGTAGGAGAGAGCTCGCCCAGCAGTTGAACATCTTCATGTTCCTGGAAAAACTGGCACCATCTGCAACCATTCCTATTTGCTTTACCCCTTGATCCTAAGCTGGATGTCTGGCATTAAAATCCCCTACCACAAGTGTATCTTCAGAAAAGAAGGAATCTGGCAAGTATCTTAAATCAAGGGAGCTATCAGAGATGTATAGATTAATGAAATTTAACTCTCGGTCTTTTAATTGTATTCGCAAGCTAATACTTTCAATACCTCTATATCTCTGAGGGATTCCAGTTATCTCGGCAGGTATGGTACTTTTGACATAACATGAGACCCCCCTAGTTCCTCCATCAGCATATAAGTGAAAACCTCTATAGCCATCTAGCCTCAGAATGCTACCATCCCTATCCCCAGTTTCCTGGAGTGCTACTATGTCAATATTCTCTCCAAGAGTATAATAGTGTACATCCACCGCTCTAGTTTTTAATCCATTAACGTTCCAAGATAATATTCTCAATCTACTTTCATCCATGATTAATAATAAAACTACCTTTGCCCTGTCCTTCACATTCCATGAGATACGAGAGTACCTTGGAAACTTCCTTCCAACACCGTAACATTTTTTCTTTCTCCTCACTTGCACAACTACTACTAACATCGAAGGTAATATTATTCATATCTATTTTCTTTATTTCTGTATGCCGTTTTACTTTAACCTTTCTTTCAACATTTGTCACTACAGGAGGTTGAACACCGCTAACACTACTAGAAAGTGTATTCTCCTGACTATCCTCTATCATCGTTACGTCATGCACATCATTACTTTCTTCTACGCACGTTTCACTTTCCATTTCACGTCCTGTGTTACTTTCAATTACACGTCCTGTTTCACCACCATCTTCACCCCGTCTACCCTCCATAGCCAATTTTTCCAATGCCTCAATCCTCTTATCTAGTTTTTTTAGATACTCCAAAATATGATTACCAACTTCAGAGGTGACCATATTGTCCTGAACCTTGTCCTCACAAGGTTTCAGTTTTTCCACTGCATTACTTACTTTTCCTAGGCTCGCCTTAATTATCTCCGTCCCTTTCTCCCACACATTGTTCATAGGCGCTGTCATTGGCTTCTAGCTGTTTCTTCTATGATCTGCTGCACAATCTTCCTTCCTTCGAGAATACATCTATCCTACTTGTAGCACCCGTCCTATAGATTCTCTCAGATGAGGCTTCATGCGGCATACATAGGAACCAGCATTGTGGCTGCCTCGACAATTGCAACAAGATGGGACGATTTTTTCACCGTTTTTAATCTTGACTCTACACTCTCGAGAGTCGTGTTTCTTACCACAGTACCGACACCTGGAGTCAGACTGGCATTTCCAAGCCATATGTCCCCAACGAGAACGCTTCATGCATAATATGGGATCCTCAATGTATTTTGCAACTTTCTGTAGCCTAGTCCTTGCACAAAAATTCTTTCTGGAGCCTCACCCTTTACCAAGGCAACAACCTGGCTTTGCTTTTCACCACGAACATTGTTCCTCTTTGCCCAAACAACACTATCATTGTTGAGCAATAGATAATCAGGATCCAAATAAGTTGGATACTTAAACACTATGTATGACCTTGGTGTGTATCATACCTTCTTCCGGAGTAACCATCACAATATTCTCAAACCCATCCTTCGTTAGGTGGTCCACAGCCTTTTCTGTCCCAACTGTTATGTAGGGCCGGTGAGCACCCTCCTTGAATAGTGGTTCATATTAAAAAAACTCCTTAGCCAAACGAACCGTCCACTCCAGCTTTTGATGAAAATTCAGTTGACATGCTGCAGGGAACAACAGCCTCTTCCTTCCATATAGTCTGCATCTCCCACGTCCTGCTGAGCATGGCTTCATTTTTTTTGTCTCTTTGTTATTTCCTCCTTACTGTCTCCGTCTCCCTGTNGGGGGGGGGTGAAGGCTGTGAAGTATAGCATCTTATTTTATAATATAGGCCGTGTTTGGTAGGCCTACTACCTCCCAAACTTATTAATGCCAAAAGTAATTTTGTCAAGTCTCTTAACATTTCAGAGATGATGAATAATCATAACAGCCTCATGCCAGCAAAGAATAGCTTTAATTGTTGAGTAGTGCGAGGTGGGCGTAGGAGGAGGAGGAGGAGGTGGGCGTGTGCACAAGAGGGAAGGTCTCCTACCTTTCTTCTCGCTCTTGGCCTTGGGGGCGGCGGCGGCGGCGGCGGCCTTCCTCGCGCGCTTTTTGGGCGGCTCAGCGGCGTCATCCTTGGTATCCTCGCCCTCGGCCTCACTCGTCTCCTCTACGGCATCGTCCTTATTGTCATCGTCTTCTCGCGCCTCATCGACCTTATTCTCCTCGTCTGACATTTTCTTGGGCTTAATGGTGAAGATGTTTAAAAAAAGAGAGGAGCGGTTGAGAGGGGGCGTGCGTGGGAGAGCGAGAGAGCGCGAGTGAGCGTCAACATCAGCTGAGAGCTGACTACATCAGCGGTGCGGACGCAAAAGTAGCGGCTGGCCGCGACCCGCGTCCCACGCTAACTGGGCCAGGCTCATGGCTGCCCTGTGCTTCTCTTTATTATTCCCGAAATTATTGCGCCCTCAGCACGGGTTAGATAACTCCCTGGCTTCACGGCACTCATGCCCTGTGCATGGCCTTTGCTCCCGACACGGCAGCGTGTAAAATCATCGTGTCGTTCTTGAGATAGAGGCAAAGAACTGGATACCCAGGTGCAAAATATCTCTGAACGCATATATATTTGCCTTAGTTTTAGCACCATTTCCCGTGTTTCAGTAAATTAATTACTGGAGGCTTTCTGTATGCGCTTTTCCTAACTTTATAAAACAAAATATTAAAACAGAGCGCTATATGTTTTATGAAAATATTAGTTATTGGCTACCCCTGAAACACAGGATTTTTCCCCCACAGACTGGAGGTGGAAACATGCATGCTTGCATTGTGGATGCATTTGCAATAATGGCACCTCATTCATCCACAATATGCCCCCCTAAGGTATGTCATTACAGGCACTAAATACAACATAACACTGAGCAACATGGAGAAAGCGTCCTCTCTCTGCTACCCCCCGGACTCAAGTGTACAGAGAGCAATATCTGCATATAACACCCAAATATTACTTGATTAATTATATAAACAATTCTCAATATAATTTTTAATTAATGTTATTTACTGTAATTATATGCGTTAATTATATTATTAATTCATTTGATCGCACATCGGAATTTTCGCACTTATTGTATATATGCTTTGTGTGAAATGTTAATATATGATACCAAAGCAGTGACAAGTTTAATGAAAATTTTGATGCCACCACATTTTAATACTCATTGCATACGCGCATTATAATTACATTATTGATTTGTTGCCATTGTTAACAATAACGGCTGGGAGGAGTGCCTTGATCGCTCGGCGTCTTCATGGTGCGTTGTGCTGCATAACCTTCCCGGCTTGGTGCCTGCTTTTGATAATTACTTATTTAACGATGCTTTATTTACTTGAATTTACCTGAGGGGCCGTTATATCTCTAGTGGCCTCGACAAGGACAGAAAGCCGGCGGCTTGTCAAAGGTCGCCCCGTTTATCGTGAGGCTTTTATCGAGCCTGGATCTTTAACTGCAACAGTGCTTTGACATTTACGGCTTCGGCGGGTAGGCGGTTCCATGGGTTTACATAATCCTGTGGGTGAAAAAGCATCTCCTGTTTTCAGTCCTACATTGTGGCTTCTTGAGCATGAAGCCGTTGTTCCTTTGTGTTATATCTGACTTTTTGAGGAAGTTTTGGATCCTCCAAACTGTTCAGTATTTTAAAAGTTTTGACGAGATCAGCCCTGTTATGTCTAGTAACTATAACAAACTTGGTCTTCAGACGACACACAACCACTCTATTTAAGTCCCTTAGTTAGTTTAGTTCATTTATTATGCACCCTATACCCATCTTGTGGGCGGTAGTGGAAAGGGTTACAGAGGCACATAATGGGCTCAGGCACTGAACCCCACAATTCATTTAGCTAAGCAAGTTACAATCTTGATGAGCTAGTTACAAAATTCCCATGCTAAACATACACTCACTCCACACACATTCTCATATGCTATCTACATGTACAAAACCTTGTTCATAAATGCTAATCTTGATCTGAAATTTAAACTTTTCCTTGATAGGTGTCATAGAACTTATGAGCATCACACCAGAAATAAATATATCTTTGATATCCCCAGTCAGACTAAATCTGTGCAAACACTCCATGCAAATAAAAGGGCCCAGTCTTTGGAACTCACTCCCTGATGAATTAAAAAATTGTCCAACCCATGCCCCTGTTCAAAAGTAAAACCAAAAAGTACCTGATTTCATCCTCATAGTTTCCAACCTAGTGCTTCAAACTTACACTGTATCTTGTACTACCAACTTCCCCAATCTTAGTACTTAAGACATTTATCCTTACCAGTTCGTGTAATCACCTCTGTCAACTTATATTGTTATACTGTTGTTATTTGTTGATATAAAACCTTGCTACAATGTACCTTTTCATCTTAACTGATATGTTAGATTAAGGACCTACCCGAAACGCAATGCGTGTTAGTGGCTTTGCATGAATGTAAAAATACATATCTTATGTCATCTCACGAACCCATTGTACCTTCCTGCAAATAAAGTATTATTATTATTATTATTATTATTATTATTATTATTATTATTATTATTATTATATAGTTTGCAGATGTTGTTAGCCCTGTGGCTCTCAACCATTCCTAGTATGAGTTGACTTAGTTCTGGGATGATTCTTTTGCCTGTTGCTCAACTTTCTCCAAATCATCTATGTCTTGCTGAAGATGAGGTCTCCATGTTTGGATATAATAATCGAAATGCGGCCACACCAGAGATTTGTACAGTTGTATAACTACCTTCTTTTCCTTGTCAGAGTTTATTTTGATTTTTACTAGGATTTGTTTTGCTTTTCTTACTGCAGCTCTCACTTGTGCAATTTTAGTGATTTATTCTAGCTCCAAGGTCGTTTTCTTCATCAATCAGCTGCAGGGTAATGTTGTTGATTTGATTGTTATGACGTGTATTGTTATGCCCCACTTGCAAGGACTTACATTTTTTGTTATACTGAAAAGCATTTGCCAATCTTCCGGGCACTTGTAGAGTTCCTGTAATTTCTCTCATTCCGTGATAGTCTCCTCGAGGGTAGTCTAGAACGTCAGTACCCAGGACCTTTACTAGGGTTTATATAACTGTAGTCCATCTTATAATATTGTGATCTCCCCTACCTGTATTTGATCGACCATGTCCTCTTCAGGTATTAGCACAAGAGCTAGAGTATTGTTCCCTCGAATGGACTCTGTCACAGGCTGAATGAGAAAGGAGTCCTGTACTAGGTCATGAAATTGTTCTCTTTCCCAATTTATTGTCTCGTGATTTAAGTCCCTCCATCGTAAGGTTTTGGGTTTCCGCTGCTGCACTCATCACATTGTGCAGATCAGTAACTTCCTCTGCTGTTGTTGTGTTTGCCTTGTGGCATGCTCCCACTGTCAGTGTGCTATCATTTTCAACTAGTATATTGCAACATACATACAGATTCTGAGGCCCACCTGGTGTTTAATTTCTCATTGCTGGTTGCATTCAAATCCTCTTACATACGGGATTACTCCGCCGGATCTTATTCTGTTTGAAAGGTGGATGGTATCCTGGTTAGTTTAGTTAGTTTAGTTCATTTATTATGCACCCTATACGCATCTTGTGGGCGGTAGTGGAAAGGGTTACAGAGGCACATAATGGGCCCAGGGACTGAACCCCACAATTCATTTAGCTAAGCAAGTTACACTCTTGATGAGCTAGTTATAAAATTCCATATGCATCGTCGCATCATCAATGGGTTCGAGATCGACCACAAGTACAGTTTCTAAATTAAGCAACTGACATATGTGGAGAGATAGTGTCACAATTGATATGTTTGTCCTGCACACCGCCCCCCATCCAGTGGGCAGCGGTGGATAAGTTACAATCACTTACAGTCACTACCTACAGTTAGTAAACTGGGGATATTTGGCTAACATTTCTGGTAGCAGATCATTTTATATTTGTGAAATATTTACACATCTCTTATGTTATAGAATTGACATACCTCTCCTACCGGCAGCTGTGTTCCCACACAGCTGCCGGTAAACCACTCAACGCTCCAGGTTCTCCTGACAATTGGAGGCGTTGCCAGAGAACATGACATACAAAGTGAAAATGCGACTCCTCGAAGTCTACAAGCGCTCTGAGCGCGAGTTTGCAGCAGCCATTGACAAGGCAATATCAGTAGGACCAGTAGATGTCCATATGCATGGTAACGAGGCCACGGCAATCGTGGCAACAAAAGGGAACCTACAGAAGGTCCTGGATCTGGAACCCGGATCCCACTACTGGAGGCGAACCTCTCACCAATTTCTCCCATACAAATCACTGCCGGGAAAAGGTTATTTGTGGAACAGGCTGAACCGCTGGTTAGCGGGTGATGTACCCGATACCATAGTGTGGCAAATGAACAAAGAAAACCCTACTCGAGAGCGACGAAAGCTCTGCTCATCAAGACTAACGATGTCACGCGACCCACGATGAAAATGACCTTCGAAACAGCAGAACAGGCCCAGGAAGCAGTGAAGAAGGGTTTCAAGTGCTTTGGAATCCCCTCCTTCCGAAACCAGATTCACATGGTAAAGGTCTACAACGTGAGACAGTGCTACAAGTGCTTCAGCTATGAGCACTTCTTCAACAAGTGCCCAGAACAAACGGCTAAGTACAACTCATGTTCCGGTACTCACAACTACAAGGACTGTACAACCACCACCACCAAGAAATGCACGAACTGTGGAGAACAGCACGCCACCACCTCCTACTTCCGCACAAAAAAGGAGGAACTGAAGAAGATTAAAGAGAAGACCACCACGCCGCCGACCACCCAGAGGCAAGTCACCGCGACCTTAAACCTTGGACCTGACCCGTTCCCGAGCCTCCCTTCTATTAACCATATTCAGACTACGACAGGCACGGTCGTAGTCTGGTGGCTCTTTGAACAGTGTCTCCTCCCAACATATGGCCCCGCCTCCACACTGGGAACCTAAGGACCAGTCAGCACCCTCACAGTCCCTTGCATCACGTGCAGGTATTATCCCTGGTCTTATTCGACTAGCGGAGAAGCTTGCCGGACCAGACAATCAACGATTTGTCAAGGAACTCAACGCGCTGTACCTAGCCAACGGCCTTGACCTCATCATCGCCCCGGACGCAAGTCTCACTGCCTCCACTATCACTCCGGAGACTACCACCAGGACAACCACGAGGTCGATCTCAACAATTTCGCCAAGACGAAAGACAAAACCACCAACTACGGATGTTATGGAATCCTCAGGTGAGGAAATCTTAGTAGGAGCTTGTTGTTTTAAATTTAGCTACTCAGGAAGAGATGTCCATGTAGCACGGGCTATAGTGAGCCCGTAATTGAGTTGGGTTATTCCCGATAACTTTGTTACTGTGATATTTGGGTCAAAGTTTTAAATGGGGTTGGGAGTCACCTTCTTTTTCCCTGTTTCTTTTTCGCTTCTGTTTTAGTGCAATGGTTTTAGTCTTGTTTTAATAACATTATCTTGGTGGCGAATGTAGATGCAGAATGTTCACTAATGAGTCCCATTCTTCAACTGCTTTTCTAATCATTGTAATCGCTGTGGAATTTGCATCTAATGTAGCTGCTGTTGTAGTAGGAGCTCCTTCGCTACAGCACAAATACGACACCTACTCGGTACAAGACCGCCTCACGGAGGCCACCTCACCAAACTCCAACGACAGCACGACTCATCCAAAGTCTCAGGCAAAGAAATTACGGAAGACCTAGACCCCCCCCCAAGCTCCATAACAAGTACAGCCAGCCTTCCAGGGCTGAAATCCACCATGAACCCCCCCCCCCTTTCCTCCATCACAGATCTCTAGTATCACCTATTGGTACCGGTAAAGGCTCCCAAGAGCCTTCACTTACGGGCTCACCATAGCCAGTGATATTGGAACTCCTCTGAGTACATTATATATATATATATATATATATATATATATATATATATATATATATATATATATATATATATATATATATATGCAAACAAGCCTGAATGGTCCCCAGGACTAGATACAACTGAAAACTCACACATGGGTTCGAGTCACTTCTGGGGTGTGAGTTTTCAGATAATATATATATATATATATTATATATATATATATATATATATATATATATATATATATATATATATATATATATATATGTCGTACCTAGTAGCCAGATGCACTCTCAGCCTACTATGCAAGGCCCAATTTGCCTAATAAGCCAAGTTTTCATGAATTAATATATTTTCTCTAATTTTTTCTTATGAAATGATAAAGCTACCCATTTCATTATGTATGAGTTCAATTTTTTTATTGGAGTTAAAATTAACGTAGTTATATGACCGAACCTAACCAACCCTACCTAACCTAACCTATCTTTATAGTTAGGTTAGATTAGGTAGCCGAAAAAGTTAGGTTAGGTTAGGTTAGGTAGGTTAGGTAGTTGAAAAACAATAATTCATGAAAACTTGGCTTATTAGGCAAATCGGGCCTTGCATAGTAGGCTGAGAAGTGCGTTCTGGCTACTAGGTACGACATATATATATATATATATATATATATATATATATATTATATATATATATATATATATATAGTATATATATATATATGTATATATATATATATATATATATATATATATATATATATATATATATATATTATATATATAATAGATATATATATATATGTGTGGTGTGTGTGTGTGTGTGGTGTATTCTGAAATATATATATATATATATATATATATATATATATAATATATTATATATATATAATATATATGTATATACAATATATGAGATATAGTTATTAAAATGACCGAAAAAGTAAGATTAATAATTCTAACACGAATTTTCTCAATTTTCCTTATGTTTGTTTTTACTGATGACGGTAAATGAAAATCAATTCTCCAAAATTCATTCTTTATTTCTTAGTCTGACGCGACACTTGAGCGCGTTTCGTAAAACTTATTACATTTTCAAAGACTTTAGTTACACACACTGAACAGAGTTTAAACAGCTTTTCTTTTTTATACCTGCATTTGGGTGAGGTGACATGTTACAATGGTTTGGGGTGAGGTGAGAACAAACACAGAACACGAAACAATGGGTATAAGCTAAAGGGAAGAATAGATCTGTAACTGCAGAAGGCCTATTGGCCCATATTTCTTGATGTTTCTATATTGGAGCGGAGTCTTGAAGTGGGTAGAATATAGTTGTGCGTTAATTGGCTGTTGATTGCTGGTGTTGACTTCTTGATGTGTAGTGCCTCGCAGATGTCAAGCCGCCTGTTGTCGCTGTATCTATCAATGATTTCTGTGTTGTTTGTTAAGATTTCTCTGGTGATGGTTTGGTTGTGGGAAGAGATTATATGTTCCTTGATAGAGCCCTGTTGCTTATGCATCGTTAATCGCCTGGAAAGAGATGTTGTTGTCTTGCCTATATATTGAGTTCTTTGGGGCTTACAGTCCCCAAGTGGGCATTTGAAGGCATAGACGACATTGGTCTCTTTCAAAGCGTTCTGCTTTGTGTCTGGAGAGTTTCTCATGAGTAGGTGGCAGTTTTCTTGGTTTTATAGTAAATCGTCAATTGTATCTTCTGATTTTTGTCTGTAGGGATAACGTTTCTATTAACAAATCTTTCAGGACCCTTTCCTCCGTTTTATGAGCTGTGGAGAAGAAGTTCCTGTAAAATAGTCTAATAGGGGGTATAGGTGTTGTGTTAGTTGTATCTTCAGAGGTTGCATGGCGTTTCACTTTCCTTCTTATGATGTCTTCAATGAAACCATTGGAGAAGCCGTTGTTGACTAGGAACTGCCTTACTCTACAGAGTTCTTCGTCGACTTGCTTCCATTATGAGCTGTGGCTGAGAGCACGGTCGACATAAGCGTTGACAAACACTACTCTTTGTACCTATCTGGGCAGTCACTGTTGGCATTTAGGCACATTCCTATGTTTGTTTCCTTAGTGTAGACTGTAGTGTGGAAACCT
>WNGS01165503.1:25512608-25524769 GCA_020271785.1 Procambarus virginalis | reverse complement strand
AATTACCACTGTTGGGCATTCATCTTCCTTTGTCCACTGGATATTTTATTTTTATTTATAACATTTCAGAGCTGGACTAATAAACTGATACCTTACTTCATGCAAATTGAATGCTGAAATAGTGGTACTGAAATGGCAATACTGTGTCAATACATGAGAGCAGTTTTTGAATTCTGCTGTGCCGTTTGTGCTGCCAAGATTATGTACTGTACACTTGTTTTGATGCCTGTATCCAAGTGCAGCTATTTAATCCAAGCACAGTATCTGCCTTTTATCAGTCTATTGTGATCTTTGGCTCTGTTATTCTTTGCTGTTCAATGTAGGCTTTATTGTAGTCCTACATCTTTAGGCTTTAATATTAATTTATTGGTAATTTTTTGTATATGGTGTAGCATTTAAAGAAGTTATGCTTTGGTTATATTAAATCTCTAATCTTTTATTGAATTTATTAGAAGGCAAGTGGGTTTGGTGGTGATGGGTTTATTTTGGGGGGGGGGGGTTCCTCCCCACCAGGCGTATGGGAAAAATGCTTCCTATTTTCTTCAGTTTTTTACCTCTTCAAAAATTTTATGTAGTTTGATAACTAGTAAAAGTAACCTAATTAGCATGGACAATTCTTAAGATACCTCAATATATTCTTCAGAATCTTGTCTATATGGAACTAAAAGATATTGCATTTGATTGATAGTTTTACAATACACAATTTTCAGATATGATATGCAGAATAAAAATCACAGGTAAAGTTACATAAAATATAAAGCAGAATTTAACAATTTTGGGTTGTGTGTTTGTGTGTGTGTGTGTGTACAGTAACGAGTATGTTGTAAATTTTAACGTCGCTAGATCTGTAATGTCGTATCTTATTCTGTATCCAAATGCAAATTTATATTTATGCAATCGTTCAGTGTTCTGAGTTAATGTGCTGGATATTCATAATTAGTTTCTTTGCCGAGAGAATTAATTAGTAAATTCAGCATTAAAATTATAGCAAATTTTTGCTTTAGTTACTTGAAATAGTATAAAGAATTAGTCTTCAATATGATGCAGGTAATTTTGCAATAAAGTTTTATTTTTACCATGGGAAAAAATTAAGGCAAAATTTAAAATCTTTTTGATTTGTGGGAGATTTAACCTTTTGAGTTTTTGTAATTTTCTACTAATTAATTTTGGAACTTGTGCCAGAATAATAATTACATTTCTTGTCTTGAAATCTTAGGTGATCTTGGAGGAATAGAATTTGAGGGGCTTTATTTCCATTATGATACTCAGGGTTGAACACTCGCCAACCTATCCAGTGGAAGTGCTCTAATAATATCGTCTAGTTTAGTTTATTTACGGAAAGTTACAATATAACATTTTAAGAAAAATTAAAAACCTTTCTTTATGAACAATACAAGAAAACATACAGTACTTTTCTTTATGTATAAAAAGGAATTTTAACCAGTTTTAAATATTGATTTAGTTTAGTTTTATGGTCATTGGTTTTATTGATTTTTTTCTGCACTACAGTATTTATAAATAATATATAGGATGTTTTATGAGTGAAGTTAATGAAATTGTTGGCATTTCACATTAAAGTGCAGTACTGTGTATTGAATTAAAAAATTGTGCAAATCCATATTAGACTGCCATCTCCAGCCACATCATTCCTGGGGAAATGCAGCCTTATTTTAATATACGAATACTAAACCAACACGTTCGCGTCATGTTAAGGATGACATTTTAGTCGAGAATACTTAAAAGTCACTACTTCTTTGTTGTAGTGTACGGGTCTAGTGTTTGTTTCATCTATATATATTGACTCATTCTTCAAAATTACCATATATCTGACCATTTGTACACATATAGGAATAATTTAATAGACAATCCAATCATTTGTAAGGGTACATTTTTAATATCTTGTATAGTACATGTTCCATATGAAATGCCTAAATTGCTCGCATGAACTGTATTAGTTTTGTTTGAATTCTTACCTCAAGATTTTCAGAACATAGACAACTGAAAGATATAAGTAGTGGCAGTACTGACAATGAATTATTAGAAAGAAAGCTTCTCAACATAAAGATCTTTGGGTGACCCAAGAATATACTGTATCATTGAACATTTTGAAACGTTTTTAGCAAGTAGACCTTAATTAAGCCATCTGCGCTCATTACACATTAGCTAGCCATTTTTTGTTTTTAATTCCTTATAATAAATTGGGCAAAAATTGTACTATATTTGTTATGACCAGTAAACATACTTGAACAATTGCTTTTAGTTTAGACCTGTGTTGTTATATATTAATTTTGATTCTATAAGTCACACCTTGTACAGTGCTCAGCTTTGCAAAATTTACATTAGATTCGGGAAGCTTCCCCATAAATTATCTTTACCCTTTCACTACAAGAAGCCAATGTGGTCACCAGCAGGTTTTGGCCATAAGTGCAATAGCACTTTTCCAGTTTCCCAGAAAATTGTCCACATCCTGTAGCATTTGTACACACGTTTACCCTTCAACACACACACTTTAAACTTCAACTGCAGACAACACAGTGCAGAAAGCTCCAGGATTATCTCATTTATGAATGGTAGTGTAGGAAAGAGGTGCAAAAGTGGTGTCTCCGATACTATAAATATACCAATATCAGTAATAGATGGATTTATGAATATTGAAGAAAAAACATAATTCTGAGAAGACCCACTAAATTATAGTATCATTGAAAAGTGTGGTTTTCAAAATATTAGACAATAATTAAAACCAGTTGGGTAGAGTATTAGGAGAGAAATAATACAAAAAAGATAGTATGGTTTTAAAATGGGAAGATCCTGTATAGCAAATCTGAATAATTCTTATGAAAGATCCCACAGAAAAAAAAAAAAGAGGCCTTTGACAAGAGTTCCTTAAGTAAGTGTTCTGGAAGCTGTAACATACAGGATGGGCAACAGGAAGACTTCTAACATGGATGAAAAATGTTGAAAGAAAAATGAGTGGTAATCACAGGCAATGTATCAGACTGGAGGAATGTTAGTGGAGTTCTATAGGGTTCAGTCCTAGCACTAGAAGTGTTCATCTATATAAACAGTCTACCAGAAAAAATACAGAATTATATTAACATTTTCTGATGATGCTAAGCTACTAAGGAAGATACGAGAATTATGATTGTCACGATGTTACACAAGATAACTTGGACAAAATAAGTATATGGAGCAACACTTAGTAAATTGAATTCAATGCAAATAAGTGCCATGTTATGGAATGTGGAATAGGAAAAATAGACCACTACAAATTATTTGGAAACCCATTAAAGAATTTGGACAAACAAGATATGTAAGGTGGTTCTGGATAGCAGACCGTCACCAAAGAACCACAAAGGACATTGTGCAAGGAACATGTGCTACACTTTCCAACTTAATAATTGCTGTTAATATATTGATGCTGAAATTAAACATGACAAGACCATAATTGGAATACGCAGTAATTGTGGTTCCCATATCTGAAGATGCATATCATTAAACTGGGAATGTGCACAGAAATGCTACTAAATGTCTTCTGTAACTGATAAACGAGCTATGGGGAGAAGTTTGAGGTGTTAAATATGCAGAAGATATAAGTAAAAAGAGAAAAATATGATCGCTATGTACAAAATAGTAACAGGAATTCTTGAAACCTGCTACTTCAAGAACAAGAGATCATAGATTCAATCCAAGGAAATAAGGTGCTCAAAAAATTTGAAAGTTGTCATTTTGCAAACAGAGTGGTAGACGGAATAAGTTAAATGAGAAGGCGGTGGATGCCAAAACCTTCTGTATTTTTAAAGCATCACGTGTCAAAGTACTGGGAAGATGGGATACCATGAGAGTAGCTCTCGTCCTCTAATTACACTTGGGTAATTACAGGAGGTTGCACCCACACATACTCTCCTCTCTCGGTGACAGAAATAATTACAGTACTGTATTATATTCCAAGCGTTGGGCATTCCAGGTGGTTTTAATGCTTTCTCAAAATATTTAAAATAATTTTTTATATGAATATTTATTACAGTATACATATACTGTACTGTATACATACAGTATAGGCAATGAACCAGAAAAGTAAACTGTATACAATAACATACTGCATGCTGTAATGCTAATTTCTCTTGGCTTTTGAAAATGTTTGGACTCCTTAAGTGTTAATGCACTAAAGTAATAAGATTTGTATTTTCTTTCCTTAAGAATAACTGAATCTTGTGTGTATCATTAACTCATCTCTTCCCCTTATCTGGATGAAGATTTGTGAAATTGCTAGTCAATTCATACCTGCTGGTAGTACCCATCCTTTACTTCAGGGGTTTCATTATTACTGAACTACTGATAGTTATAAGCAAGCTCGGCTCACATTTCTCAACCATTAGCACTGGTACTTGCCTCTCTCCTGTCATCTTTACCAACACTCCCTTGCTGAATATCCCACTCTTTAAACTTTAGCACATGATTTTAATATTCATACAATGACTGATGATATTATGAAGTGCTTTGCAATCTCCCTACCCACTGGGCTTTTTATTATTCTGTATTTATAGAGATCTGGAACATTAGGCCTGTCCCAGATACATGTGTCAATGTTGCTGTATTCCCAGGTTAAGAAGCCCCTTTGATGGGCACTTTGGCTGGGAATTTTCACCTTATCATCAAGACCGCTTTGATCTGCAACCTATTTCAGCATATGATGTGTGCACCTTGCGTAGTTTTATGAACAAACCAGTACCCCTTCACTTTCCAATTTAGCTTTGGAAAGTGTTGCAGCACTTAATATCCAGGTCAGTTTAGAAGTACAGGTACTGTATTGTATTTTCATAATACTTTTTCTGTGGGTAATTATATTGTTGCTATGTTTTTTGATCTGGAGAAACCATTTGACAGTCCCCAGAGGTATAATATATTTTCCAATTTATATTCTTCTGGCCTCCAAGGCAATTTGCCAGTTTACCTTCAAGGCTTCTTTCCAGCTGTACCTGTAGTCCACCTTGGACTACAGTATATTCTCACCTATTGTCAGTTGAGGGTATCCCTCAAGGAAATGCTCTTTCCTGTCTCAACTTTGGTTTATTCTAACGACCTTACCATTTACTGCTGTGGTTTTGATTTTCCTTTCTTCAGCTTGCATCAGTAACTCATCCTGTATGATTATTCACAGCTTCAAATTCTCTACCACAAAACACCTGTGCTATGACTTTCAATAGGAAACACATTGTCCACTTAACACCATTGAACCTTAATGATAGACTATATACAGGTCATGAGTCTTTGGCACCTGCTTACCTAGTTTCATCTCGTGTCTGTTACCTATTGTACATACTGGATGCTCCAAGATACTTTCCTTACTCAGTCTTGTTGCACCACCAGTGGAGTGGGTTATATGAACACACGTTCCAAGTACTGTACTATCTAAACTGGTCTGTAGTTGCCCTGCATATTAATTGTCCCGACACTTTACATTATATGGGCTTGCACCTCAGCACAGGAGCCTTTTCTTCTTTCACAACCCAGAGCCTGTGTGTGTGTGTGTGTGGAAATAATGCTTTTATTTATGCTTGACATCCCAACTAACTCTCTGTTGTAGCCTGTTAAAGTGCAAATTACCCACTAAATGTCTTTTATTTGAATGGCTGCATTGTGTCCATTCATATATTGGACATGAGTAAACATACAAGCATAGAAACATGTAAGATACCAAAATAGGAATACCCACTGGGCTCATTATCACTCGTACCCACGTGTAGCTGGGACTTGTTTAACTGCTGTAAGTGGAGTGTCACCTATCTCAAACAATGAGATTATTATACTGTAAATTTCTAATTTATGTTTGATGAGTGGCACTGCCCAATAACTAACCTGCAAACTATAGTTTTTTAAGGTCCCTTTCTAGGTGCACAGACATTTATTTTTTTTATTATACAGTACTTTCATTTTGGCCAAATTTAATAATTAGCTAAATGAAAGTACTGTATAATAAAAAAAATAAATGTCTGTGCACCTAGAAAGGGACCTTAAAAAACTATAGTTTGCAGGTTAGTTTATTGGGCAGTGCCACTCATCAAACATAAATTAGAAATTTACAGTATAATAATCTCATTGTTTGAGATAGGTGACACTCCACTTACAGCAGTTAAACAAGTCCCAGCTACACGTGGTACGAGTGATAATGAGCCCAGTGGGTATTCCTATTTTGGTATCTTACATGTTTCTATGCTTGTATGTTTACTCATGTCCAATATATGAATGGACACAATGCAGCCATTCAAATAAAAGACATTTAGTGGGTAATTTGCACTTTAACAGGCTACAACAGAGAGTTAGTTGGGATGTCAAGCATAAATAAAAGCATTATTTCCACACACACACACACACAGGCTCTGGGTTGTGAAAGAAGAAAAGGCTCCTGTGCTGAGGTGCAAGCCCATATAATGTAAAGTGTCGGGACAATTAATATGCAGGGCAACTACAGACCAGTTTAGATAGTACAGTACTTGGAACGTGTGTTCATATAACCCACTCCACTGGTGGTGCAACAAGACTGAGTAAGGAAAGTATCTTGGAGCATCCAGTATGTACAATAGGTAACAGACACGAGATGAAACTAGGTAAGCAGGTGCCAAAGACTCATGACCTGTATATAGTCTATCATTAAGGTTCAATGGTGTTAAGTGGACAATGTGTTTCCTATTGAAAGTCATAGCACAGGTGTTTTGTGGTAGAGAATTTGAAGCTGTGAATAATCATACAGGATGAGTTACTGATTGCAAGCTGAAGAAAGGAAAATCAAAACCACAGCAGTAAATGGTAAGGTCGTTAGAATAAACCAAAGTTGAGACAGGAAAGAGCATTTCCTTGAGGGATACCCTCAACTGACAATAGGTTGAGAATATACTGTAGTCCAAGGTGGACTACAGGTACAGCTGGAAAAGAAGCCTTGAAGGTAAACTGGCAAATTGCCTTGGAGGCCAGAAGAATATAAATTGGAAAATATATTATACCTCTGGGACTGTCAAATGGTTTCTCCAGATCAAAAAACATAGCAACAATATAATTACCCACAGAAAAAGTATTATGAAAATACAATACAGTACCTGTACTTCTAAACTGACCTGGATATTAAGTGCTGCAACACTTTCCAAAGCTAAATTGGAAAGTGAAGGGGTACTGGTTTGTTCATAAAACTACGCAAGGTGCACACATCATATGCTGAAATAGGTTGCAGATCAAAGCGGTCTTGATGATAAGGTGAAAATTCCCAGCCAAAGTGCCCATCAAAGGGGCTTCTTAACCTGGGAATACAGCAACATTGACACATGTATCTGGGACAGGCCTAATGTTCCAGATCTCTATAAATACAGAATAATAAAAGCCAGTGGGTAGGGAGATTGCAAAGCACTTCATAATATCATCAGTCATTGTATGAATATTAAAATCATGTGCTAAAGTTTAAAGAGTGGGATATTCAGCAAGGGAGTGTTGGTAAGATGACAGGAGAGAGGCAAGTACCAGTGCTAATGGTTGAGAAATGTGAGCCGAGCTTGCTTATAACTATCAGTAGTTCAGTAATAATGAAACCCCTGAAGTAAAGGATGGGTACTACCAGCAGGTATGAATTGACTAGCAATTTCACAAATCTTCATCCAGATAAGGGGAAGAGATGAGTTAATGATACACACAAGATTCAGTTATTCTTAAGGAAAGAAAATACAAATCTTATTACTTTAGTGCATTAACACTTAAGGAGTCCAAACATTTTCAAAAGCCAAGAGAAATTAGCATTACAGCATGCAGTATGTTATGTATACAGTTTACTTTTCTGGTCATTGCCTATACTGTATGTATACAGTACAGTATATGTATACTGTAATAAATATTCATATAAAAAATTATTTTAAATATTTTGAGAAGCATTAAAACCACCTGGAATGCCCAACGCTTGGAATATAATACAGTACTGGAATTATTTCTGTCACCGAGAGAGGAGAGTATGTGTTGGTGCAACCTCCTGTAATTACCCAAGTGTAATTAGAGGACGAGAGCTACTCTCATGGTATCCCATCTTCCCAGTACTTTGACACGTGATGCTTTAAAAATACAGAAGGTTTTGGCATCCACCGCCTTCTCATTTAACTTATTCCGTCTACCACTCTGTTTGCAAAATGACAACTTTCAAATTTTTTGAGCACCTTATTTCCTTGGATTGAATCTATGATCTCTTGTTCTTGAAGTAGCAGGTTTCAAGAATTCCTGTTACTATTTTGTACATAGCGATCATATTTTTCTCTTTTTACTTATATCTTCTGCATATTAACACCTCAAACTTCTCCCCATAGCTCGTTTATCAGTTACAGAAGACATTTAGTAGCATTTCTGTGCACATTCCCAGTTTAATGATATGCATCTTCAGATATGGGAACCACAATTACTGCGTATTCCAATTATGGTCTTGTCATGTTTAATTTCAGCATCAATATATTTAACAGCAATTATTAAGTTGGAAAGTGTAGCACATGTTCCTTGCACAATGTCCTTTGTGGTTCTTTGGTGACGGTCTGCTATCCAGAACCACCTTACATATCTTGTTTTGTCCAAGTTCTTTAATGGGTTTCCAAATAATTTGTAGTGGTCTATTTTTCCTATTCCACATTCCATAACATGGCACTTATTTGCATTGAATTCAATTTACTAAGTGTTGCTCCATATACTTATTTTGTCCAAGTTATCTTGTGTAACAATCGTGACAATCATCTAATTCTCGTATCTTCCTTAGTAGCTTAGCATCATCAGAAAATGTTAATATAATTCTGTATTTTTTCTGGTAGACTGTTTATATAGATGAACACTTCTAGTGCTAGGACTGAACCCTATAGAACTCCACTAACATTCCTCCAGTCTGATACATTGCCTGTGATTACCACTCATTTTTCTTTCAACATTTTTCATCCATGTTAGAAGTCTTCCTGTTGCCCATCCTGTATGTTACAGCTTCCAGAACACTTACTTAAGGAACTCTTGTCAAAGGCCTCTTTTTTTTTTTTCTGTGGGATCTTTCATAAGAATTATTCAGATTTGCTATACAGGATCTTCCCATTTTAAAACCATACTATCTTTTTTGTATTATTTCTCTCCTAATACTCTACCCAACTGGTTTTAATTATTGTCTAATATTTTGAAAACCACACTTTTCAATGATACTATAATTTAGTGGGTCTTCTCAGAATTATGTTTTTTCTTCAATATTCATAAATCCATCTATTACTGATATTGGTATATTTATAGTATCGGAGACACCACTTTTGCACCTCTTTCCTACACTACCATTCATAAATGAGATAATCCTGGAGCTTTCTGCACTGTGTTGTCTGCAGTTGAAGTTTAAAGTGTGTGTGTTGAAGGGTAAACGTGTGTACAAATGCTACAGGATGTGGACAATTTTCTGGGAAACTGGAAAAGTGCTATTGCACTTATGGCCAAAACCTGCTTGGTGACCACATTGGCTTCTTGTAGTGAAAGGGTAAAGATAATTTATGGGAAAGCTTCCCGAATCTAATGTAAATTTTGCAAAGCTGAGCACTGTACAAGGTGTGACTTATAGAATCAAATTTAATATATAACAACACAGGTCTAAACTAAAAGCAATTGTTCAAGTATGTTTACTGGTTCATAACAATATAGTACAATTTTTGCCCATTTATTATAAGGAATTAAAAACAAAAAATGGCTAGCTAATGTGTAATGAGCGCAGATGGCTTAATTAAGGTCTACTTGCTAAAAACGTTTCAAAATGTTCAATGATACAGTATATTCTTGGGTCACCCAAAGATCTTTATGTTGAGAAGCTTTCTTTCTAATAATTCATTGTCAGTACTGCCACTACTTATATCTTTCAGTTGTCTATGTTCTGAAAATCTTGAGGTAAGAATTCAAACAAAACTAATACAGTTCATGCGAGCAATTTAGGCATTTCATATGGAACATGTACTATACAAGATATTAAAAATGTACCCCTTACAAATGATTGGATTGTCTATTAAATTATTCCTATATGTGTACAAATGGTCAGATATATGGTAATTTTGAAGAATGAGTCAATATATATAGATGAAACAAACACTAGACCCGTACACTACAACAAAGAAGTAGTGACTTTTAAGTATTCTCGACTAAAATGTCATCCTTAACATGACGCGAACGTGTTGGTTTAGTATTCGTATATTAAATAAGGCTGCATTTCCCCAGGAATGATGTGGCTGGAGATGGCAGTCTAATATGGATTTGCACAATTTTTTAATTCAATACACAGTACTGCACTTTTAATGTGAAATGCCAACAATTTCATTAACTTCACTCATAAAACATCCTATATATTATTTATAAATACTGTAGTGCAGAAAAAATCAATAAAACCAATGACCATAAAACTAAACTAAATCAATATTTAAACTGGTTAAAATTCCTTTTTATACATAAAGAAAAGTACTGTATGTTTTCTTGTATTGTTCATAAAGAAAGGTTTTTAATTTTTCTTAAAATGTTATATTGTAACTTTCCGTAAATAAACTAAACTAGACGATATTATTAGAGCACTTCCACTGGATAGGTTGGCGAGTGTTCAACCCTGAGTATCATAATGGAATAAAGCCCCTCAAATTCTATTCCTCCAAGATCACCTAAGATTTCAAGACAAGAAATGTAATTATTATTCTGGCACAAGTTCCAAAATTAATTAGTAGAAAATTACAAAAACTCAAAAGGTTAAATCTCCCACAAATCAAAAAGATTTTAAATTTTGCCTTAATTTTTTCCCATGGTAAAAATAAAACTTTATTGCAAAATTACCTGCATCATATTGAAGACTAATTCTTTATACTATTTCAAGTAACTAAAGCAAAATTTGCTATAATTTTAATGCTGAATTTACTAATTAATTCTCTCGGCAAAGAAACTAATTATGAATATCCAGCACATTAACTCAGAACACTGAACGATTGCATAAATATAAATTTGCATTTGGATACAGAATAAGATACGACATTACAGATCTAGCGACGTTAAAATTTACAACATACTCGTTACTGTACACACACACACACACACACAACCCAAAATTGTTAAATTCTGCTTTATATTTTATGTTACTTTACCTGTGATTTTTATTCTGCATATCATATCTGAAAATTGTGTATTGTAAAACTATCAATCAAATGCAATATCTTTTAGTTCCATATAGACAAGATTCTGAAGAATATATTGAGGTATCTTAAGAATTGTCCATGCTAATTAGGTTACTTTTACTAGTTATCAAACTACATAAAATTTTTGAAGAGGTAAAAAACTGAAGAAAATAGGAAGCATTTTTCCCATACGCCTGGTGGGGAGGAACCCCCCCCCCCCCAAATAAACCCATCACCACCAAACCCACTTGCCTTCTAATAAATTCAATAAAAGATTAGAGATTTAATATAACCAAAGCACTAACTTCTTTAAATGCTACACCATATACAAAAAATTACCAATAAATTAATATTAAAGCCTAAAGATGTAGGACTACAATAAAGCCTACTTGAACAGCAAAGAATAACAGAGCCAAAGATCACAATAGACTGATAAAAGGCAGATACTGTGCTTGGATTAAATAGCTGCACTTGGATACAGGCCATCAAAACAAGTGTACAGTACATAATCTTGGCAGCACAAACGGCACAGCAGAATTCAAAAACTGCTCTCATGTATTGACACAGTATTGCCATTTCAGTACCACTATTTCAGCATTCAATTTGCATGAAGTAAGGTATCAGTTTATTAGTCCAGCTCTGAAATGTTATAAATAAAATATCCTGGACAGGAAGATGAATGCCAACAGTGGTAATTTCAAGAACTATCCAAAGTTTCCAGATGTTATGTGAATGAACTTTAACCGCCCAGAAAAAATAAAATGCCACATGAAATAAGTATACTTGGTACAATATCAACGAAAGATACAACCAGAAAACTTTAAAACCATTTTAAGCCTCTACCCTGAGCAAATTATAAATAATTTACACAATAAATAAAGATTCCACAATCCAATAACCTATTCTGAAAATATACAGTAACTAGTATAGTTAAAATTTGGTAAAGATTGTCGTTTCTATTAGAAACTTTTAAATACACCAAATTCA
>WNGS01165503.1:25496603-25511608 GCA_020271785.1 Procambarus virginalis | reverse complement strand
CAAAAGCGTACTAGCTAACACGTGGAAAAATTTCTGAAGTGGTTAGACCTTGTTTCCATGCTTGCTAATAAATGGCTCGTGTATTAAGAATGTTAAGAGTTAAAGGAAATACCGTATGTAATGTAAATTAAGACTCGAATATAAGCAGTTTATGTGCACGAGTGCTTGAGTTGTGATGCTGGAGTGTGCATCCAACTAGTAGATGGTTCAGTACTCAGGTCCAGCCTGACAGTTTCCTTGCTGTAAGAATATGGACCATTAGCAGGGAAAGCCAATGTTGTCACTAAAAATTGTATAAGTAGTTGTCAAAATCTGTATTTTGCTAATGTATTTTTGGAAGTCCTTCATGATTTTAAGTTTTTGTCAAATTTTTGGTAGGTACATGTCATACCTAGCCAATGCAATATTTTTGAAAAATTAAAAAGCTATTTCGGGTCAAGTTGTATCTCTTGAGAGGGGTCCTTATCTCTGGTGCAAGGCTTGTGTAATATGTTAAACAGTCCACCTTCCAGCTTATTATTGTCCATGTGCTGCTAATGCTGTACGTATACATAACATATTTATAATTTGAGATGAAGTGCATATTTGAAGACAAATTTATGTATTTAAGTGTTGGGGAATTTTCTGTAGCCTAAGTGATTGTTTACTATTTGAATTATTTACATGTAATTTGTATTTGAACCTTGGCAATTTGGGAATGCATTTGTGATGTTATTCCAAATAGTGATTCAAAAATCATTACAAAAATACATACTACTTTCAAAATGTGTTAAAACAATGTAAGCAGAACAAGTATTGGCATTTCTAGACTACGGTTTATTAGGGAAATTTAAACAGTGGTGCGTGTAGAACCTTCCCCAAACATTTTCATTACCGACAATATCTCTTCACGAAATATTGAAATATCCGAGCATACCGATCGTAGCTGGAGCTTACTGGCCAGCATCAGAGGCCACTGAGCAGGAATGGGCCCAGTTTGTGGCTCACATGAAACTAATATTTTGTGTTGAAAGCAATTTACATTTTTACATGTGCATTTACCGTCGGTCAAAATGTTACTTAATATTTAAGAATGACCATAACATAATTGTTGCCAAAAAATACAGTATTAAAAGTTAAAAAAAAAAAGATCTTGCATCACTACTGGTCCAACCATTCATTTATTTTCTGCATTTATTATTATTTATATATATATATATATATATATATATATATATATATATATATATATATATATATATATATATATATATATATATATATATATATATAGATATATTTATAAAGTACAGTATTTACATTACTGAAAGAAACTTCAAGACTTCATATAATAAAGCTGAAAATATAAACTAATTACAGTACAGAAAGTCTTGTAAGAATCACAATTTTAATGATGCTCTTAAGGTATTAAAATTTAAGTGGTAAAATAATTGCCGATGTCAATTACTTTTCTATGTTTAATTTACAGATTTCGGCATTGCTAATGAGAGGAATGGCTACATTCTAGTATGAGGAACATTTCAAAAGTATAATGAAAACTGATCTGTTTAGCTATGTAAAATTAAATCACAATCGGGTAGTTTTAGCATTAATACACTACCGCGGGGTGAGTTAGTACATTTTTTCACTTGTAATATGCCTTAAAAAAAAGGTACTTGTATTGTTCAACCTCTTCATCGTTGTCGGTTATTAATGGCTGTGCTGTCTTATTGTTCTTACCTTTCAGATTGTATTTCCCTGCTTGCTGAGGTATTCCTCAGTTTGTCCACCCATTTTTTCTGGATGCTGTTAACTGTCTTGTAAATGAACAAGTAATAGCCAGATCGTTGTGTAGAATTCTTCAGGAAATGCGCAGTGCTTTGAATATCTTGTAATGGCTCAAATGTCTTGGGGAAGACTCTGCATAAGACCAAACCTTTAAAGAAGGAAGGTTCCCAAAGGGAGCAAGGCATCGGTGGAGATTAAAGAACTTCTTGGCTCGGCTGGAGGTTGATGAGGTAAAAGATAATTTGTGTTCCTGTACATCTAAGTTACTATGAGTATATTAGGTCACACAAGAATATGCTGTATTCATAAGTAGGTTTTCTCAAGTGAACTCTCTTCTCGGTGCTAGACAGTTACTTTCTGAAAGTACAAGTTGATTTTGAGTATGATACCAGTGGCAAAAGTGCAGTGCACTTTTGAAGTTGCTTGAATTTATGAATTTGGTGTATTTAAAAGTTTCTAATAGAAACGACAATCTTTACCAAATTTTAACTATACTAGTTACTGTATATTTTCAGAATAGGTTATTGGATTTGTTGCATCTTTATTTATTGTGTAAATTATTTATAATTTGCTCAGGGTAGAGGCTTAAAATGGTTTTAAAGTTTTCTGGTTGTATCTTTCGTTGATATTGTACCAAGTATACTTATTTCATGTGGCATTTTATTTTTTTCTGGGCGGTTAAAGTTCATTCACATAACATCTGGAAACTTTGGATAGTTCTTGAAATTACCACTGTTGGCATTCATCTTCCTGTCCAGGATATTTTATTTATAACATTTCAGAGCTGGACTAATAAACTGATACCTTACTTCATGCAAATTGAATGCTGAAATAGTGGTACTGAAATGGCAATACTGTGTCAATACATGAGAGCAGTTTTTTAATTCTTTTGTGCCGTTTGTGCTGCCAAGATTATGTACTGTACACTTGTTTTGATGGCCTGTATCCAAGTGCAGCTATTTAATCCAAGCACAGTATCTGCCTTTTATCAGTCTATTGTGATCTTTGGCCCTGTTATTCTTTGCTGTTCAATGTAGGCTTTATTGTAGTCCTACATCTTTAGGCTTTAATATTAATTTATTAGTAATTTTTTGTATATGGTGTAGCATTTAAAGAAGTTAGTGCTTTGGTTATATTAAATCTCTAATCTTTTATTGAATTTATTAGAAGGCAAGTGGGTTTGGTGGTGATGGGGTTTATTTTGGGGGGGGGGGCTCCTCCCCACCAGGCGTATGGGAAAAATGCTTCCTATTTTCTTCAGTTTTTTACCTCTTCAAAAATTTATGTAGTTTGATAACTAGTAAAGTAACCTAATTAGCATGGACAATTCTTAAGATACCTCAATATATTCTTCAGAATCTCGTCTATATGGAACTAAAAGATATTGCATTTGATTGATAGTTTTTACAATACACAATTTTCAGATATGATATGCAGAATAAAAATCACAGGTAAAGTTAACATAAAATATAATGCAGAATTTAACAATTTTGGGTTGTGTGTGTGTGTGTGTGTGTGTGTGTACAGTAACGAGTATGTTGTAAATTTTAACGTCGCTAGATCTGTAATGTCGTATCTTATTCTGTATCCAAATGCAAATTTATATTTATGCAATCGTTCAGTGTTCTGAGTTAATGTGCTGGATATTCATAATTAGTTTCTTTGCCGAGAGAATTAATTAGTAAATTCAGCATTAAAATTATAGCAAATTTTTGCTTTAGTTACTTGAAATAGTATAAAGAATTAGTCTTCAATATGATGCAGGTAATTTTGCAATAAAGTTTTATTTTTACCATGGGAAAAAATTAAGGCAAAATTTAAAATCTTTTTGATTTGTGGGAGATTTAACCTTTTGAGTTTTTGTAATTTTCTACTAATTAATTTTGGAACTTGTGCCAGAATAATAATTACATTTCTTGTCTTGAAATCTTAGGTGATCTTGGAGGAATAGAATTTGAGGGGCTTTATTTCCATTATGATACTCAGGGTTGAACACTCGCCAACCTATCCAGTGGAAGTGCTCTAATAATATCGTCTAGTTTAGTTTATTTACGGAAAGTTACAATATAACATTTTAAGAAAAATTAAAAACCTTTCTTTATGAACAATACAAGAAAACATACAGTACTTTTCTTTATGTATAAAAAGGAATTTTAACCAGTTTTAAATATTGATTTAGTTTAGTTTTATGTTCATTGGTTTTATTGATTTTTTCTGCACTACAGTATTTATAAATAATATATAGGATGTTTTATGAGTGAAGTTAATGAAATTGTTGGCATTTCACATTAAAGTGCAGTACTGTGTATTGAATTAAAAAATTGTGCAAATCCATATTAGACTGCCATCTCCAGCCACATCATTCCTGGGGAAATGCAGCCTTATTTTAATATACGAATACTAAACCAACACGTTCGCGTCATGTTAAGGATGACATTTTAGTCGAGAATACTTAAAAGTCACTACTTCTTTGTTGTAGTGTACGGGTCTAGTGTTTGTTTCATCTATATATATTGACTCATTCTTCAAAATTACCATATATCTGACCATTTGTACACATATAGGAATAATTTAATAGCACAATCCAATCATTTGTAAGGGGTACATTTTTAATATCTTGTATAGTACATGTTCCATATGAAATGCCTAAATTGCTCGCATGAACTGTATTAGTTTTGTTTGAATTCTTACCTCAAGATTTTCAGAACATAGACAACTGAAAGATATAAGTAGTGGCAGTACTGACAATGAATTATTAGAAAGAAAGCTTCTCAACATAAAGATCTTTGGGTGACCCAAGAATATACTGTATCATTGAACATTTTGAAACGTTTTAGCAAGTAGACCTTAATTAAGCCATCTGCGCTCATTACACATTAGCTAGCCATTTTTTTGTTTTAATTCCTTATAATAAATTGGGCAAAATTGTACTATATTTGTTATGAACCAGTAAACATACTTGAACAATTGCTTTTAGTTTAGACCTGTGTTATATATTAAATTTGATTCTATAAGTCACACCTTGTACAGTGCTCAGCTTTGCAAAATTTACATTAGATTCGGGAAGCTTTCCCATAAATTATCTTTACCCTTTCACTACAAGAAGCCAATGTGGTCACCAAGCAGGTTTTGGCCATAAGTGCAATAGCACTTTTCCAGTTTCCCAGAAAATTGTCCACATCCTGTAGCATTTGTACACACGTTTACCCTTCAACACACACACTTTAAACTTCAACTGCAGACAACACAGTGCAGAAAGCTCCAGGATTATCTCATTATATGAATGGTAGTGTAGGAAAGAGGTGCAAAAGTGGTGTCTCTGATACTATAAATATACCAATATCAGTAATAGATGGATTTATGAATATTGAAGAAAAAACATATAATTCTGAGAAGACCCACTAAATTATAGTATCATTGAAAAGTGTGGTTTTCAAAATATTAGACAATAATTAAAACCAGTTGGGTAGAGTATTAGGAGAGAAATAATACAAAAAAGATAGTATGGTTTTAAAATGGGAAGATCCTGTATAGCAAATCTGAATAATTCTTATGAAAGATCCCACAAAAAAAAAGAGGCCTTTGACAAGAGTTCCTTAAGTAAGTGTTCTGGAAGCTGTAACATACAGGATGGGCAACAGGAAGACTTCTAACATGGATGAAAAATGTTGAAAGAATAATGAGTGGTAATCACAGGCAATGTATCAGACTGGAGGAATGTTAGTGGAGTTCTATAGGGTTCAGTCCTAGCACTAGAAGTGTTCATCTATATAAACAGTCTACCAGAAAAAATACAGAATTATATTAACATTTTCTGATGATGCTAAGCTACTAAGGAAGATACGAGAATTAGGAGATTGTCACAAGATAACTTGGACAAAATAAGTATATGGAGCAACACTTAGTAAATTGAATTCAATGCAAATAAGTGCCATGTTATGGAATGTGGCATAGGAAAAATAGACCACTACAAATTATTTGGAAACCCATTAAAGAACTTGGACAAAACAAGATATGTAAGGTGGTTCTGGATAGCAGACCGTCACCAAAGAACCACAAAGGACATTGTGCAAGGAACATGTGCTACACTTTCCAACTTAATAATTGCTGTTAATATATTGATGCTGAAATTAAACATGACAAGACCATAATTGGAATACGCAGTAATTGTGGTTCCCATATCTGAAGATGCATATCATTAAACTGGGAATGTGCACAGAAATGCTACTAAATGTCTTCTGTAACTGATAAACGAGCTATGGGGAGAAGTTTGAGGTGTTAAATATGCAGAAGATATAAGTAAAAAGAGAAAAATATGATCGCTATGTACAAAATAGTAACAGGAATTCTTGAAACCTGCTACTTCAAGAACAAGAGATCATAGATTCAATCCAAGGAAATATGGTGCTCAAAAAATTTGAAAGTTGTCATTTTGCAAACAGAGTGGTAGACGGAATAAGTTAAATGAGAAGGCGGTGGATGCCAAAACCTTCTGTATTTTTAAAGCATCACGTGTCAAAGTACTGGGAAGATGGGATACCATGAGAGTAGCTCTCGTCCTCTAATTACACTTGGGTAATTACAGGAGGTTGCACCCAGCACATACTCTCCTCTCTCGGTGACAGAAATAATTCCAGTACTGTATTATATTCCAAGCGTTGGGCATTCCAGGTGGTTTTAATGCTTCTCAAAATATTTAAAATAATTTTTTATATGAATATTTATTATACATATACTGTACTGTATACAGTAACATACTGCATGCTGTAATGCCAATTTCTCTTGGCTTTTGAAAATGTTTGGACTCCTTAAAAGTGTTAATGCACTAAAGTAATAAGATTTGTATTTTCTTTCCTTAAGAATAACTGAATCTTGTGTGTATCATTAACTCATCTCTTCCCCTTATCTGGATGAAGATTTGTGAAATTGCTAGTCAATTCATACCTGCTGGTAGTACCCATCCTTTACTTCAGGGGTTTCATTATTACTGAACTACTGATAGTTATAAGCAAGCTCGGCTCACATTTCTCAACCATTAGCACTGGTACTTGCCTCTCTCCTGTCATCTTTACCAACACTCCCTTGCTGAATATCCCACTCTTTTAACTTTAGCACATGATTTTAATATTCATACAATGACTGATGATATTATGAAGTGCTTTGCAATCTCCCTACCCACTGTGCTTTTTATTATTCTGTATTTATAGAGATCTGGAACATTAGGCCTGTCCCAGATACATGTGTCAATGTTGCTGTATTCCCAGGTTAAGAAGCCCCTTTGATGGGCACTTTGGCTGGGAATTTTCACCTTATCATCAAGACCACTTTGATCTGCAACCTATTTCAGCATATGATGTGTGCACCTTGCGTAGTTTTATGAACAAACCAGTACCCCTTCACTTTCCAATTTAGCTTTGGAAAGTGTTGCAGCACTTAATATCCAGGTCAGTTTAGAAGTACAGGTACTGTATTGTATTTTCATAATACTTTTTCTGTGGGTAATTATATTGTTGCTATGCTGTCACCGAGAGGTATAATATATTTTCCAATTTATATTCTTCTGGCCTCCAAGGCAATTTGCCAGTTTACCTTCAAGGCTTCTTTTCCAGCTGTACCTGTAGTCCACCTTGGACTACAGTATATTCTCAACCTATTGTCAGTTGAGGGTATCCCTCAAGGAAATGCTCTTTCCTGTCTCAACTTTGGTTTATTCTAACGACCTTACCATTTACTGCTGTGGTTTTGATTTTCCTTTCTTCAGCTTGCAATCAGTAACTCATCCTGTATGATTATTCACAGCTTCAAATTCTCTACCACAAAACACCTGTGCTATGACTTTCAACAGGAAACACATTGTCCACTTAACACCATTGAACCTTAATGATAGACTATATACAGATCATGAGTCTTTGGCACCTGCTTACCTAGTTTCATCTCGTGTCTGTTACCTATTGTACATACTGGATGCTCCAAGATACTTTCCTTACTCAGTCTTGTTGCACCACCAGTGGAGTGGGTTATATGAACACACGTTCCAAGTACTGTACTATCTAAACTGGTCTGTAGTTGCCCTGCATATTAATTGTCCCGACACTTTACATTATATGGGCTTGCACCTCAGCACAGGAGCCTTTTCTTCTTTCACAACCCAGAGCCTGTGTGTGTGTGTGTGGAAATAATGCTTTTATTTATGCTTGACATCCCAACTAACTCTGTTGTAGCCTGTTAAAGTGCAAATTACCCACTAAATGTCTTTTATTTGAATGGCTGCATTGTGTCCATTCATATATTGGACATGAGTAAACATACAAGCATAGAAACATGTAAGATACCAAAATAGGAATACCCACTGGGCTCATTATCACTCGTACCCACATGTAGCTGGGACTTGTTTAACTGCTGTAAGTGGAGTGTCACCTATCTCAAACAATGAGATTATTATACTGTAAATTTCTAATTTGTTTGATGAGTGGCACTGCCCAATAAACTAACCTGCAAACTATAGTTTTTTAAGGTCCCTTTCTAGGTGCACAGACATTTATTTTTTTTATTATACAGTATACTTTCATTTAGCTAATTATTTAAATTTGGCCAAAATAATGTTGTCACATTTTTAAAACTTTAAATTATTTGTAATAGATTTCTATTACAAATATCCTTCCGGCCCATAAAAGTTATTGAAAATTGGCATAACATCAATATTTCCCAGCACAAACTGGGTAAATGGATGGCAATGCACCTAAAATGGTGCCAATTTCTTTAAAAATGCCTAGGAAGGTATCTAAGGCTTTTAGAACTTTTTCTTAATATGGCAAACAATTGACAGGGGTCTCTAGAACGAAAACCATAGATTATTTGGAAACTATGAATATTAAGAGCCACATTAATTATTCAAAAGACAGGAGCACCACTGGTCTATCATTTGAGAACGACTGGAGCAGTTTGAGTTAAAATTAAATGGGTCGTCTTTTTAGTAGTGGTCCAGACAATGTACTTCTCTCGTGCTGCTGAGTTTACTGTTGTTTCCCTCATGAATCTCTATGGTTTTAAATTTAAATTTTAAATTTTGCCCCGAGGGGCGAATTTATTGGGCAGCGCCACTCATCTTGTGAGTGGACATACCGCCATAGCAGCATGTACAACACTCCCCAATAGGAAGAAAACCCGCTGAGTTGTTCATCCTGTCACTTGTACCCAGACACAGCTGGGACTTGCTTAACTGTCTCAAGTGAACAGCTCCTCAAACAAGAAGATTAACATCTGTCAACCCTTAAAAGCTTACATTATCTTGCGGGTGCAAAATGGGAAATCTTTTAAGAACAGTATCAATATTTGACAAATAGTGTTTTCCTAACTCAAACAATGTGGGGTTTATTATTCTACACATAATTCTGATATCTCTCAGGTGTTCACATTCACGTAGATAGTGGTCAAGGCGGTGTCCATCACTCTCACCACAGATTCTGCAACTTCGCTGATCAACTGTTGTTTCCATTCCATATCTCCATGGATATTTGTATCAAAGACGGATTCTCGCTATTACTGATTCTCTCCCTCGTCCTCCTCTTCGGCCATGATTGGGATTGCCAGCTGCAACCATGTTGTACCATCGTATAGATTCACTGGTTTGTGCTTCTATCCTCCTTTCCTGTTACCTTGTCACAGTGATGTTGCCTGACAATACCTCTAATTTGTAGTAGAGTCTTGGGTATGAAGTATTCAATATGGTCTCCTTCAGCGCCTTCAGCAGCCAGCACATCTGCTCGTTCATTTCCACATATTCTAACATGGGAGGGGATCCACAGAAACTTTGACTCTTCCCTGATTGGTAAGTACTCTCACAGCTCTCTTAATTTCAGCGACTATTGCAAGATTTTCTGCCCGATTTTTACTTAGGCTTTGCAGTGCTGCTTTTGAATCGGTGCAAATCACTGCACCATTAGTGTTCCATTCAAGAAACCTTACCGCCATAACAATGGCAGTTAGCTCTGCTTGCATTGAAGAGGCATAGTTCTCAATAGGTGCTTTTTCTTCATTTCTGCATTGGAAAATATTATCCTTGATTACCGTGTATGCTGCACCAGCCCTGCCATTGACAGGATTAGATGACCCGTCAGTGTAGATTTGATCTAGTTCATCTCCAGCTTCTTTATAAATTTCCTCGAGATGTGGTAACATGTTGGATTTTTAACATTTAACATTAACATTTACATTGTGGTAACATGTTGGATTTTTTCATTGCCATTTCATTGATGATGATCTTGCATGAGTCATTCTCTCAGAGAGGTAACCTCTCTACAGGCAGGAGCTCACAGGCTTGCTCAAGCAGGTGAAGCTCTTTGAGGTAGCAGACTGATCTGTGATGCCATTTTTTGCTTCTCCTGTTTCCCCCTGAAAGTAGCAGAGCTCAGTTTTTTCTTAGCAATATCATTGTAATGGGGAGCTCTGGCTATCCTAATTGAAGCTTAGCATTCAGCTCCTGAATTCTGCTTTTAACACTGGGAAGGGACAACTCCTCTCATAGATTAGACGTTTTGGCAGTTCTTGGAACTCCAAGAATGATTGTCATGGCTTCATTTTGAATGCTTTCAAGCCTTTTCATATCGCTTTGGGAGTAGGTGCACAGAACTGCTGCGGCATAGTCTATGACGGAGCGCACATAGGCTGTGTACATCATTTTAAGCACGGCAATAGAGGCTCCATGTCCATTCCAAGTCATAGCTTTCAGTGCCCTGAGTCGACTTTTGCATGTTCCTATGAGTTGATTGAGCTCCTCTTTCTTCCCCTTGTTAGAGCCAACAGTGATGCCGAGGTACTGATAGTGGTCAACCCATTCAAGTGTTACACCATTAATTTGCAGTTCTTCATTTGCTCTCCGCTTGTGATGGGAGTATGCCTTCGTCTTGTTTGTGGAGAGTGAAACCGAGCTCAATACATTTCCTTCCAAGGAGTTCAATGGACTGTTCAATTTTACCATAGTGATATTTAGCACCTTTTGAATATCCTGCACAGTTGGTGGTGCTACAAAGCCTTCCCCGCTTGGTGCTTACTTTTGATAATTACTTCCTAACAAAACCTGTGTTGCCTTCCCCCAGAAATATTTAGACAGCAGTTTTGATACTTTTTGTTACTTTTTATGTGCCCAATTTTTTTCAGTGCACTCATGGCACTATTAAGTCCAAAGGTCCTAAATATTACTGGGGATGCCAATATGAGAGTGAAACAAATCTGTATAAGCAATATCAAAGGCCTCAGTTTCTTGATTTTTGTTTTCTAGGAACATTGGGAAAGAAAGATATAATATCCCTAAAAACCAAGACAATGTAGTGTCTTGGCAGTGCAAGCTAAGAAGCAGTGGTAGGAAAGTAAATACGTTTATTTCAATTATTTCACTAAAAAAAATAAAGTTGCATAAAGTACAAAACTATATGAACATCAGTGATAGTGTCTCAGAATTGGCCATTGGCATATTCACAACTAGGCAAATGAGGTTTTCTGTTTCCTATTGTAACAGTTTACTCAATGTTTAGTTCTCTAACTTAAGGGTTTGAGTGTAATTTTACTTTTAAAAATCCATAATTTTATTTTTTATATCAAATTATATTAACTAGAGCATTTGTGAACTTTATATATATTTTTCCTCTCATTATTGGGAATATACTGTAACTGGTCTTGTACATTTTAATTTAATCAATATAAACTTGTAATGCCTCTTGGTTTCACAATATATAACTATGACTTGGATTTTGAGATTCAGTATAGCTGGGTAGTCTAGCAGACACGTGGCAATCAGTACTGGTACATACTACCATAATTATTGGTACTGTACTGGTACAGTACATGCATTATTAAAATTCACTGGTACAGGACAATAAAATACACAATAAAAAAAGCAATTACATATTTCATAAACTACAGAAGTAAATATAAGTCTGTATTCATTGTTCCACCATCACAAAATAGAATAAGCTGTAGCAATTAGTACAATTATTGGTTCCCAAGCCAAAAACAAAATAAATTTGTTTAGTGAAAATATCAAAAAGAATCTACATACACACACATTGCTTAGCAACTACATAATTGTATGATAATGGAATATGAGTACCAGGTATAAGCCTGTAAATATTTTCTTACGTCAATTTTTAAATAAAAAATATACTCCCACAATCTGTCAACAGACTACTTTCTTCCCTTGGTTTTCTTTACTGGTGTCTTTGCCTTGGGTGATGTAGCCTTCTTAGCAACTGGCTTCTTTGCTACTTTCTTAGATTTCTTTCCACCCTTCTTCTTAGACTTTTTGGCAGACTTTTTAGCTTCTTGCGCACGTTTGGATTGCTGAGGCATAACTTCATCTTCATATTCCTTCTTTGCTGACTTACCCATAAGGTATCTGCCACTCATCACCTGAATAAACAAGAATTAAACTCAATTCTCAAAAAATATATATATTATGCAGAAAATCCACAAAGAAATTGGAAAGGAAGATTTCTTTGTGGATTTTCCGCATACAAATGATCAGTGTTTCAGGATCGTCAATTGCATATATATACATATATATATATACACATATACATATATTACACACAAATACTGTAGTATAAAATACAGAATGCAAACCGGAACATGAATTACATTTGGTCTTCATACATCCTTATATTGTGCACACAATAAATTTTAACATATTTTCTATAAAAAGTAAGGTCTAACCTGTGTGTCCGTCTGTCCCTTTGGCCTTGCAACGGTTCCCTGATCCAGACCAAGAGTGAGAGCACGTCTCAGCATGGATTTCACCATATCAGGACGTACGGTCTTGAAGTTCTGGAGGATATATGCTTTAATAGCCTGGACACTAGAGCCCTTTCTCTCTCCCAGGTTTTCAATAGCCTCGATGATCATGTCCATCGTCTTTGGATGCTTTTTTCCAACTCTCTTCTTCTTTTTGGCTCCAGCTGCTGCAGCTGTAGGGTGAACAGAAACGTAAAACAATGCAGTAATGTCTATAGTAGGTGACTGTAATTGGCAGATACAATACAATGAATTAAATATGTATAGATATTGAGGTCAATTGCAGACAAGACTCTTGTGCAAAAATAATTTTTTATTCATTGACAACTGGAACACAATTGCAAAAATTCTATGCATGCAAGAGACAAGGTGACACTTGAACTAACACTAAGATTCACAATGTTTAAGCCAGAGATCTGCATTTCACGAAAGAAGGGGGATATAACGGGGAAGAGCAATAACCCATCTTAAAAGGCATATAATCAAAGGTCCTATTAATACTGGTAGTAAGAATATAATATTTTCTGTATAGTTTGCTACACTATTAACAAGCCAAGGAAAAGATTATTGACCTTTAGAGTACAGAAACTGGATTAATATATTAACTGCACTCATTGAAACATGGGTGAATGTTGAATCCAAGGACTTCTAACTTCTTTGCAATCAGATTACAGATTGTAAACTCTCACCCTGACATGGCAATGAGATGGGATGGGAGTGGAGCTGTATTGTATACAGGTCACAAAATCTTCACAAAAGGCCTACATGGCCAGAAATCAAAGGGTTCAGTTTCATTCCAAGATAAGAGTAAATTTTAGAGATGGATAAAGACTGTTTACTAACGACCGAGTTGCAAAACTTGCCAGGAATGGCAAAAATTCTAGATATGATAACACCATCTTTCTCCTTTACTCACATCTCTAGTTTCCCTCCCCCTTACTCCATCTCCCTACATTCCCCTCTGGACATTATATATATAAATATATATATATTATATATATATATATTATATATAATATAATATATATATATATATATATAATATATATATATATAATATATATATAATATATATATAATATATATAATATATATATATATAATATATATATAATATATATAATATATTATAATATATATAATATATATAATATATATAATATATATAATATATATAATATATATATATTATATATAATATATATAATATATATAAATATATATATATAATATATATAATAATATATATATATATATAATATATATATATAATAATATATATATAATATATATAATACATATATAATATGTATATATATTTCATGGGTCTGGTTGACCATACCTGCAGTGCCGTTGTACGAGACCATTATCATGGGTCTGGTTGACCATACCTGCAGTGCCGTTGTACGAGACCAATTTCATGGGTCTGGTTGACCATACCTGCAGTGTCGTTGTACGAGACCAATTTCATGGGTCTGGTTGACCATACCTGCAGTGCCGTTGTACGAGACCAATTTCATGGGTCTGGTTGACCATACCTGCAGTGTCGTTGTACGAGACCATTATCATGGGTCTGGTTGACCATACCTGCAGTGCCGTTGTACGAGACCAATTTCATGGGTCTGGTTGACCATACCTGCAGTGCCGTTGTACGAGACCAATTTCATGGGTCTGGTTGACCATACCTGCAGTGCCGTTGTACGAGACCAATTTCATGGGTCTGGTTGACCATACCTGCAGTGCCGTTGTACTGATTCACCCTCGTACATACCTAAAATTTAACATTAAAGATATCAAATACTAAATTGAACATCTTCATGTAAAGTTTGAGAAACATCCCGCAAGACAATCGATCAGGTCAGACACTGGTTGAGCTAAAAGACTACTTACCACAATGGTAAAACCCAACCTCAGACTTGACTCATCCACAGCCCGTTCTCATCACAATGACCAAGTGGTCGTTAACCCGACAGCCAAACATGAACGTTCTCATCACAATGACCAAGTGGTCGTTAACCCGACAGCCAAACATGAACGTTCTCATCACAATGACCAAGTGGTTGTTAACCCGACAGCCAAACATGAACGTTCTCAACACAATGACCAAGTGGTTGTTAACCCGACAGCCAAACATGAACGTTCTCATCACAATGACCAAGTGATCGTTAACCCGACAGCCAAACATGAACGTTCTCAACACAATGACCAAGTGGTCGTTAACCCGACAGCCAAACATGAACGTTCTCATCACAATGACCAAGTGGTCGTTAACCCGACAGCCAAACATGAACGTTCTCAACACAATGACCAAGTGGTCGTTAACCCGACAGCCAAAACATGAACGTTCTCAACACAATGACCAAGTGGTCGTTAACCGACAGCCAAACATGAACGTTCTCATCACAATGACCAAGTGGTCGTTAACCCGACAGCCAAACATAAAATACATATAT
>WNGS01165503.1:25475281-25486745 GCA_020271785.1 Procambarus virginalis | reverse complement strand
GTGGATAGAGGGAAGTATTTAGGATGTTTAGGGTTGGCGCACAGGATGATGTGACTGAGGGAAATATCTAGGGATGAATAGCAAGAGGAGAGGATTTGGTTGAATACTGTATCAACATAATGGTAATAGAAAGATCTTATTCCTTTAGATAAAGATTAATAAGTGAAGAAACAAGAGAAAGGCCTTTTGTTTTTGTTCTCGTAAGATTTTTCCTAACAAAAGTTACTTGAACACATCCCGTTAACAAATTTGGGATTGGCAGCATAGTGTCATAAATAAAAAAGAACTACTATATTTCTAGCAATTATCCAAAGCAACACTTATCATTTCTTAAGACCTGGTAAACACTACTCCTCGTCAACTGTCAAGTACATAATGTATTCATTCCCTAAAAGCACTAGAGTTAATAAAACTAAGAACCTGTACTCTGTACAAGTGATCAGTAATGGAAGGCACTATACTAGTCCTGGATGCTGACCCCAGCCACAGCTTCATAAGCACATGTGACCAATGACTCAGATGTCAAGAGATTTAATAATGCACCAGGTTCAACATGGTAGGAGGAAGGGTACAAGGGCCAGACCTCGCTTATGTTGTTATTGATAAGTAAACACAAGTGGGGTGAGGGTGTGTAGGCGAGTGGATAGCGGGCGGGACTTGTAATCCTGTGGCCCGGGTTCGATTCCTGGCGCAGGCAGGGACAAATGGGCAGAGTTTCTTTCACCCTGATGCCCCTGATACTAGGCAGCTATTAAAAAGGTACTTGGGAGTTAGACAGCTGTTATGGGCTGCTTCCTGGGTGGGGGTGGGGGGGAATGTTGGTAGTTAATAATAGTCGAGAGGCGAGCCAAAAGAGCAGAGCTCAACCCCTGCAAGCACAACTAGGTTAATACAAGCCTCCCTCCCATTTCCTTGCGGCAGCTTGTACGCATTACACTGCTGTGTGTCTGTGATACACCAGCCATGAAATGCCTCTCCAACTGTTTTAAACATACCTAGTTTATTGAAGTCTCATTTTTTTTGCTTTCTGTCATAGTTGGTCATGTAATCTGAGTATAATTCTTTTGTCACTTTTACAGGATTTAGTTGAAGAAGAACGTGAATGCCCTCAGGCCTGGTGTGCTACAGGCAACTGTTTTTCTCTTCAGAAAGAACATGAAGCAGCCATCAAGTTTTTTTCTAGAGCAATCCAGGTACAGTATTTACAACATAATTCTTTTAACCTAAGGGCATAAATGTTATAAATTAAAAAAAAGAAAGGGCCAAGTTACCATATGTAGTTAATACTTGTATTAAAACATTATTAGGAGAGAGTACACAGCCATGCCTGGGATAGTCTCTCTCTTCCCCCAACCCCCATTTTATCCCTCTTTCCCTCGATTTCCCCTCCTTCCCTCCCTTTCCCCTCCTTCTCCCCTGTCCCTCCCTTCCCATCTTCCCCCATCCCCTCCTCTCCCACTTCCTTGTTCATCTCCCTTCTTCTCCTTCACCACAATGTGATGTCTTACTACAGACAAGTGTTAAAATGTAGGGAAAAACAAGTGTCTTTAGAGAAATTCTTAGTAAGACAAGCAAGTCCTAGTGGTATGCAGGCAAAATGTGCCAGTGTGTGCATACCAGTGAAGTCCTCACTGCCTGATGTGATAATGGAAAGGGACTCCCCTTCCAAACAGTAACTCCTCTCCTCCTCCCCCCTCCTCACCATCTTCCATACGCCTACAGCATTCAAGAGCAAGGTAAGTAATAACTTGAACATAGTTTTGTAGGTTTATTTAGATGAATTAGGTATAAAAATTTAGTTTGATATGGGGTTTTTGGGGTAGTCAGGAACGGATTAATTCATTTCCCATTATTTCTTATGGGGAAATTAGCTTCAGAATACGAGTTTTTCGGAATAAGAGCTGTCTCCAGGAACGAATTAAACTCTTAAACTGAGGTACCACTGTATTTTGATACTATTCCTCGGTTGATTGGATAAAAATTAATTTTATACAAATATTTTTTGTAGTGGACGCAAGTCCAGTCCAAAGTTAGGATTCAAGAGAAAAATAATGGACGCGAGTCCGGTCCAGAGTTACAGATAGTGTTATGTACTGTACTAAAATTGTGTATTTGTCAAGTCTTGCAAGCAAACACTTCCTAGCTCTTAATATTTTATCATTAAAACCATGGATTTTTGTATTTTTTTATATCAAATTTCTACCATATTTAAGTCTTATCTCTCTCCATTTAGGTTGATCCAAATTTTGCCTATGCATACACCCTGCTTGGTCATGAACACATTGCAACAGAAGAACTGGACAATGCACTGAGCTGTTACCGGAGTGCTGTGAGGATAGAGCCTCGACACTATAATGCCTGGTGAGTGTTGACAGTATATGCACTAAATTATTTAATATTGGTCATATTATTCCCCATACATAATTTATTAATCTGCAATTTTTACTTCATGAAGTGTTCATGCTGACTGCTAAAACTATGAGCTGATAATAGTTTTTTACTGGATACCATACATGAAGTAATTGCTCATTTGAACGGGAGCCGGTCGGCCGAGCGGACAGCACACTGGACTTGTGATGCTGTGGTCCCTGGTTCGATCCCGGGCGCCGGCGAGAAATAATGGGCAGAGTTTCTTTCACCCTATGCTCCTGTTACCTAGCAGTAAATAGGTACCTGGGTGTTAGTCAGCTGTCACGGGCTGCTTCCTGGGGGTGTAGGCCTGGTTGAGGACCGGGCCGCGGGGACACTAAGGCCCTGAAATCATCTCAAGATAACCTCAAGAACTGATAAATAATGTGAGAGTAAGGGAGTACATGCGTGTTGCTGTGAATGATTGAAAAAATGTAAACACTGCTTGCTTGTTTTGGATGCATACTTAAGTTAATCTTAACTTTTATATTACACATCACATCCTAGCACATTGTTATAATACTAATGGATTTGTTGACTTGTACAAATTATTTGTGTAGTTGTAGACATTGGATTAATGTAACTTCTAATTAAAATTTCTTATTTTTTGTAGTTTGATTTCATGGAGGAAGTAAATATAATGCAGTCAGCATTGTTAGTGGCAAGTCATAATCAGGCTTTGGTCTGTTTAAGTGTGTCACTGTGCTGCACAATGGGGGAAAGTATAAAGGTTTAAACCAGTTTAGAGACAATATTAAAGTATAGACTTACAGTTGAGTAAGATTGTTATTAATGATTTAACCTGTAAAACTGATCTACAAATCTGTATACCTTTTATTATTCTTGAATGTATTTTTTAAGGTATGGTATTGGTCTGGTGCTGTTTAAGCAAGAGCGGTTTGCTCAAGCAGAGTCTCATTTTAAGAAGGCCCTCAGCATCCACCCACTCAGCTCTGTTCTCATGTGCCATGTAGCTGTGGTAAGTTAGAACTTCTTAGATTGTACCTTTACTTATCATCAAGCAATGATTAAGTCTTTTGAGTTCCTATTATTTATATGATTGATCTTGGTTTCTATGGTGTACTTTCACAAGACAAGTGAAATTGACCACCTTCACCCTCTGCAGGTAGTCATTGGAAGAACACATTGGAATTTTTAGGGAAAAGTAAGCAAAATTCCTCAATACAATAATACATTTGTAAATATAGTTAGGGGTAGATTGGAAAGATTGTATAATAAATGTGTGCTCATTCACAGTTGCCTCTATCTTTAGCCCCAAAATAGTACAAGAGACTGAGAGGTGAGGTCATGAAACATCAAAGTATACATTAGGTTAGTTAATAGAGATTGGAAGTGATGAAAGATTGTTGGGATGGAATTAATAACTTAAGAGGTTTTAGGTAGACCAAATCAAGGTCCATGAGTATATATGTCTGCAATGTATTTTGTAGGTAATCATTTGAAGCTGTGTTTGTCTGAAAACTTTAATTCCTTTCAGGTGGAGCATGCTTTACAAAAGAGTAGTGCTGCCCTTGCTACTTTGAATCGTGCTCTGGCTGTAGAGCCTCGCAATCCATTGTGCAAATACCACAGAGCATCAATTCTACATGCAACTGATCACCACCAGGAAGCTCTTACTGAGCTGAATAATTTAAAGGAGATTGTTTCCTAAGGAATCCAATGTATATTTCTTGCTTGGCAAGGTGAGGATAATTTTACTGTTATTCTTTCAGGTCTTTCAAGTAATTATTGGGTGACTAGCAGATGTGCTCTTCTGGTTAGTAATTATCTTGATTACTTGTGCAAAATTTTTGACATAAAAGTATAGTATCACTTTAATGGACAGAGAATTTCATAGGATTTAACTATTTTTATTGGAATTTTGATTGCAGGTGCACAAAAAGTTGGGTCAACTCATTTAGCTTTATGAACTTCTCTTGGGCAATGGACCTTGACCCAAAAGGTGCCAACAATCAATTTAAAGAAGCAATTGACCCTGCAATCAATCGCTTTCCAGTTGATGACGACGACACCACAAACAACAACCCACATGATAACGGTGGGTATTTAAGTCAGTATCACCATATCCTGCTGTTACTTTTAAGAATTTATTTGAAAGCTTTCAGTACAGAAAGCACATTCTTTCTTGCATCCCTTAAATTGTTCTGTCATTCTCAATATTGACCCCATGGTATTTAGTAGTTTGAATGATTTAATGTGCCTCTTGATATTTAAAGATCGTAAATAATCGATGGTTGTCATTCTAGACCTCTGGCAGTTATTTGCTATATTGGAAACAAAATAAAGTCCGTAAAGCTTTATCTACCTTCCTGGTCATTATTAAAGAAATTTACACCATTTCAGGTGTATCACCATCCATTTACCGAGGCCTATGCGGGGAAACATTAACGCTATGCCAAATTTCCCAAACTTATGGGCCTGGGAGATGTGTGATAGTGAGAAATTTATTACATTTCCTGACATTGGAAATAAAATTTAAACTGTAAAAAGGAAAGAAGTTTTAAGATATTGTTTTGTTTATACATGCCAAAAAAGGGTCTTAAAAAAGCAGTGCAGTTTGAGGGTTAAACCATTTCAATAATATAGTTGAATACATTCACTTGAAAGCAAGATATTAATTTTGATCACTGTACAGAATAAATATCACCAGTTCTAGTATCTTCTCATATTACAATGGTAGTGTGTGGGCATTATACATATTTTTATTGTAGTGCGAGTCCTGCATTGGTCTTAAAAATGGACTAATTTAGGATTTTGATCAATATTTTGTTTCCACAGGCTGAACAAGTACTCAGCCAAACATGTATTATTAAATTAGATATTTTAACATTTCTATTCATAACACTAAAGGCAGGTTTTTATTCCTGTGTGGAATGTTAGTGGAATAAATAAGGAACACAAGAAGATGGAAGTGGTGAGCCGTTAAGGAAGGAAAATCTCTGTGCTGTGTTTATGCCAAAGTTAAAATGAGAATGAGAAATGAATGAAGTAAATGTTGTAAGAACAGGAATGAAATAAAATGATAGTAAGGAAAGTGTGTGCCTGTTAATAACTAACGAGTGGTATAAGCAATGAATTATATCTTGGATTACAGTTCTGTTTGTGTTGAATTCTATGTCACTGCCTTAATAATATATTCATCACTGTGGCATTTTTTGCTATTCAAAATATTAAGAATCTCGGTGTGGGACAGGGAAAGTGACAGCTTGTGCGCACACAGGGCCTCGTAGCTCAATGATCATGTGTGGGGGATGTGATTGCCACCAAGAGAATGCTGGCCTGTAGAGATGCCAGTGCAGACATAATATTTTCAAGATGGTAGAGATTGCTTGAAGGAGATTGGAGCACTACAAGGGTTAAATACGGAACAGCTGCCTAATGCTCTCTGTTCTTCCTTTATGATGTCTCTCATTGTGCCTCTTCCATCTATGTAGACCCACCTTAATTAGCAGGTCCTTGATGACCTCCATAATAGCAACCATTTTCCCATCTTATTGTCTCTTTCACACCACCTTTTTCTTTTCCCTGGTAATATTTATATAGACCTAAATAGTTACCCACATTCACCTCTATTTTTTGCACATCGTCTTCCTGTCCTTCACTCCCTCCTTCAACTTAGCGTGCTTAAAGCTGTCTTTCATTATCTTGCAGCTAGAAAGCATTCCTTGGTGAACTTTGGACTCGGCATTGGCTGTTCTGTACAGGTATATGCATAGCTTAGGAGAAATACTGGTGCTAGGAAAATAAGATTTTTTTTTTAATATCCAGTAAGGAGGCCTTCGGTCATTTGTGAAAGAAATTTATACCAAAGCAGATATGCAGAACTAGGAAACGGATTGGTTCAACAGAAATTGAGAGATCCAGAGTCCAAAAGACACAAAAATGGAATCAATGTAGGAAGAGGCCAAACCCCTAAACATACCAGCGATACAAAGATGCAAGAAACAGCTACATGGCAGTGAGGAGAGAGGTAGAAGGAAATTTTGAAAGTGGGATAGTGCACAAATGTAAAACATAACCAGGTCTATTTTCTAAATTCATAAACAACAATTGCAGGTAAAGGATAATATTAAAAGGTTGAAAATGGGAAATGTATTCACGGAAAGTTAAAAGGAAAATGTGTGAAGCATTAAACGAAAAGTTCCAAAGTGTGTTTGTTCAAAATGAAATCATCAGGTAGCCAGACAATAAGAATTTCAGAGAGCAACACATAGAGGTGTCTAGAGTTAAAGTGAAAAAATACTCAAGGAGCTAAGTAAGAACAAAGCAGTTGGCTCAAATGGAGTTTCACCATGGGTTCTAAGAGAGTGTACACCTGAGCTCAGTATTCCACTTAAGCTGATTTTTCAGGCATCCCTGTGTACAGGAGTCGTAGCAGATGTGTGGAAAAAGGCTAACATAGTTCCAATCTACAAAAGTGGCAGCTGGGTAGACCTCCCTCAATTATAGACTTGTCATTGACAAGTGTAATAGTCAGAATATTGGAAAAAACAATTTAAAATAAATGGGTAGAACACCTGCAGAAAAAAGATATAATATCAGACAGTCAGTATGGCTTTTGATGTAGATCCTGTTTAACGAACTTACTCAGTTTCTATGATTGAGCCACAGAGATTTTACAGGAAAGAGATGGTTGGGTTGACTGCATCTATCTGGACCTAAAAAAAAAGAATTTCGACAGAGTGCCAGCCACATAAGAGATTGTTCTGGAAACTGGGCTGGAATAAATTATGTGAGAAGGTTGTGGAGGCCAAAACCGTCAATAAAGTGTTAATTAATTGACAGTACTGGGAAGACTGGACACCACGAGCATAGCTAGCTCTCATCCTGTAACTACACTTAAGTAATTACACAAGAGTTTTTACAGTTTTGTACAGCCACCAGCACCCATAGCATTTCGGGTAGATCCTTAATCCTGATTTTCCCTGCCAAATCATTTAACTACCAGGTACCCATTCACTGCTGGGTGAACAAAGACTACAGTTAAGGATTGGCACCAAGTAATTCTCTCCCTGGTCAGGATATGAATCTGGGCTAAAGCTCTCGTGAAATGCCAGGCAAGTGTGTTACCACTTTTTGCCACGGGACTGCAATTGAATTGAACTATTATTTGAACATGAATTGAAATACTATTGAATATTAAACATATTCACATAGCATTTCTCTTACCATCACAACAGGAAAAAGAAAATACCACCATCTAGGTTACATATTGGTTACACGATCAACTCATGGCTACCAAATAGAATAAAGACCTGAGCCTTACTGTCAGAACTGTATAGTCTCTGCTAGTTATGCACCTCAAAATGTCCTGACTTATAGGATAAGCTGAAATAATTTTGTTTAAATGTCTATTTTGGTCATTTATTTCTCAATAAAATGCTTGAAAAATCTGATACTTGTGACATGGCTTGTCTTTGCTATATTTGCAGTCAAAGTGGCATCCTGAATCATGTCTAGAAGTTATTTGTTGTCGATGATTTAAAATAACATGGCTGAAGAAATGATGACATTTCGGTCCGTCCTGGACCATTATCATTACGCAAATTGATAATGGACCTAAATATTGTCATTTCTATATTTTTTGGTGTAATTTGGTAATCTTGTTTGTTTCTTATTGTAAGCACTGGTGTCAGGGAGCCACCGGGGCTGACCAAGAAATTGGCATTTCGTTACATTCAATGTCGATTTTTGTGCCATATATGGTCCTAAATAGGCTTCCCGGCATGTTTTCTTTTCATACATACTTAACTGTGTTCTGCCCTTTAAATAAGGTCACACTTCCAGTAATGCTGCTACTTCCTAGCCACACACACATAATGCCCTAAAAAAAATATTTAGAATTTCCACTTTACAGTCAAAACAACAACGAATAAAAGGAATTTGAACACCCACCAATGTCATTGAAGAGTATAAATTTGATTTCTTCGTGGGAGCATCTTGAGGTACAGATGACATTGCAGACTGTTTTGAAGGCACAGAAACAATAATATAATCCAATAGTGCATAAACTCCAAAACTAGCAATGATGTAATCTAAATTAATAAAACGGGAAACAAACATTAACTCAAATACCAAGCTTGGCTCACATATATACTTTTTTGTATAAAATAGCTGTTCTGTGGATAGTTAATAATGATAATTAATAATAATTATTATTATTAACACTGCAAATAATAATAATCTGCAAACACCAAAGTCACGAATAACGAGGCCTTGCTGAATCTAGTTCATTATATTTTGAAATGGAAGACATGCCTTGTTTTCAATGGCAAATTCATGTCCTGTAGTCCTTCATTTGTCTTCTCGCTTTCCATCTTCTAGTTGTGGTCCTTTCTTTCGATTAAAATTATGCTTGTAGCAGCTTAGTAGATGAACATTTTGTCTGGTTTCAGGTAGTGAAGGCAGCTCCCTGGCTCCTGCAGAATCTTCACAAGAATCTCTTATCTTAGAGCCTCAACAAATGCCCAACATGGAGAGTTTGAGTGATGACAGCTTATAATAGTGGCATTAATAGGCATCACAATTTCTGAAATATCGGAGAAAGTTTTATATGTTTTAAGAGTTTTGTTATACAAGTAATAGCATCAATAGGAAGACGACAAAACTAAGATGTACAGTACATAACTGGTGATACAATGTAAATTTCGTATCAGGGAATCCATTTAAAATTCCAATTGTGTGTATATATGACAAGGAATAAGTGATACCCCTCAAACGACCTTCAGCCCAGTGGAAAAGATCTGCATATCAGTATATTGTGCATGGCTAATGCCAAATAATGAAACTGTGCTCTAGTTCACAGAAATCATCTTTACTGGAAGAGCATGAAAGTAGATTATCACTTTGCGACAATACAAATGTAGGTTCCGTATGGGGAAAATTTAACTGAAGCACACATGTATATATACACGTCAGTGTATATATTGAGGTCCAGTTTAATAGACAGTACTGGTATGTGACCCCTTGTCAAACTAGCGAAGTGTGTGTGGGATGGATGGTGATACTGAATTTACAAGACTGTTAATTGGTATTTCATCTTGTCTTGTTTAATTCCTAAATATACATAGTGAAAAATTTGCCGAGGTTTTGCAATATGTCCTTAATTCATTAATGTAATGGCTAAATAAGCAGCGCAGCCACAACTTGACCATGAAATATCTGGTAAGATGTTTAACTAAAGTGATGCCACTGTTTGTTTTTACTTTTGGTTATAAAGGGATTTTCACAAAGATTGATTTCTAACATACTATTAACTTAGGTGAACAATGATCCGAGACAGTTTAACCAAAGGTAGTGCTTTGTATACAGATTTCAACATGTGTTTATACCTTATGTAAGAATAGTAGTGTATGAGGACTAGCAGCTTAGCAGTATGGCCTTATCCTCTTATTTCCTGGGGACCACTTGTTTGGGGCGAGTCGTGCAACAGTTGTGTGGTTGGAGTCGAGTTGGCAGCTGCCACTCGGCATAGTATAGCCTAATACTTCATGTTATCTATGGAGGTATTGACTTGCTATTCTGTGCTGAGGCAAACTCTCTCAAGGGTTTTTCTTTGGACTAGAAAAGATATGTAGATGTGTAAATTTTTTTATTTATATACAGTAATATATGAATATATATATATATATAATTTTTAATTAGTTATTTGTTTACACGAAATCTAGTCTTAGGCTACTGTTAGGAATAAATACCCATGAAACGGTTTTCTACACAAAAGCGTACTAGCTAACACGTGGAAAAATTTCTGAAGTGGTTAGACCTTGTTTCCATGCTTGCTAATAAATGGCTTCGGTATAAAAAAAATTAAAAAAAAAATGTTAAGAGTTAAGGAAATACCGTATGTAATGTAAATTAAGACTCGAATATAAGCAGGTTATAGTGCACGAGTGCTTGAGTTTGTGATGCTGGAGTGTGCATCCACCTAGTAGATGGTTCAGTACTCAGAGTCCAGCCTGACAGATTTCCTTGCTGTAAGAATATGGACCATTAGCAGGGACAAGTCACCATGTTGTCACTAAAAATTGTATACAGTAGTTGTCAAAATCTGTCTTTGCTAATGTATTTTTGGAAGTCCTCACTATGATTTTAAGTTTCATTGTCAAATTTTTGGTAGGCACGTACATGTCATGATCCGTGCCAATGCATATATTTGAAAAATTAAAAAGCTAATTTCTGGTCAAGTTGTATCTCTTGAGAGGGGTCCTTATCTCTGGTTCAAGGCTTGTGTACATATGTTAAACAGTCCACCTTCCAGCTTATTATTGTCCATGGTGTGCTAATGTATGCTGGACGTATATATAACATATTTATAAATTTGAGATGAAGTGCATATTTGAAGACAAATTTATGTATTTAAGTGTTGGGGAATTTTCTGTAGCCTAAGTGATTGTTTACTATTTGAACTTATTTACATGTAATGTTGTATTTGAACCTTGGCATTTGGGAATAGCAGTTTGTGATGTTATTCCAAATAGTGATTTCAAAATCATACAAATACATTACTTTCAAATGTGATTAAAAACAATGTAAGCCCGAACAAGTCGTGGGGCATTGCTAGACTGTTATTTAGGGAAATTTAAACAGTGGTGCGTGTAGAACCTTCCCCAAACATTTTCATTACCGACAATATTTCATCACGAAATATTGAAATATCCGAGCATACCGATCGTAGCTGGAGCTTACTGGCCAGCATCAGAGGCCACTGAGCAGGAATGGGCCCAGTTTATGTGGCTCACATGAAACTAATATTTTGTGTTGAAAGCAATTTACATTTTTACATGTGTGCATTACCGTCGGTCAAAATGTTTACTTAATATTTAAGAATGACCATAACATAATTGTTGCCAAAAAATACAGTATTAAAAGTTAAAAAAAAAAAGATCTTGCATCACTACTGGTCCAACCATTCATTTATTTTCTGCATTTATATGATTTTATATATATATATATAATTATATATATAATCTATAATATATATATATCTATATATATTATTACCATTATATAATAATATATTACTATAATAATATAT
>WNGS01165503.1:25449655-25472566 GCA_020271785.1 Procambarus virginalis | reverse complement strand
GGTGTTAGTCAGCTGTCACGGGCTGCTTCTAGGGGTGGAGGCCTGGTCGAGGACCGGGCCGCAGGGACACTAAAAAGCCCTGAAATCATCTCGAGATAACCTCAAGATAACTTCAAGAACCCTTTTCATTCTAGGTTTCTTCAGTGATGTGAGAGAGAGAGAACACATCGTCTGCACTTAATGGAGTATTACAGCACAGCCCTTTGGCACTTGCAAAAAGAAGTTCAACTCTCGGCACTGGCACAGGTAATAATTTCAGAATAAGGAATAATAATGCTGTTTATTTTTACACAAATTATTTAAAGCTTGTCGGTTGAAGGCTACTTTGAAAAAAGTATGTTGTCTTCAGTTCGGTAGTCTTCAGGGAGCCGGTCGGCCGAGCGGACAGCACGCGGGACTTGTGATCCTGTGGTCCTGGGTTCGATCCCAGGCGCCGGCGAGAAACAATGGGCAGAGTTTCTTTCATCCTATGCCCCTGTTACCTAGCAGTAAAATAGGTACCTGGGTGTTAGTCAGCTGTCACGGGCTGCTTCTAGGGGTGGAGGCCTGGTCGAGGACCGGCCGCGGGGACACTAAAAAAAAAAGCCCCGAAATCATCTCAAGATAACCTCAAGATTATATATAGATATTGAATGACGGAAAATGGGTTAACTATCAGCTCCTTGAAATTAGCATAACAGTACTTAGTAAATATTGGGGCAAGGGCTAGATAAATGTAATGGAAGCTGTAAGATGGCGGAGAAGGTATAACATAATGTGTGGATAGAGGGAAGTATTTTAGGATGTTTAGGGTTGGCGCACAGGATGATGTGACTGAGGGAAATATCTAGGGATGAATACAAGAGGTTAGAGGATTTGGTTGAATACTGTATCAACATAATGGTAATAGAAAGATCTTATTCCTTTAAGATAAAGATTAATAAGTGAAAGAAACAAGAGAAAGGCCTTTTGTTTTTGTTCTCGTAAGATTTTTCCTAACAAAAGTTACTTGAACACATCCCGTTAACAAATTTGGGATTGGCAGCATAGTGTCATAAATAAAAAAGAACTACTATATTTCTAGCAATTATCCAAAGCAACACTTATCATTTCTTAAGACCTGGTAAACACTACTCCTCGTCAACTGTCAAGTACATATGTATTCATTCCCTAAAAGCACTAGAGTTATAAAACTAAGAACCTGTACTCTGTACAAGTGATCAGTAAATGGAAGGCACTAATACTAGTCCTGGATGCTGACCCCAGCCACAGCTTCATAAGCACATGTGACCAATGACTCAGATGTCAAGAGATTTAATAATGCACCAGGTTCAACATGGTAGGAGGAAGGGTACAAGGGCCAGACCTCGCTTATGTTGTTATTGATAAGTAAACACAAGTGGGGGTGAGGGTGTGTAGGTGAGTGGATAGCGGGCGGGACTTGTAATCCTGTGGCCCGGGTTCGATTCCTGGCGCAGGCAGGGACAAATGGGCAGAGTTTCTTTCACCCTGATGCCCCTGATACTAGGCAGCTATTAAAAAGGTACTTGGGAGTTAGACAGCTGTTATGGGCTGCTTCCTGGGTGGGGGTGGGGGGAATGTTGGTAGTTAATAATAGTCGAGAGGCGAGCCAAAAGAGCAGAGCTCAACCCCTGCAAGCACAACTAGGTTAATACAAGCCTCCCTCCCATTTCCTTGCGGCAGCTTGTACGCATTACACTGCTGTGTGTCTGTGGTACACCAGCCATGAAATGCCTCTCCAACTGATTTAAACATACCTAGTTTATTGAAGTCTCATTTTTTTGCTTTCTGTCATAGTTGGTCATATAATCTGAGTATAATTCTTTTGTCACTTTTACAGGATTTAGTTGAAGAAGAACGTGAATGCCCTCAGGCCTGGTGTGCTACAGGCAACTGTTTTTCTCTTCAGAAAGAACATGAAGCAGCCATCAAGTTTTTTTCTAGAGCAATCCAGGTACAGTATTTACAACATAATTCTTTTAACGTAAGGGCATAAATGTTATAAATTAAAAAAAGAAAGGGCCAAGTTACCATATGTAGTTAATACTTGTATTAAAACATTATTAGGAGAGAGTACACAGCCATGCCTGGGATAGTCTCTCTCTTCCCCCAACCCCATTTTATCCCTCTTTCCCTCGATTTCCCCTCCTTCTCCCATGTCCCTCCCTCCCATCTTCCCCCATCCCCTCCTCTCCCACTTCCTTGTTCATCTCCCTTCTCCTTCACCACAATCTCTCTATCCTCCCCTCTTTCACTACTGCTCTGGCCTCCAACCTCAGACACACTCTCACACACATTTCCTATATATATTTATGTATGTGTGTGTGTGTGTGTGTGTGTACTCACCTATTTGTACTCGCCTATTTGTGCTTGCGGGGGTTGAGCTTTGGCTCTTTGGTCCCGCCTCTCAACTGTCAATCAACCGGTGTACAGATTCCCGAGCCTACTGGGCTCTATCATATCTACCCTTGAAACTGTGTATGGAGTCAGCCTCCACCACATCACTGCCTAAAGCATTCCATCCGTTAAGTACTCTGACACTGAAAAAGTTCCTTCTAACGTCTCTGTGGCTCATGTGGGTACTGTGGGTCATGTGTGTGTGTGTGTGGGGGGGGGGGGAATTACCCAAGTGTATTTACAGGATGAGAACTATGGTTCTGGTGTCCCGTCTTCCCAGTACTCTTTGTCGTATAACTCTTTGAAACTACTGACGGTTTTGGCCTCCACCACCCACCTCACTTTGCTGCTTCCAACCGTCTACCACTCTGTTTGCTAAAGAAAACTTTCTAATATTTTTTGGCACCTTTGTTTCCTTAGCTTGAATCTGTGTCATCTTGTTTATGAAGTTGCTGATTTCAGGAATTCCTTTATATAGTGTGTGTTTATTTTATATATTTCATGCCAATAGCCAGAACTGCCGTACTTGGCCTAGTATGCAAGGTCTATGCTTTTTTTTCCAGATTGGTTCTTTTCTAACGATAATAATCTATTAGGAACATGAATTACTGACTTAGTTATGTTAGATTAAGATAGGTTGGTTTAGGTTTGATTAATTTCTGTGTTTNAAGTATTACCATTTCGCAGGAAATGTCACAAGTGGACAAAGAAATAACCTTTTATTTCCTGCAAATGGCTTGCAAAACGCTTATGCATTGTACAAGGCAACACAGATGACCGAAAGAAACTAACTCTGCTCCAGTTTCATGAGGTTGCTATTTGGGCTTTTGAAATTTGACAAGGAAGAGTGGCCTGCAACAACAACACCATCTCCTCATTTAGTTCATTCTCCAGACATAAATGATGACACTGTTCCTGTGTATCCTGCTGCTACACCGTCAACACCTGGCCTGTGGGTGAGGCGCCCTCTCTTCACGTCTACACCTCGTGCTGAAGCCGACCATGAATCTGATGAAGATATTTCATCTGTACACTGTTGTTTGAAGACAATGGTGAGAGCGACGATTCAGACTGTAGTACAAAACACAGAGACAACAGGGACGTGTTGTTTATCAAGACTCGCCTGAACTACAAATTGAAGCATGAACTTGTAAAACTCCCCAAACGTCGCAGGTGTCAAGTGTGTTCAAAGTCGGGTATTAGGAAGGAAACTGGTATAGCATGCAAGACATGCGATGTTCCACTTGTGTCATACCGTGTTACACCAGTTATCACAGGAAAAGGGTGTATTGGGTGGACAAGAAGTAACCACGCACCAGCTTCACTCCACCTACGAACATCTGTTGAGCAACTTCAGGAATCGGTACCTGAAGGAGGTGGAGTGGAGAGAAAATGCTCAACTTATTTTTCTACAATCGTCTTTCCTTTGGTAAGTACACATAATTGTCCTAGGTTGTTGTAGTATTGTAGTCGATTTTCTTAGGAATATTTTGATACCTAAATGACAACTGTAGCACGAAAACTAAAGTAAGTATACACGAAACACAGAAACTTTTTTTGTGGGTGTTGCGGGTGTGAGTTGGAGTATCCAGAGCGGGTTCCGGTGTGTGTGTTTGGCCGTCTCTACAGCTGTGAATTCCCAAGAATTGTACTTGATAGGCATATGTCTGTGTAGGGAATTTTATTCCGAACACTATACAAAAAAAAAAAAACGGTGTGAAACGAGTATAAACTTGAAAACATGAACAAAGTAAAAACTTTTTACGTTCACGGGTACAAACACGCGTAAGATTTTATTCGCCGCAAATTTATTTGACGCTCTGTTGACCAATTCTACCCATTTTTATAGAACTTTCTATTGCGAACACATTGCTATAAAAATGAAATACGTAGCTCCAGAAATAATGTCAGGACAGTGAAATAAGTATAAACTTTCAAAGCGCTGCATCACAACAGTGTCATCGCTGCTGAAATCACGGCTAACGCTTCGGCCACTTCCCACACTCGTGCGGGTCACCCCGTATCATAATTATATTGATAGGCATATGTCTGGGTGGGGAATTTTATTGCGAGTTCAGTGATATCAAAATCAATGCTGTAGGATCACTGTGGAGCTGGCAACAAACGAAAGAGTATGAACATTTACTTCCTGTTTGGGTGTCACGGCGAGTCATCTTCGTGTTTATTTATTTCGTGGTGGGATAGCAAATGCTTTGGTGACATTTTATGCATATGATCTTGTAGAGAATTTTATTGCCAACACATTGATACCAAAATGAAATACGTAGCTTGAGAATTGATGTTAGGAGCGTGAAAAGTTTATACACTTTTTTGTCTTTACACTTGAGCGCCCAGAATGCCGCGCGCACAATCGGCATTTTTTTTCCCTGAGTGCCGCGCGCGCGAAAGTGTTAATCAAAAAATTAGTTATTTCTCATAAAACTGTAAAGGAAATATTGGCATTTTCAGGATTTGTTTAAAATAGTCCAGGCACTAGAATTTGACCACAGTAGGCAGAGAAGATATACCCCCAGTGTGTACAATAATTCAAACACTGAATATAATGAAACACTTTTCTGGTGGTTCTAAAGCTGAACCTGACTCAGGTACCATCAAGCCTTAGAGACCCATCCATCATGTAACAGGAGGTAGTACCAGGATCTCATTCCCAATACGAAGTGAGGGAATGCAGGAATCAGAGATCAAACAAAATTAGAGAAAACCAACCAGAAAGCATAGATACAACAAAACAAGCAAATGCATGAAGAAAATCAGGCACATCTTGGTAAATAAGGCAACCAATCATTATTGCAGAATAAATACTTTTAAATGTGCTTGACCACCATCAGATGGCAAGCCCAGGTCAACAGAGATCTCAAGCCAGCCTGTTTATTCACTCTGGAGCCAGGTTCCCGAAACCCCACAGCCAACAAGAAAGAAGAGATCTGGGCACAGACTGGGTCACTAGGGGTACACCAGAAAGGGACATTTCATCACATTTAATACTAGATATTTGGGAGGGCCACCTGTCTTTGCCCAAGTTTACTCACAACTGTGGCTCAATACTGAAGGGCAGCTTTCATGAAAAACAGCACACACACTGAGCAGACCCATAGGAAAACAGCAGCAGAATGTGTGATGTCCAGGTAAATAATGACAGCTGTGCACCATACATCTAAGTGCGTACAAGTGCACACAGATTGAAGGACAACCAACAATGAGAAGCCATCAACAGAAGGACTGCCAGAAACCATGTGTCTAAACATCAGCTATTGACAAACTAGGTCACCTCCTGGACTTCATACAGATGAGATCAGAACAAGGGAGATGAGAAATGTGTGATAACAAGTCCCAATCTTAACATTGTACAAAATTGCCACCCTACAACCACAGGAGAGTGGTTGTAATTATTATAATTATACAGTATATTATATATAGTATATGTTTATGCATAGAGAATTACAACATATTACATATATTTGTTTACATATGTAACTAGTACAACATATTATATAGATATTACAACAAATTATAATTATGAACAGATTTGTGAAACAAAGTAACAATACTCTTCAATGTGAACCAGAAACCAGAACCAGAGCCAATGAGTTTGGCCTGGGAGTGAGGTGGAAACTGACTAAGGTGGAAACTGACTGACATCACTGAATGCCCAGTTATTAGACCTTTCAGACCAGTTGGCATGAGGTACCTGGAGCTTTGCAATTACTTTATTCACTCGTATTCTTGAAGATATCCTCACAGTGTACCCAAAATTTGCCAGTGCAGGCTACTAAACATATGGCCCTGTATGACTAACCATCCTGCGAGATGGTGACCTTTATTACCACTGCTGCCTTATTCACTCTTGTGTTGATGATATCCTCAAAATGCATCCGGAATCTGCCAGTGCAGACTGCTTATCACATGCCTCTGTATGACTAACCATCCTGTGTGATGGGGATTTTCTAGCATCAACTAGTTAGCTTTTTTGACACACTGTACTCCACTTCATATAGTCTAGGGTAGCTGCACTAATGCAGATGTACCTAAGGAATTAATAAAAAAAAAAAAAGTGAACCAGAAATGGAACAATCTGCTACCGACCAACATGATTCAAAGTACTGTACAGTACTGTCCTGTACTATACAGGAAACTTTAGATAGTATTACACTGTATAGTGTAGATGAATATTACAAGAGGCTTAATGATTGATGTAACAATGCCCAGATTAATGCTGGGACACATTAAACTGGCAGCACAGCTCTAAATACAGAACCGACATCAACAAACTCTGCAGCCACTGTCAGGTGCCTGAAACAATCCAACACTATCTCCTTCTGACATCACAGTCAAGTCTTGAAAATGGCCACTATGATGATCACTTATATTCTTGTATGAAAGATGCATTTTTATATGCACTTTATTATGCAAAATGAAACAAAAAATATGACAAATTGGCAAAAAGACAAAAAAATTATCAGTGCTACACACTTTTCTGGAAGTTTTTCTGAAAATGCTACACATTTTTCTGGAATTGTCACGAGTTTTGAAACAGTTGGTCATAATATAGTAGTTTCAAAACCTAGTGTCTTCCCATAGAATTAGAGGTTGTGTCTAGTGGAGAGTTTGGCCTGGGAGTGAGGTGGAAACTGACTGGGGGCCAAATACAGCTGTATTAACTTGATACATAAAGTTTATCATAAGATTTAACCAGCTGGCGAGCAGTGGTTGCTACCATGTTTATGAAGCAAATCACAAATGACAATAATGCTATTTTTCGAAAGTAACTTCACCTCACTTTGTATATTTAAAGTGCACTACATACAATGATTCACACTTGAGAGAACTAAAGCCACAGCTGAAGGGTTACTAGCATGTGTTTACCGCACGCCGGACCCTTGTGGTGAGGCGGCCCTGTCCCCACTACTGTCACCTGCACCGGACAAGCAGCCCTCACACACACACGCCACACTTCCCCAGGTGGTGTGTGGAGATGGCCCACACCACACCACTCTCGCCTCACACAATTACCTGCTCAAAATATTTCGGGTGAGACTAAGGTGGAAGAGGGAGAGGTGGTGTGGGTGGGAGGGTGTGGGAAGGGGGCCTCCACTTCCCAACTCGCTCTCACGCCTACCTCGATTATTTCTCCTTTTTCTTCTGGTCCGTTTTTTTAGACTGGGTCGCTCCTCCTTTCTGGCCATTTTTAGGAGGCATTCTCGCATGTGCGCCGAAATTTGAGTGGGAAAAGTGTGTGGAGGCGAGAGCGAGCGTCAACGTGCCCACCAGAACAGCTGTGACCGCACAATATCTTGGTTCCTTCTCTACAATAACTCGACATAAAATCAAACACAATTTTATATTTATTTTCCAATACGATATTAATAACGGGAGCGGAATGTGAGCATTAGAGGTGTGTGAGTGGTGGTGTGGGGGAGACGGGAGAAGGAACCATCGCGCCGGAGTTCAAACTGTTCATGATGGCTTCCCTGTGACGACCCCGACACGGCCTCACCCAGCGACCCCCACACAATAATGCCGCTCTAGGCCCGTACACGACCCTCCCGGTGGATTATTCTCCTCGGCTCGGACCCCCGCACGTCACACGCTGGAATTATGCTGGTGCAGGAGCCCGTTCAGGTGAGGCGAGGAGGAGAACCAGGCGTCAAATATGGCCAGGAGGGAGATGGAGGAGTTGCTGTGTTGCCTCTGACCTCGATAACGGAGGAGCAGCCTTTGGTGCTTATTTATCCCCTCTGGCGCCTGCACCGTGCTCGCCACCCTCGCTGGTGTCGCCGCCCACCAGGGCGGTGATGGCGCCAGCCACTGGCCACTTTACAGGCCAAGTGGGTGTGCCTGTATAAATTGCAATTAGCGAAGTTAATTCACTACTGTTGTGTGTTGCAAGTAGTGTATTAGACAATGTTCATTACCCAGATGACATGTTAATGTTATGGTGGCTTGTGGGGGCTGTGGACCTCCTCGGTGCTGTAGGGGCAGCAAGTCAAGAAGGTATTGTTCATTCATTGTTGCCGTGTTAATTAAAACAAGAACAAAGTTACCTGAATTTACCTGAGGGCCACCACCTCGGGTGGCCTTGAGTAGGATAGGAAGCCAGCGGCTTGTCAAAGGTCGCCCCGTTTATCATGATGCCATTATCGAGCCTGGATCTTTAACTGCAGCAGTGCTTTGACATTTACGGCTTCGGCGGGTAGGCGGTTCCATGGGTTTACATAATCTTGTGGGTGGAAAAGCATCTTCTCTTTACAATCATACACAGTGGCTTGTTGTTCAACCATGTTGGAATTAATCCCCCCTCCCCCCCTCCCCAAAAAAAAAATTGAGGTTACATAAATAATTTTTGTTTTATTAATAAGTTATCAAGATGTTTTCAACAATATTCTTTGGGCATTTGTCTATTCCAACGTGGTTTTGCATTTTTGGCATATACGATAGATGGGTTGAGTCAAGTGACAGTTGGGGTGAGGTTCCTGTGTGGTGAGTGACGGCCCACACTAGAGAGGTGTACAGCTGACCTTCTCTGGTGTGGTAAACACGACCAAAGTTGCCATATGAGGCTCGCCTGTAAGTGCTTGGTGTGTGTAGATCTAATGTGTCCATACATTTTAATACTACAATATACTGAGCCTTGGTACAAGTGAGTTTACATTATAAAAAAATCATTGTTCATAAAATGGCCCAATTTTCAGCTCTAACCAGAGCTAACCAACTTGACTATAACCTTACCAAACCAAACTCATAAAGTAGAAAATTGTGGCTGGCTGGGAGGGATTCAACTTGTTGGAGAAATGGCAACACCCCCCCCCCCCCCACGTAACTGAATGTGGAGGACCCGCCCTGCCCCCCCCCCCCCCCGTTCCTGAATGTGGAGGACCCGCCCTGCCCCCCCCCCCCCCCGATCCTACTTGTCCAACAGCTTGGACTAGAAGGTAGAGCAACGGTCTCACCTCATGCAGGTCGGTGTTTAATTCCTAACCATCCAAGTGGTTGGACACCATTCCTTCCCTTCCATTCCATCCCATCCAAGTACTATATTGTTCTAATGACAGCACTTTCTCCTGTTAATTGCTTTGCCTTGACCCTCCCCTCCACTGCCCACATTGTGATCCTCTCCCACCGCCTAGTGTGGCGACCTCCCTCGCCCGCAGTGTGGCGACCTCCCTCGCCTGCCTTTGTTTAGCTTGTTTAGTGTGCAAGGTTGTAATGATTCTAATGTCATCAATGTGAGTACTGTATGTCAAACACTGCTGACTACTGACATTGACATTAATTACCTTCCTAATTACCCATATGAATTTTTTATTTACTGATAACCCATGCACTTAACCCGTTCGTTTATGCAGTTGGGACACAACAAATATAACTGCTTTCTAAACTATTCAGAACCCATTGGCAATCGAATACTTTATGGAATGTTTGATTTTTCCCGTAAAATATTTGGAAAATGGAATGCGATTCATAATGTGAGTTAATAAACATGTACTGTACCAACATAAACATGGGAGTTGGCTGTCCAAATGCACACTTAGATTTAACTCTAGTAAATTTAAATTAGAAATGTTTTACAGTAAAATTATCATCATTTTACTGTAAATTATTAGATTCTTCCATGCTTATATAATTTTAAAGTAATTGAAAATAATCCCGGGTTCTATTTCAGGCTGCAATATGGCATTGCCTGAACCACTATGCGTATGTGGATGCAACGTTTCTGGCAGAAAGACTCCTAGCGGAAGGTATGTACAGATCTTGCCATACTTCTATTGGAAATTTGTCTTAATAGTTACAACAATATTATGGTTACAGGTTAATGAAAATCAAATGTAAAAAGACTGACACGTGTCAGTGACACTTGAAACATTTTTTTTTCAACCTCCAATTTATAGAATAAGTTATAATTGTTGAATGTAAAGCCATAGATGGAGTTTTGTATGTTTCATTAGCTTGAGACATCTTTATATACCACATTTTCATGTTTATTACTTAAGCTTCTGACAATATATTTTTATGTACTGTACTACCATATGTTAGTTTGCATACAGTATACACAGCACAGTATAAAATATTCATTTTCTGCTGCATATTGTTTTTAGTATTTTTTCCATTTATACATTATGAAAGCTTTGTAAAAAAAAAAAATCTTTCATTTCTTCTCTCAATGAATCTGTTATTTTAGTGGATTCTGATGAGGCGTTACACCTGGTGGCAACATCATATTACCGCTCGGGAAAGCCAGGTCGCGCCTACTCTGTACTTCATGCACACGGTACACGCACACCACAACTCAGGTTCCTTATGGCCCGATGCTGCTTCGACCTTGGAAAGTAAGTGTTCAAAGAATGCACTTCTCACTGATGTTTGTGGCACTTAAGGTATTTCATTTGTTCAATTTATAGTTTTAAATCTTTGCCTCTATTCGTATGGAAAATTGTAGTTCTTTGATGATTGCTTTTGCAGTTACAGTATTTGTTGATTAATATCTTGTATTATTTTTTGTGCACAGGTTGGAAGAGGCAGAAACAGTACTGACTGGTGGTAGTGTTTTGCATCCTAAAACAGTTGATGATCTAGCCACTGAATATGGGGACTTGGCTTGCTTTGCTCTTCAGCTTCTTGGACTCATATGTGCTAGAACTGAACGCCTCTCGAGAGCAACGGAAGCTTTCAAGCGGTCATTAAAGCTTAACCCTTTCTTATGGCAGTCATTTGTTGCGCTCTGTGATCAGGGAGACAAATTGGATCCCTCAAAGGTGTTTCGGTTAGATTCTCTTGAGGCATTTTCTAACTGCCATGGCAGTACGGTGCTCACCCTAGTAAATAGTGCCAACCCAGCAAATAATGTTAGTGTCAGTTCTGAATCGGGAGTTTTAAACAATACTTTAAACAGTGTATCGGTAAACAATCAAGATACTATTCAACAGACTCCAACAGTGACTCCTTTTCAAAACACTCCAAATAATTTATTACCAGTGGTTAATACACCAGTGCAGAACTTAAGTAATGTGATTACCCCAGTTCCGATAACTTCTCTTAATACTCCTGTTGCTGTGACTATAACACCCTCACTGGACCGAGGTGTTGGAGACTCTGGGGATGGTGTTCTCCAAGCGCCCAAAAAAAGAAACTCATTCGGATTCGAAGCATAATGGGCGGATCGCTGTCAATAAGTCCGTTGACACCCAGCTTTGGGTCCTTCCTTTGGAGGTAACAAGTCCTGTGTGCGACTGTGAGCATTCATCTTTAAATAGTTCTGTGGCCTTCCTCACACCTTCACCACTCTCACTATCTCAACTTGATGCTGAACCTAACACCAAAGTTCCTCCACCAATTAGTAAAAGGGTAAGTTGGCAGATTGAAATCTATTTAATTCTATGTTGTTTTTTAATGTTCTAAGTTTTGATATTATTGTCAATTGTTACAGGGCATATACTTTGAAAGGAGTAACTTTCATTATTAAATATACAGTGCTAGTCAAAACAATGTGCCGCCTCAAGGAGAGGGGCACATACTTATGGCAAAAAAAAAGAATGATAGTCATGTGGGTGAAAGATTGTAGACAAAAGTAAGTAATGGCTACATGATGTCACAGCAGGCGATCATGGAGCGACCACAATACGAGGGTCAGTGGCCTCCTGGCTTTCATCGTGAGTGGATGTATGTTGTATTTTACTCTGTGGCCGTCCACTTTTTTCTACTTACTGTACTAGTGGTTTGTGTGGTATGACATTATTATGTCATGTACAAAGGAACTAAGCAAGCAAGGAAACCATTGCTTCAAAGGAAGCAGGCCACCAAGGTAAGGAAATAAATCAATTGTTGGGTGTAGCAAGTCAACATGTGAGAGTATTGTGTGTGTGTTTTCGAGGGGAAAACAGTCATGAAACTCCATCACAAAAACTTTGGTCTGGTCATCCCAGGAAGACGTCTTCAAGGCCCACCTTTGCTGTATCGTAAAGAGTACTCTGCAATGAATGTTTTAAAATGTTCACAGACTTTGAGGTCTGTGATGGTTCTGTGATTACATGTCACCACTGGAGGCCATGTGTCGCCATTGTTTTCCCTCTTAGAAATGTGCACAATACTTCATGTTGACTTGGCTACACCCAACAATTGATTTATTAACCTCACTTTGGTGACCTACTTCCTTTCGAAGCAATGATCTGAGCAATGGTTTCTTTGCTTAGTTCCTTGGTAGGTGACATAATACTATAATACCACCAACACCACTGTTAACTGCAAAAAAAACATGGCAATATGACAGTGAGACTCGCAAGACAACATCTTGCTATGAATGCCTGGGGGAAACTTAAGCCACCCTAGCTGTGCGGGTTAATGGGAAGTAGTGCACACCATGACATGTACCCGGCACATATTTGTCAACAATCTTTCGTCCACAAGACCCCTTTTTTTCTCCTCTCTCCATACATATGCGCTGCCTACTTATATGCCTACTTACATATTGCATACATATGCAAGCAGGGCGGCGCATCATTTTTACTGATACTGTGTATGTCAAGTTAATTTTTAACACTTACTGATGATTTAAAGTACAGTACAGAATATTTTGTTAAAATCATAATTAAAACCTAAGCTTACATGCAGCCACATACTGCAGTGGTAGATGCTGTATACTAGTAATATTGGGTCATTGGAGTACTAGATAGGGTTAGGGACTCTTTTTCAAGTTTTTGTAAGGTATAAAAGACTTGTATGTATCAACTAACCTTATCAGAAAGGCATAATTTTACAGCAAAAATAAACAATTTGCAAGTATTTATCCTCATACGACTGCAGTTGTTTTTGCTCCCAAATTGTTTTTGGCCTAAATGGGACCAAAAATCTAACAAATAAATTATGAAATTAAGAAAATTACCTCTTTGGCACTATTCTGGTGTGACTGTAAGGGTCTTGGTCAAAAAGTATGTAGCTATACAAAATAGCTATCACTTTTTTTTTTATATATATATATATGTACACATGTTGGTATGCACATAACAGTTACATGTAGTGGACTTTGCAGAAATAGTTGTTATAATTACTGATTTTGTTACTATGTCATTGTTTACAAATCCTAAGATCGCTAGAGCCATTATTGTCTTGTATTTTTTTTTTTTTTTTTTTTTTTAGATGTTAAAACTTAAAATACAAGTACAGTATTCATATTGGTGTATCAGTATTTTTGTAGTATCAGTATGTGACAAGATATTGATATCGGTACACCTCTACTAAAAAGTAATAAAATATGCAAAATCATTGGAAGCGGATTTTGAGTTTCCAATTTCTAATAGGAAATAAATCCATATGAGGCTTAAAAAATAAATTGAATGTAATAAATGCGTCCTGTTAGGGCCTTGGTGGCTCCCTGAATCCAGCTTGTCAAGATGGTTACACAAAGGTCACATCAGACTTAGAAATCCTGAATGGTGGCTTACTGGGGACTAGAGGATTGTTACAGTCACCCTCACCAAGAAAACACCCGGAAAATGAGCAAAGAAATACAAACAACTGCAAAGGTTAGTAGAGAAAAGTTATAAAGCAGCAAACAAGTTGCTCAGTAACTAGATCAAAGCCCATTAGTGTTGGCTGACAATCAAGAGGTGGCAGTACCACCAGGGGCTCTTGGCTTCCACCTCATCAGACCCTCACTCTGGAGCCAAAAGACCATGAACTGATATACTGTACCTGGAAGAGGGAAAATGAGGTAACAGGGAACCACCAAGGCCCTACCAGAAAGAGATTTCATTATATTCAGTGCTGGTTTTTTGGAGGGGCCAAATGGTGGATCCCTGAAGCTAACAACAAAATAAAAATAAAACAATGGACCTTCTGAGGTGGAGAGTGAAAATGTCACTCGAAGTTGAAACCTGGGACAAACAAACCTTGGAACAGAGACCCATGGAAATCGGGTCGGCAAATATAGTGTCCACAGAAACAATGTGGGTGGCACGCAGGTAGTGACAAACCATAGTAACCAGAGATAACAATGATGCACCTCTGGCCATACAAATAAAGCACTAACTTTGCCATAAAAGGAGAAGGCTTCAAACAAAGAAACCATCTACCGAGGCTGAAAGAACAAATCCCACACTCCTGGAGGTGAGCATGAAGCTGCCTCACCCATCAACCAGAAGCGAGGGGTCAACAAAAACTGAACCTTAAACATATTCCAGGCTGAAGGGGCAACTGAGAACAAAGAGGAGGACAGAAAAGCCAAGTCAACACCCTATTGAGAGACCAATACAGCTCAGGAGGAGCACAAGTCAGCTGAAAATTAAAGTAGACATGTACTGTAGCTATTTTTGAGAGGGTACTAAAAATATGTTTGTCAAATACCAGCAAGAATGTCTCCACTTAGTCCTATGCCAACCAATAAACAATGAAGACAAAAAGGACATACCCAATGGAATGGACTCGGAAGAAACATGACAAAGATACAGAGGCAAAAGGAGTGCTAACAAATTTTGTCAATTTTCAAAATCCACAAAGCAACCACCACACAAGAACAGAACACCTGAAAGATTGAACACTTCCCACAACTTACACAAGAAAGAAAGAAAGGGCTGGGCGGACTGCATTTTCTTGGATTGTCGGAAAGCCTTTGACACAGTACCGCATAAGAGGCTGGTACATAAGCTGGAGAGACAGGCAGGTGTAGCTAATAAGGTGCTCCAGTGGATAAGGGAGTACCTAAGCAATAGGAAGCAGAGAGTTACGGTGAGGGATGAGACCTCCGATTGGCGTGAAGTCACCAGTGGAGTCCCACAGGGCTCTGTACTCGGTCCTATCTTGTTTCTGATATATGTAAATGATCTCCCGGAGGGTATCGATTCATTTCTCTCAATGTTAGCGGACGATGCCAAAATTATGAGAAGGATTAAAACAGAAGAGGACTGTTTGAGGCTTCAAGAAGACCTAGACAAGCTGAAGGAATGGTTGAACAAATGGTTGTTAGAGTTTAACCCAACCAAATGTATTGTAATGAAGATAGGTGTAGGGAGCAGGAGGCCAGATACAAGGTATCATCTGGGAGAGGAAATTCTTCAGGAATCGGAGAAAGAAAAAGACTTAGGGGTTGATATCGTGCCAGACCTGTCTCCTGCAGCACATATCAAGAGGATAACATCAGCGGCATATGCCAGGCTGGCCAACATACGAACGGCATTCAGAAACTTGTGTAAAGAATCGTTCAGAACTTTGTATACCACATATGTCATGCCAATCCTGGAGTATGCAGCCCCAGCATGGAGTCCATATCTAGTCAAGGATAAGACTAAACTGGAAAAGGTTCAAAGGTTTGCCACCAGACTAGTGCCCGAGCTGAGAGGTATGAGCTACGAGGAGAGACTACGGGAATTAAACCTCACTTCGCTGGAAGACAGAAGAGTTAGGGCGGACATGATCACCACATTTAAGATTCTGAAGGGAATTGATAGGGTAGATAAAGACAGGCTATTTAACACAAGGGGCACACGCACAAGGGGACACAGGTGGAAACTGAGTGCCCAAATGAGCCACAGAGATATTAGAAAGAACTTTTTTAGTGTCAGAGTGGTTGACAAATGGAATGCATTAGGAAGTGATGTGGTGGAGGCTGACTCCATACACAGCTTCAAGTGTAGATATGATAGAGCCCAATAGGCTCAGGAATCTGTACACCTGTTGATTGACGGTTGAGAGGCGGGACCAAAGAGCCAGAGCTCGACCCCCGCAAACACAACTAGGTGAATACACATCAGGGTTTTACAAAAGCTATGCCAAGCTCCCAAGAAAAAGTGAGGAGTGTCAGCTAGCCAGGATGAATTGGGAACTTTGTTGTACCTTGGCCAAAAAGGCAGAAGGACTTTTTTTTTATATAGGGGCAACTCTGGCACATCCACTCGTGCATCAAGCTACAAGCTATGAACATGTGCTAAATGAGCTTGCAAAGTGGCTGCTACATGATAAACATATTGTTATAACGTAGGCTCAGATGAAATAGACCCAGCGAATCGGAGTGTCACAAGTCTCGGAGGTATCGCTGACCCAACAGACAGCATTGCAGAGACAAAGAATGACTATCAGCATGTAGTAAAGCAGATAAGAGCACACTTCAAATGGTAGTGGCACACTACCAAATGGCTACTTTGGTAGTGAGTTTAGGTTCAGCTAGTTGATCCATCATCAGCTGTGCCAAAAACTAACGGGGCTTACCATGCCCTGAAGGAATATCCAAGCAGGACACCCCAGGCACTAGGGATGCTCACTGAAAGAACTAATGCTGAACATAGATCCGAAGATAAAAGTGGCTGCAAGAAGCGTCAGCTCTGTGCCTTGTAAACAAACGTCCGAACCCTAGTGAACATGAACAAAGCTTCCCCCCCCACCAAATTACAAAGTTCACTTTTGCAAATACTGTAGTGGTAGACAGCGGAGTTAAGCGAGGTGGTGGTGGATGCTAAAACTGTCGGTAGTTTTAAAGTGTCATATGACGAAAGAGTACTGGGCAAATGGAACGCCACGAGCGTTGCTCTCATCCTGTAACTAAACTTTGGTAATTATACTCTAAAGCAAAAAAAACCTTAATGCCCCAACCACAGAAATGTCACTCCTGTACTACCCAGGACGAGGCACCCTACACAGTAGTATGGCTTCTTAGCAAACTCGCTAAACTCACTAGAGAATTAACTGTCAGCATGGGCAAAGCTAAAATGAATGCCTAGGGAAGGGCTGCCTTGTACACATGGAGCTCGAGGCAAAGAATAAAAAAAGTCCACACAACAAGTGGTACTAGTACTTAAAATAGTTCCGAAGCAAATACCAGCGCCGGGAACGACATACAAGCAAATAACCCCACCCACCATCCCCCACCCCCACCCACAGGACAGTGTCCAATGGATGGTATCCACTTAACTTGAAAAGAAGTGGAAGTCAGAGAGCTTCCGGTGGTGGTGCCATTTGTTGGTGGCCAGCTATAACTAAAGGGTGTTTGTCCTAGTTTGAAAGAATCATTTGCAGTTGTTTAACTGTTTCAGTCCTTAGTTTTCTTTGAAAGTTGCAGTTGTCTGCATTGCTTTGCTAACTTTCTGTATATTTTCCCAGTGAAAGTGACCATAACAGTCCCCTGCTCCCTATTCCTCTTGAGTGGGGCCAGGTTCTGACTAGTCCTCTTTAGTCCATACAGGACTCCTTTGGCTGATGTACCTTCAGTAGGGAACTATCTCAGCAAGTTATCTTCAGGGAGTCACCTTTAAAAAATGTATTCAATACAGTACTGTATATTGAATATCATAAGTATGAGTAATAAGGATACTAAGAAAGTTTATGCATTTTAGCAACAAATTAAGATAAATATAATTATCCTATTCCTTTTGATATATATTCTTTTATTATTGATGTTTCTTATTTTCCTTACTGTTTCTAATAAAAAATAGTGTTCTTTTTTCATTTTTGCTGTTAGTTCACTGAAAACAATGACAAATTTTTGAATGGAATCTCTGTATTTAAGGTCTTTTACTTCAGATGACTTTTTTTTTTTCTTTTGCTGCCAAATGGCTAGAGCAAAAATGTCAAAAGTTATGTTCTTAAGACTAGATATCCGGACAAACATTTCAGAAGGCCGAAGCTATTTTTTCTATATATTTAGCAAAATCTGCATAGCACAGTGAGTAAATGTTTTAGCTGCATATTACAGCAGAAAGGATTAACTAGGTATGCTCTAAATTAAATTAGGCTACCTGACATGCTTGATTATTAGCCCAATCCATTCTCTTAACAATAATGTCGCTTTTTGCTTGTGTGTGCGCTATGGCCAAAATGGACGTACAGTAATTTGAAATTAAATTGGCTCACGAAAGTGATGTACGGCCCCATTTTCTGTTCGATTCCTCTGGCTTAGTCAGTAAGGTTAGGAGAGGAAACTTTCAATTAACGTTTTTCATGATGTTTTGAAACTTTAGGAGAATTTCCTGCCCGTCTAAGCTACTTAACAGTAAATTAAGGACCCTTAACTTACTGTTTTGGAAAAAAAAAAATAAAAAATTTATTTTCATTTTTTTTTTTTTTTTTTTCAAATTATGTCTATTTTTGGTTGTACGGGCAAACGGCCAAATTCAGACGTAATTTGTAAGAGGACAGGTCGATTAGCCACTTGGCAAAACTGTCAAACCTTATCGTGCAACTCTTTCTCTCTCGTGCTGACTGAAGTGCAAATTGCTAATTTTATGGGATCTTGTGTGCTTACCTATTTAGTGTCTTGTGGGTGAGAGATCTGTATTTCTTGACCATCTTCCTAGATATTTGTATAGTGCTTCCATGAAAGTAGTCATAGAGGCTCTGTGACTGTCAACTGTTAATTTCACTTTTTGACCATCCATGGTAAATTTGCTGAAATATCTAGTACAAAGCCACATTACTAACTCTTTGGAGAAACGTGTGGTATAAATGGACACACCCATTCCTCAAAAAAATGATCCCCTATCCTTGCCTGAAGATGGCAGTACAATCCCAGTCATGGTCTTTTCAGATGAAAGAAACTATGACGTCCTCGGTCTTGAGTTAAATATCGGTGAAATATTTAATTGAAATGAAATGTGTAATTGAAGATACAGTACTGGGAATCATTAATATTTAATATTAGTAAATTAAAGTTGAATTCCAGGGTTATTTGACTTTAAGATGAACTGACACCACTTAATCACCTTCAGGTGGTAATAGAATTTCCATTTCCTCTTGAGTCTTCTGGAGGAAATGAATATTTTTTTTCCCAAATCATTAAACATTTTAAAATCACTGCAGGTATACTGTACTGTATTCCTTAATCATTTAAATTAACAATTCACTGAAAATGTTGAAAAACAAAATTCTATGATAACTGCTTCATTACAATATACAGTACATGGCTACACATTTTACACATTACCAGCAGAAGATGGTAAACACCTATAATGATCAAGAGTGTTGTATGATACACCACCATCCTAACGTTTCTCAGTTCTGTTGTGAGTATCGTACAATTTGGCATTCTATGACACCCAAATCATCTGGGTGGGTGTCATAGAATACTAGATAACCTTTTTCTGCAGAGGATTAAACACAACTAACACTGATTTAAAATAACTATTTGGTGCATAATTTATTCCTATGTCAAATGGAAATACTGTACTGACTTTTTGTATTTGTAAATAACACACCTTAACATGCAGACCTCTTCTGGGTTTTTAAAATTTGAGAGAGAAAAAAAGGCAGAGGAAAATCATACTATAAAGAATTGCTTTAAAATAGATCATCGGTTGCCATTTTACTTCTACCTGGAAAAGGGACTGACTTTACCTTGTTATGATTCACATAATGGACTGAGAGAATTCAAATCAATTGAGAACTTGGTCATGCCCACCTTTGTAAATTGAGAGATGAGGTGTTTCTCTGTAAGTCTTGACTGGAGGAACAGTATTTTAACAGGATGTTAACCAAAACGTGTAAATAGGCGGTGCAATGGCTCTCGCAAAGAGTTTGGCCATCCCACAACTGGAATGTGGCTTGGTAATTATCCCTCATTTGTAAAGAAATTTCACCAGTTTAAAAAAAAAAATATTATACATACAATATTGTACAATGTCCTAACAATATTGCACAACATTTCTGTAACATACTACCGGTACCCACAGGGTCATAATCCAAATGACTAGACCTGTATATTCAGTGGTTTGTATCATGTGGAAGACTTTGAGATCTGGTGAGGTATATACAGTAGTAGAAAGATACAGCTTGTTTGCCATGATTTGGTTTTGAAAGGTTATTCCTATGACAGAGAACTGGCATCAGCCAGTTCTCTGATGATGTTTTCTCATCAGCCAGTTTGGTGATGTTTGGCATCACCAAACATCAGCTATGTTTGGCATCATCAAACATCAGCTATGTTTGGTATCGCCAAACATCAGCTATGTTTGGCATCACCAAACATCAGCTATGTTTGGCATCACCAAACATCAGCTATGTTTGGCATCACCAAACATCAGCTATGTTTGGCATCACCAAACATCAGCTATCACCAAACATCAGCTATGTTTGGTATCACCAAACATTAGCTATGTTTGGTGGCTAGATTCTTGGGAATTTGCTGAGCATTCTTACATTAATTTGCAAGGTGTCGGAATGTTTTTGGCATTGTTTTCGGTTTATTTTTAGACACTTAGTTTTGGTGGCCAAACACAAGCTCTCCGAGTATGCTTTCATTGGTAGTCGGTTGTAATTTTTTTAACTTTGTGAGAACCATTCACAGGATTATGGAAAATGGAACATTTGTATCATCTCTGTATTGGATACTTTAAATGTTTGTTATTTTAGTATATTTAAAAAGTTCCTGTTATTTTTATGGATCTGTCATATCCGCTGGAACTTGCACAATAGTTTCATTTTGGCACTGGCGGCTGTATAACATATACTACCTAAAGTGCAACATTGCATTTTGGGTACTGGCACTGTTAGTCTCACTGAACAGCATTCACATATAAATGAAAAACACAATTGTGCAACTTAGTGAGACAGCCACCAGTTGAAGGAGAGTAAACCTGGGGTTATGGGAAGTGTGATCTTCTCAAAATACAGATTTAATGTTTTGGCAAAATACAGATTTAATGTTTTATTTTATTAACCGAGGAATAAAATTTGAAGATCATTTATTATTTATTCTTGGTAAACTTTTAATTTTGTTTTTATTCATTAGTTCTTGGTATCAAAAGCATCATGTTTTCTTAATCGGATTTAATTATAACTTGAAATAAGTGTATAAATTCAGTACTGTTTAGAATTTTAAAGTTCTAACAAAAAATATTGAGTTCAACTGTATTCTTAACTTCTGATAATGAACTTATGTATCTTACACCAGAAAGGTGTGTTATCCTGTACCATGTTAATATTATTACTAAACAACTTTTATTTAAAGTATGTCCTTTAATGCATTGCAGTTTTCCAATAAGATAACAGAAGGATATTGTATTGTACTATGAAAAATGGACTGGCTCGAGGTCTTGCGTAACACATCCTTGTGTAGAACTTGCTTAACTGTAATGCTTTTGTATGTCCTTGTTCCTCTTGTGGAATTGTCAAGTTCTTCTGTCATCACAAATCTGGAGTATTAGTGTATAGATCAAAACTATGTTGACCTTTTGTTTACAGATATTATGTCGAACTACAAAAGACTCTCCTCTGGTCCTTAACAAGCCAGCTGTGTTTGCGCCGGCCGGGAACAATAGCAACTTCCAAAGTCCTCCTACGGGTCAACCAAATCCAAATGTTCGGAGATCGTCCCGCCTGTTTGGTAACAGTAATTCTGTCAAGGTAAGAACATGTAATTAATGTTACCTTACCTGAAGACTGTCAGATACTTGTACCAAATAGTTCCCTTTCCCTTTTTAAAGTTCTAAACTCGTTTATTCCTTATATTATGGGCGAGTATTTCTTCCTACAGGAGAATAACAAGAGTCGTTTTGTAGCACCTAAGTCTCCAGCTCGGAAAACAAAAAACCAGATCTTCAAAGAGTCAGCGAGTCTTTCTGAATTGAATGAAAAAATAGAACGAAAATCAAGACATAATATCGCCTCTGAAAAACCTTCCCAGAGAAACTAGCCACCCTCAGTCTATACAACAAGCACTCTCCATCCAGAAGCAGTCAGCAGGTCAGTGTCTGGATAATTGTATGATTATTTGCTTTGTTAAATTTAATAAATTAAGGTCGAATTGACTACAATATAAAAAAAATTGGATTCAAAGTAGTAATTGTATATACAGTGCACCTATATTTGTGAACTATAAGACCAGACGGAATTCACTACAGTGATAATAAATTTTGTACTGCCAGAGATGCCGTTTAAGTGAAAAAGGTGGAATGCATTTTTTCCCTCTTGCTCTCCAACAAGTACAATATTAATGTCAGAACTGGTTTTCTGCATGTTTTAAGTACTGTACAATACATTATTGCAAATTTACATGTATTGTTATGGTTATTTATTAGAGAAATGCAGTTTTTCTTATCAATTATGAAGAGAGGTCGGCCGCGGGACCGGGACAACCACGCTCTTGGGTCGACCCGAACGGTACCAACAAATATCGTACGTCGACGACACCATCGGATGTCGAGTTCCATTTTTCGGATGAATGAAATTTCCATCGTAACTCGCAAATGATTGTAAGTAGGGGCAATCGAAAGTCGAGGTGCCACTGGTGTGTATGTGTGGGTCTGGTATGTATGTCAGTATGGATATGTATGTATGTTATGTAGTATGGTGGTGTATGTGTGTATGTCGTGTGTGTGTGTATGTATGTATGTATTATGTATGTATGTATGATGTATGTATGTGTGTGTATATATATATATATATATATATATATATTATATATATATATATATAGATATATTATATATATCAGTATATGATAATACAGTAAATTGATATTGAGTAAACCATATCATAGTACAGTGCTACCGTTGTTACCCACACATACAGATTGTACAACGG
>WNGS01165503.1:25416723-25439858 GCA_020271785.1 Procambarus virginalis | reverse complement strand
CTATACTCTTTTTTTTTTTTCCCCCTTTCAGAGCAGGAGAAATTGCTGAAATAGAGAGAATATAGAGAACATATACTGCATACATAGACAGCTTAATTAAGGCAGCTAAATTATTAGGATCATCTCAAAGCTCTCCAAATGTACTCGTGAGATAGGAGACGAGAGAGATATCAAATAATATTCACATGGAAAATACAGGAGGGCCAGGTCCCAAATCTACACAGTAAAATAACAACATACTGGAGTGAACGACATGGAAGAAAATGTAGAATAAAACCAGTGAAGAGCAGAGGTGCCATAGGCACAGTCAGAGAACACTGTATAAACATCAGAGGTCCACGGTTTTCAACATACTACCATCGAGTATAAGAAATATTGCTGGAACAAATGTGGACATCTTCAAGAGAAAACTAGATACTGTCAATGAAAAATTCACAAAGGCCGTGATGAGGGTTTGAACCTATGCATTCAGTGTTCCCAGAACATCCCAGAACAATTGGGAACATACCATGCGTAGCTTCAAACCCTCATCACAGCCCTTGTGGAATTGTTCATTTGATATATCACACTATTGTGATTTCTGTGTATCTAGATACTGTAGTTTTCTTCAAGAAGTGCAAGAGCAACCAGGCTGTTGTAGATATGTGGGCCTGCAGGCTGCTCCAAGCAACAGCCTGTTGAGCCAAGCTCTCACAAATCAAGCCTGGCTCGAAGCTAGGCTTGGGGAGTAGAAGAACTCCCAGAACCGCATCTAGTAGGTATATCCCTTATGTTTAAAAAGAGGTTATTACAAAGTTTTCAACCTGTTTATATTGTTATAATGTTATAGAATTTTCTCTTAATGTACTCCTCCTCCCTCTGTCAAGGGTGGAGGGTACATTGATACGTAAGGAGGTCGTTCTTGTGTGTCACACATGGGTAGGTGGGGGTGGTTTCTGCTTCTCTCTTTCGTTTGTTGTGATGGTGCACAAGCATATTACACCCCATATGGATTCACCACCCATGTGCTCACCATTCATGGAGATGTGTATATTCCCCCCACTGTTCCTTCATCTGGTCATTGAGCCTACCTAGCAGCTGTGGCCCCTGGAGGGTTGAGGGGAAGGAACTAATTTGGTGGTGGGGAGGGGGTAGGATGGATAAAACAGTAGGTTTAGTGATGCCTACCTGAATCAATCAGATCGTTTGGTTAGTGTGCCTGGTTAGACACTGGGTCAAGTGGGCAGCACAGGATCACTATATCTGTCGGTCCCTGGGCTAGCTGCCACTTGAACCTTTCAATGGTTGTCTACATATACTTCTTGTTTTCCCTTAGGTTGCCTGTGTACGTGTAGTCACAGTACAGTATACAGAGCTACTTGACCACTACGACAAAATCACTGAGGCATTGGAAGAAAAACATTGCAGATGTGGTGTACACGGACTTCGTAAAGGTATTCGATAAATGTGACCATGGAGTGATAGAATACAAAATGAGGTCAATGGGAATAACTGGTAAAGTATGACACTGGATACTCAGTTTTTTTGCCAAACAGAACACAAAGAGTAACCGTCAACCATCTAAAATCGAGTCCAAGTGCTGTTAAAAGCTCTGTACCTCGGTACAGTTCTTGCACCACTGCTTTTCCTTATTCTCATATCAGATATAGACTCAAATACAAATCACAGCTTTGTATCATCGTTTGCAGATGTCACAAAAATCAGCATGAAAATGACCTCTGCTGAAAACATAGAAATTAAGTTGAATTTACATTCTTGTAGAGCCACTAGCACGCATAACGTTTCGGGCAAGTCCTTAAACTAACAGATAATTTTTAGATGATTTAACAGTAAAATTGACAAAAAATGCTTACAGATGCATTGCAAGATATTTTGACACCAAAGCAGATTAGAATAATACACAATAATAACAATACACAATAATGAAACAAGGATTACTAGGTACATGAGGATAGCATTTCAGGGTTATACATTGGTTCACTGAAGCACAATATGAGGATCATTTCAAGAAATAATGCAGTAGAATATGCACTCAATACAACAACCATTTATTTATTTATTTTTTTATTTATTTATTTATTTATTTATATATATACAAGAAGGAACATTGGGTTTGTGAGAATACATTGAATAGTACAGTATTAACAATCTTGTAAAGCCACTAGTACGCGCAGCATTTCAGGCAGGTCCTTAATCTAACAGATAATTTTAAATAGGTAATTTCTATCAGAATTAATAAATGATAACAAATACATTGCAAGAGAAAAATGAGATGAGAGAGCTTAGGAAATATATTAAAGCACATTGGTATATTAAAGCTCTGACTGATTACATTAACAGCTTGATTGGTAATTTAAACAAGATTAATAGACACCATACATCAGATTGACAGCACATATAAAAAGACAGCAATGATCACAGTGGTAAAGATGTTCAAATTGGGTACATAAAGGTTGGGAGATTGGGTAGCAATAGATACAGTGCAATTTTAAGGCAAAATGTAAAAAACTATAAAGATGAAATTAGGTACTTTTTAGTATTGTTTTTGAATTATGTAAAAGTTGCCCAGCAAACATTTTCACGTTTTTAAAACGTTCAAAAAACGACATTTCATTGTTTTCAGCACGTTCTTAATTACGTTTATAAATCGTTTTTTGAGAAGTTTTATAAACGACCTTAGAACGTGAATTAAAACATTATAAAAAACTTTTTATAATCTTTTAATTACCTACAATAAAACGTTTAGGGTATAATAATTTTTTTAATTCATATCTGAAATAGAAAGGGAGAGAAAGAAAGAAAGAAGACATCCCGAAGACAAAGAAAGAATACATATCTGAGAAAGAAATGGACATTCTATATATATATATATATATATATATATATATATATATATATATATATATATATATATATATATATATATATATATATATATATATATATATATATATATATATATATATATATATATATATATATATATATATATATATATATATATATATATATATATATATATATATATATATATATATATATATATACCCTATTCATTTGTTATCATAAATATATATATATATATATATATATATATATATATATATATATATATATATATATATATATATATATATATTTATGATAACAAATGAATAGGGTACAAAAAGAGAATTAAAATATTATATTTATTAATTAAGAATGAGAAATACAACAAAATATATGTAATAGCTCAAAATATATAGACTATATCTATAACAAAATAGAAGTAAAAATCTAAAAATCTATAAAAATCTATGTGCAATGTGAACACAATAGAATTTGTGACGAAGCAGGCTGTGATTCATGTCATGCTGAGATCAGTCTGATGTTACAAGCAGTTATTGTTACTTAAAGCTAAAACTAAAAGAAAGAGAAAGAAAGAAAAAGAGAAAGAAAGAAAAAGAGAAAGAAAGAAAAAGAGAAAGAAAANAGAGCGTTGCCCACCACCAAGGCTCAAGTGCAACGCCTCTGCTGCCCGCACCAGCTGAGCACAACTGGGTAACCGAGCCATAACGAGCAACAAACGCAGGGCTCCGGGTCGAAGGTGTCACCGACCCCACAGGCAGCAGACGGAGGCAAACAGAGAGTCACCCAGAGACAAGGGGTGAGCAACCCTCAAACTCGCTGGAAGCGAGGGGGGGGGCTCTGGGGTCACATCCATCGGACCCACGCGCCCCCAGGGGTTCCCAGGGTCCCGAGCGTTTACTATAAGAGGACTCGCGCTCAGGTAATCCCAGGCAGGGTACTGCTAACCGGCACCCAAAACTACCAAACAACTTTCTAAGAGCTGAACCCCCGGGACGTGTACACTCACGGGACCTAGCAGGGGGTACCACCCAGAAAACTCAGAACACAAGGGACACCAGGGGCAAGAACGAAGGCAGACCCCCCCACCAGGTAGATAAACAAAAGAAAAAGAAAACCCCGCAAGAGGACAGCGTACCCAAGCGGAACAGAGCCGGCCGCTATGATTGGAAAAAGACAAGCTGCACAGTACCCTGCGCCCCACCAGTGCAAAACTGCCCTTACTCTAAGGCGAACAAGGGAGACAGAACACCCGAGCACACAAAGAGCGGCCGAAAACCAAGCAGTAACGGCCTAGCAGGGGCAGACCCCAAGGAACTTGTGGAAGGTGGCCCCAAGTCCCAAGGGCAGTACTTACAGGGCACCTAGGGAAGGGAACCCTAGGCGCATGCAGCCCGAGTACTGGAGAATCACTCCCGGCTCGCGCACCACCTAGAAAACAGACACCACACTCTAGGTGCAGTGCTGAAACAACCACTGGAGCCGGAGCACATAACCGGTGCCTATAGCATCAGCCGAAGAACTGATGGGGGATAGCCGGCGTGGGAGGCTGGGGCTCCACCTCCCCCTTCCGGGGAGGGGGGAGCTGCGCAGACAGCGGCGCGGTGACGTGTGACGTCACACTAGTTTGCTTGTTTTCTGTTGGGGAGTTCTATCCACTAGTTCGGATTTGGGTAGCAATTTTAACCAGAATAGGGGTTGTTTTGGGGCGCTTACCTTTCTGGGTGCCTGTCCCGGTCGATGGCAGACATAGAATGCTTCAAACACACGGGGGTTCTATAGGCCATTGCTCCCCGTGCCTCTCTGAGGGGGCCGGTTCTGGCCGTGGTCTCCGGTAGGCCTAAGAACTCCATACACATGACTGATGCCAAAGTCTGAAATTAGCATATCAGCCTGGGATAGCTCCGGGGAGCCGACGGGGCTCCCCCCAGAAAAGGTGTCATTATATATCTGCAATGGTCCAAGAAAGCCAGTGGTAAGGTTCAAGCCAAGAAATCGCATGTCAGGATGACAATAGAGGAAAAGCAAGAGATCATTCGGAAGCATGCAAATGATACACGTGTTGTTGAACTTTGTAGGCAGTACAACAAATCCACGTCAACGATATGCTCTATACGTGCCAAGAAAAAGGACATTATGAGTGCTAACGTGGCAAAAGGTATAAGAACAATCACGAAACAAAGACAACAAATACTTGAGGATGTTGAAAAGAAGAAGTGGTGTCAGATGTGGGAAGAAATGTAAACTTTTATTGAAATGACTCACCCAGAGAAAGCTGTAGTAGGCCGTTGCATTAATCTTTTCAATGACAATATGATGCCTCACTACAGAGACATCTTGCGAAGAAGGGAAAAACAATCTTCCATGGACAGATTTGTTGTGAGAAAATCGAGCAGTGAGCCACAACCAGGACCTAGTGGTATGCAGGCAAAATGTGCCAGAGTGTGCACACCAGAGAGGTCCTCACTGCCTGATGTTATAATGGAAGGGGACTCCCCTTCCAAACAGTAACACCTCTCCTCCCTCCTCACCATCTTCCATACGCCAACAGCATTCATCAACAAGGGTAAGTAATAACTTGAACATAGTTTTGTAGGTTTATTTACATGAATTAGGTATAAAATTTAGTTTGAAGTGAGGTTTTTGGGTAGTCAGGAACGGATTAATTCATTTCCCATTATTTCTTATGGAAAAATTAGCTTCGGATTACGAGTTTTCAGAATACGAGCTGTCTCCAGGAACGGATTAAACTCTTAAACCGAGGTACCCCTGTACTGTGTATATCAAAAGGCATTTTGAAAAATGTTGGGACTAATTCTTGTTTAGTCTTTGTATTGTAGCTTGTGTGTACAAATGTTACCTTTCTTGTCTATTAAGTTTCATGATTATCAAGTCATACTTCTGTAATTTTGATGCTTTGTTCTCATCAGAAACTTGTTTTAATTTCTGTTAAAAGTGTGATGGAGTACAAAATATATGCTAAGTGATGTAACATTATGGTTGGGCATGACACCTGCACTCACTTGTACTAGAGAAACACTCATGTAGGGAAAGTTAAATATTGCTTGAATATTACCTCGGAAAATCTGTGTGCGAGCCATCCAACAGGATGTGGCTGATGGATCCCTCTTGGATGTGCAGTAACTATTAAAAACCATAAGGAGAGTCCTGGCACCAACAGTCAAATTACTGCTTATGTATGACAATGTGGCACTTGCTCATGTTATTGTGAGCAAGCTCCACCTTTGAGACGTCTGTGGTGTTACTGTTATCCCTGGAAACACAAACCGAAACTCTTTATTTTCCGCTTGTTACAACTTGTAATAAAGTTGTTACATCTTGGCTTAACGTGTTTATGATGTATTAGAACGTTACAACTTGCTATATTGTTTGTTATAACTGGTTAGGAGGTGTTAAAACTTGTTCGAACGTTGTACCAATGTCGTAGTTTCGGTGTGTGTTTGGCGGGATTACATTCATTTCGTGAATGAGAGGACCTAAGCTTACATCTTGGGCAGCATGAGAGAATTGGACACCAATCCTTTACTCTTGTGTACAAAGCTCATAAGTGCAGATCTTGATGTGTAACTTCAGTATTGGTGGATCGTGTTCTGGGTGAAAATATGGTTCGCAATAACCTAACTGGTTGCAGTACCCAACTTGAATCTCAACATTAAAAAATCACATTAAAGTGTCATAGTAAAAGCGCAAGGTCAACAAATAAATAGAAGGTAAACCCTGAAACAATGTCACAGGTACTATGAAGTGCTAACAAATCACCAAAATATTTCACAGTGCTACTGTAACCATGGTTAACCATGTAACTATGGTTAAGAATTTTGTTAACTATTTTTCCCCATTCCATCATTTCAAAGGGATTTTTTTTGCATGCATAGGGGGGGTAGATGTCTACAAATTATTTTGGCAGTGCAGAGCTCTCCTGAATAACCCAAAAATATACTGTATATACACTCTATAGTATCTGCCAAAAGTATCAATGTTCATTGGAAATTCAGTTAAATATATTGTAATGTTTCAATGTATGATCCTGTTGCTGTTGTAGCTTTAGCACAGGTAGCTTTGATATATTGCATGTCATTTTTGTAACATGGAAGCATTGGGATTTATTTGACACTAAACAAAATTGTAAGTTTTGTTGATATTGAGAGGTAATAGGCGGAAGTTTGTTGTGTAACTCGGGATATACATGATGTGTGGTTACTGCAGTAAGTATTGATTAAGATGGAACATTGATTTATTAATGCCTTAGTAACAGGGTTATTCGTTCATTGTCAAACAACTAGAACAAATGTACAAGTCAGCACTAATGGCATCATAGTACAGAGGTTTGTGACCTGTGTTCAATTTGTGAAACACAGTACTGTACTGTACAGCATAAGTACCGGGGTATCTATTCTAAACAAAATATGTAGCATACAAAATTACTTACTGTAATTACGTATTATAATTTTGTATATATTGTATATTCATGAATACAGTATATATATATATATATATATATATATATATATATATATATATATATATATATATATATATATATATATATATATATATATATATATATATATATATATATATATAGGTAAAATTTATTAGAAGAGAATTTTATACATTCCATATTATACAAATAATTATGATGAGGGGATTTAGCTGGAGGATTAAATTCAAGATCCAATAGTAATATATTACCACATGTATATCTTATGTTTATTAAAATTATTTAGATTGCCATTTTTTTTGCTTATACACTAGTGTACTTAACTGTAACAATGTATCAGTAGACTGACATTTAGATGAGTGGATTATACACAGTGAGCACAATATTTACCTGAATTTGCCTGATGGCCACCATCTCTCTCTCTAGTGACCTTGATGAGAACTGGAAGCTGGCAACTTGTCCAAGGTTCCCCCATTTGCCCTAATTATTTTATCCAGCTGGATTTTTAACCACAGCAACATTTTGGCATTTATGGCTTTAGCTGATGGGCAGTTCCATGAGCTTATTACCCTATAGGTGAAAAAGCATCTCATGTTATGTCCTACATTGTGACTTGTTGAGCTTGAAGTTGTTGCTCCTTATGTGTGTTACATTTGACCTTTAAAATAAGTGGTAAAAATGGATCAATATCCTTCAAATTGTTCAGTATTTTAAGAGTTTCTATAAGGTCAATCCTGTCATGTCTGTCTTGCAGTGTTGTTATCCTTGTGGCCCTCAACTGATCCTGGTATGAGACGACTTAGTTATCAAATTTTTGTCACCTGTTGTTAAACTTTCTCTTGAAGCAGACATGCCCTTCTGAAGGTGAGTACAGTAATGCTAATTCAACACTGAATCAACATTATCAATGTACCTTCAAATTGAATTAATGTTACACTTGAGACAGACTAACCAAGTGAAAGGAAATACCCAGAAGACAGTCTGGTTGAAAAGCTGTCTTTAATTATATTCTGTAGTTTAAGACTACAGTCCTGCATTTGATTTTTATCAGATACAGGCAGTTCCTTGAGTTTATAACCCTATAGGTGAAAAGCATCTCGTCAAAAAGTGTGCATTTTTATGCAGATAAAACTAATACTGTATGTGTGGTATTACGTGTAAACAGGTATTTCAGAGAATAGTATCCCTATCTGTGTCTGGGATGCCATTCAGACTATCTTGTGGAGGTTCGGGGGATCAAAGGCCCCCATGGCCTAGTCTCTGACCAGGCCTCCCGGTTTGTTGTCTGATCAGACTGTGGTCCAGGCTGTCGGAAGTGGCTTCACGTGGCCTGACTCATGAATCGTATTATGATGTGATTAGGCATGATTAGGCATTAGGCACGTACATGGGGGATTTTTTTTTATTTTATGCCTGAGATTGTCCCACATGCTTGTACCTCCCTTTGTTAGGCTCCGTGGTAGGTGGAGGTGCAAAGTAGTAGAATGTACTGTTCTTAAATGTTACCTTTTCATTGCCTCTCAGGCTTGTGGTGGTGGTGGTCAACCAGACCCCCTCTTGAGTTGGCTGAACCTAGAAGATCGGTTCCCCCTCTGCTTTTGGGGGTTCAATGGTATCTTGAACCCCCAAAAGATGCATCCCATCCCCATTTACTTGTTTGGTCCACCTACATGGGACAAGTATTATTATCTGGTATATTCTCATACTTGCACTATCCGCGATTACTTTAGAATGCATTGCCACCTTGCTAAGGTAATTGACCCCATTGTCACTTTCCATCCCAACAAGTCTGGAAGGAGCCTCCAACACACACCAAAGTCACTGCTGACTTTTTGGCTCTCCTCTTGTTTATTGGCCAGCATTGGCAGTTGTCGGACTAGGGACCTTCAAGATTGTCAGAGACATCAAGGCCATCATGGAGTTCCAGGGCCAATCTGTTCTCCAAGTAAATTCATTCACAAGACTTCCCTTGTGGTAGACATCACATTCAATGGTCATGCCTTCCTGTCATGGGCAATTATTGGCAATGAAAAGTATAATGCGAAGGAATACATTCCCTCTCTGCATGTGCAGCAAGTTCTTCAAGTATGACATGGGGCTGCTGCAACTTGTAGTGAAGTGTTCCTTTGCTCACTGTAGTGAATTCAGCCAAAGTAAGTCAATGTTACATGAGAAAATCAGTAGGAGCCATGAGGAGGATTCAAACCCACTCACTTGGTACTCCCAAGCTAGCACTAGTGTTTGATGATTCTCACACAAAAAGAAGTGATGCCCACCCTGTCTATTTTTGCTCGTGTGAATAGGCCATCACCAGCCTTCAACAGATAATGTATCCTTCTGAAAGGTCATACCCACCTGGTCTGTCAGTCACCATGGCCTCTTCTCCAGCATGACTTGTGCAGCTTACTGGAACTAATCAGGACTTTCCATTGGAATACCTTAGGGTCGAAACAAGGACACACATTTCAAACGTGCAGAGCAATGGGCCTGCATGTATGCGATTCTTGAAGGGAAAGACTGTAAAGTAGAAGACAAAGAGACCACTAATGGAACACTGGTAAAAAGTGTGGTAAGAGAGAGTATGGGAATTTTGGAGGGCTTCCACATATAAACTAGGTTGTGGAAGAATTAAAGTGAGACTCCCAGGCTGGATCACAAGCCAGTGTGATGCAAACCTTGAATACCCTTTAACTTTGTTTGATGCCAAGATGACAGAATCAAGGTGAAGCTGATAAGTACAGTACATGGGGGCATTTTTTATTGGTATTAAAGTAATCTTAAAATAAAAATAAAAAAGGCACTTGCCATTGCACTACCACCACCATGGCAGATCAATGGCAATTATCATTACATTCTATAACAAGACTTTCAGGTAAATATGAAAACCAATTTAATATTGTGTGGATTTATTTCTCAAACAGGATAATGAACTGCACCACATCTTTCATATAGGCAAGGTACACATAAGGTAAAAATTCATCTGCATATAAAGCTATACCGTACCTCCTATAAAACACAAATTGCCACCACAGCAAAGGCAGCCTTCCATATCCGTTGAAATGTACAAAGCATAATGTGCAAAATAACAGCATTTAACAGTTATACACATCACTGTTTAACATTCCACCATTCTGACGGTAATTCACAGCATTATCAAATACCGGTAAGTGTTGAGAATATATACGAGCTTGATACAAGCAAATGTTTGATAAAAACCAAGGACAGAATAGTAGAAATTCTGCAATGAGAATGAGCATTATGAGCCAATAATGTGTGCATTAGCAATGCTGTTAACTTTTCTACACAATCCAACTGATACCTTCCTCTGCTCTTGATTCAAGGCAGGAAAATACTGATATTCAATCCCATGGGGCAAAATAAAATATTTTAATCTTTAATACTTTTGATGTGATGACATTATGATATATGAAATGGATTTAATGATGCAACAAACTGTACAAAGTATATGGGATTTACTTCCACATGACTGAGAAGACCAGTTAAATAATGCACTGTAATAAAAGAAGCATTAAAACCTTTATAGCTCCTTTCATACAGTGAAATACCAGTCTATTCAAAGCCCGAGGGAGTCCTAAATATGCACAATGCTATCCTCGTTGCTACTCTAACACTACGTTATTTTATTGTTAACGAGTTCACAACATTTGCACGAAGTTATACAAGTAAATTACAACTATGTATTGACTTTCAAGGAAAAATTTAGGGGTTAAACATACCTATTTTCACTGAAAATGAATTCTAAAGCTTACGTATTTATTCAAGTGTGGTTCTCTCTATTTTCCAGCTATTGTATCATTTACCGTTTCAGAGCATCCAAGGTAACTGTTTGGGTACGAGTCTCACTTTGAAACATTTGACTTTGTTTGATGCCAATCATTAATGCTTTAACTGGATAAAACTGATGCAATGTGGACAGATTTTTACGTGAAGACCACAAAGCATCTGCACTAACCATTTATCTGCCAGAGAACACACGAGTGAAATATAAAATCAACAGCAACTTTTACCTTCACACAATTAGAATGGCAAGGAAGTTCCCCTCCCCAAAGACCCTGCATGTTTTCCTGAAAAATATATCACATTTAACCTTATACCAAATGTTCATCATATCACTGATGTTAGACATATAATTGTCAAATATTATTTGTAAGGGTTCGTCACTGAGGACTTCAGGAAAATGAATACCAGAGATCAAATGTTGTGCTCAGCACCTATGTATTACTAACTAAATATTTGAAGTGTTTTACTTAAGTTATTTAGATTGTAGATAAGAAATCTTTAGAACTTGCTCAGATGCTGATACATACATACAAATATTATATATATATATATATATATATATATATATATATATATATATATATATATATATATATATATATATATATATATATATAAATGTTTGCATGTGTGCGTGTGTACAAACGAATAAACTATGTAAAGCAGAAGATATTAATACAATTTGTTAAAGTGTAAAATAACAATGTTAGGGGGTGTGTGTCAACCCATGAGATTAAACCTGGTGATAGTATTGGGTAGATGCATTATAATCTTAATAAGCTAAATACCCAGTATAGTACACATTTTTAAACTAATTTAGGTAAACAGATGGACTGATAGATAGTTATGCCATTGTTAAATGTGGCACTAAGCTTAGGATCCATTCTAGTTTATATCACCAAAACAATTTAGTTTCTTAAATTTGTAAGGTTTTGTAAAGGAATAATTGTATTATGCCAATAATGGGCCTATATTCAGCCAAAAAAGATGTGGCTCAACTTATACCCTGATGTTAATCACTTCTAGGAGACTGTCATATCTTCCAGTTGTTCATCTAACTCGTCAAGGTCTTCGTCGTCGCCATCAAATAACTCTTCATCTATGTCTATATCCACATCCGCCGTGTCTCCTCCAACTGCACCATCCACTACTCCTCCAACAGCTCCTGCATCCACTGCTGCAGTTTCTGCAACAGTCTTGGCTAATGGGCAAGAATGTTTATTGTTATTTTTGTCTATATTGTGAAGGACAAGAGAATATGTCTGGGACATTTCCAGAAAACTTAGCTACATATATATGTTTTAGGACTTTTACTTTTACTCTAATCCTACTTAACTGGCAGAAGATTCAAGTTGAAAATAATATAGGATGATAGTAGTATACATTTACCCTCTTAATCATAGCCCAATTGTGTGGAATTGGTCAAAAGTTTGTAATTATTTCCACAAAAGTCATCAACCCTGAAAGTAGCCAGGTTGCCAGGAGGAGATTCTACATGTGACCACTCACTCAAGGAAAGCTTCCAGAAAAAACATGGCAGTACAGTAATGTGAGAAATCCAGTCAGATATAAATCTCTCTATTAAGTCTACTGTCCATGGAAGGACAAAGATGGACGTCTTACCTGCATCTAATGCTATCTCATCTTGGAGCTGCTGCAGTCTATCAGGATTGGCTATGGATACATTGGACGACTCAACTTCCTGGTACTCGGACAGTAAATCATTAATATTGATTTCCCGGTACTGGAAGGTGAAAAAAAAAGTTTAAGAAATTTAGTTTAGACATAAGAAACTAGAAAATAATGATCAAGTATTAAATTAAGCAGCTCCATGTAAATGCTTGGTCCATTAAGTAGCAATGAATATTTTGAACAACTTCAGCAAAATGTGCATTAAATAAATAACAATTACTCAAGACTAATCAACTCACTCACTTTGACACATTTTAAAATGTGAACTAACATAAGCCCCTTTAGAATCTAACTGTTGTCCCACCATTGCCATATATTCTTAAACAGATTTAATTATCATAAACAAGATCACACCAAATAAAACCCATCAGATATTCTTATCCTGTGTCTTTACGTAAATATCTTTCCAGTTAAGGGTTTCTAGGAACAAATGAACTAAAGCATAACTATTGAGGACTTGTATTAAAAACATGATGCACTGAATGTATTCGCATTAATGATTCAAAACTAAACTTCAATAAACGCCCATCTAACTTTGTAAATGTAGGTGCAGATGCTAACATAGACAGCAATGAAAACTAATCGTGTAACTGTACTCGTGACTTCTATCTCATGCGAGGCTATTCATAAGCACAACACATTCTTGGTATTGCACATTTAACATACATGAGTTATGTTTGTTACCAATAACAAGCAGTGGTAAAATAATATATTTTATCTAAAAAAAATATATATACAAGTAAATAACCAATCAATCTTAATTTGGTAAGATGGTGTCATAAAATTGCAATAATTTGTACTTGTTTACATTTTTTAGTATGTGTTCAGACTTAATATTCATGAGAAATAGTAAACAAATAAATATGAAATTCATAAATAAATCTACTCTTTACCTCAATTTCTTGTTGATCATCCTCAGGATCTTTTCCCAAATTCCGTACATCAAATGACTCGTCACCTTCTTCAATATCATCTCCACCTTCAGTTGCCAAGTTGGGATTAAATGTAAACATTTCACGACCTGACAACTGAAAAAGAACAAATGGTTTCAATTAATACTGCGAATATCAATGTATGACCAAACATTTCACTTCTGTATCCTTGGAACTTGTTCCGAGTAGCTGAATCTATAATATATACAGTATATATACACATACATACACACTATAGAGCTGAGAGGCATATTGTACATATTAATATTAAATAAGAGTGCTTTAATGATCACAAGGTGTGTGTGGTTATGAGCAGCTGCACAGCTGCATGGAGTACAATGAATATTGGGATCCAAATGGGTATAAGCTTGTGCAACAAGCACACACACACACACTAGTGGCGGTGGGAAGAGGTGTTGGTGTTGGCAAAATAATGACGCGTTTTAGTGACGGTGATGCATTTAGTTGTCAGTGGTAGTATCACTATTAGTGACTAAGGTAAGCCAGGTTAAGTTCTTTATGCACCTTCACATTATTTATGAAATTAATAAACAAGGAGGATTTCAAATCAATATGCACTTTACCAAAGCTAAAAGTTAGAAGAAAAAAGGAGACATGATCACTACATACAAAATAGTAAGTGGAATTTATAACCCTGACAAAGAGGAGCTCTTGAAAACTACAACCTCAAGAACAAGACATCATAAATTCAAGCCAAGGAAACAAAGAGGGCAAAAAATTATTACAAAGTTCTCCTTTGCAAACAGTGGTAGATGGTTGTTACAAGGGAGATGTGTTGTTGTTAAAGATTCGCTACCTGGAACGATAAGTTCCAAGTAGCACGGGCTATGGAGAGCCTGTACTACAAGGGAGAAGGCGGTGGATGAAAAAACTGGCAGTAGTTTCAAACTACAGTCCTGTATATGACAGTTCTGGAAAGACGGGACACCACGAGTATAGCTCTCATCCTGTAACTGCACATAGGTAATTACATTGCCTGGCAAGACCTTTACTTGAGTATGCAGTACCAGCATGGAATCCACACCTTGGTTAGCACAAAAGAAAGTTGAGAAAATTCAGAGTTTGCAACTAGATTAGTATCAGAATTAGGAGTGCTCAGGTATATAAGGAGAGTCTGAGGGAACTCGCCCTCACAACCTTGAGGAGAAGAAACAGTGGGGATATGATCACTACATACAAAACCTTGAGGGTAAATAGACATATTGAACAAAGAAAGTCTATTTAAATTAGGTGGTGGTAGAACAAGGGGGACATCACTGGGAGCTATAAACAATAATTGTAGAGATGTAAGGAAGTTCTCCTTCCCTGTATGAGTGGAATGCATTGAAGGAAGAGGTTGATGGAAGCTAATTCCAATGTTAATGTTGAGAGAGGTAATTAGCACGCCAGGTATGAACAGCTAGGAGGCAGGGGAACAAAGAGCTAGAACTCCCTCCCCTTACAATAATTGATAGGTAAGCACCTAAGTTTTTGTACCCAGCGTATTTTTAAATCTTAAGGTTTGTGTTCTCTGATACATAATTACTTTTGATGTTATGAATGGAGGTCACATATCATGGTGCATTGAAATAACTGAGTTAGAATCATCTGCAGGAACAAGAATTCTCCCAAATGATTCCCAGAGAATCTGCAACTGACAAAAAATTGCTAATAACTCTCATACAGAGATGGCTCAGCAATTGTAGATTGCATCAGCTCAACACTCATCAACAAAATGATTGGTATTGTATATATGTGGGTATTGCAATTGGTGCACCATAAGATCTTAGGGGACAAGAGGATAGTTCCTAAAATGTTGTTCAATGTCACCAATATTTTTTTACTAGTTGTATATGAAAAGGGCTGCAATTGTTCCAAGTGTCAGTACTGCAGCCTAAGCAGAAAGGGAGATTTATTTTTTTTTTCAACGAATATTACACATTTTTAAATGAGTTGAGACCTTTCACCTTTTCAGATATAATCATTCTATGACACTTTTCTGACACATTAGCATATAATAAAGGATCTGTAGGAAGGGATTTTTCAAAACATCTTTAATTTTCCTGATACAAATAGTCAAAGCTCCCTCCCCCCCAAAAAAATAATTATGCAAATATATCATGTTTATTGCTATTTATAAAATCAATAAATGAACTTAGGAAAAAACGCTTCCTACACTTTTTAGAGACATAAACTTTACATATAAGGTGTAAGTGTCATGTAAATGGAATCAAAATGAAAGAGTACCAACTCATTTATGTTACTTGAAAAATAAATCATTAAATAAAATATAGTCTAAGGTGCTGCCATCTGTGGCTGAGGTTGACATTAACCAATTTCCTCCAAAATTGGCACCCTTACAGATAGGCTTATGTGCCGTCAGGTGTATAAGTTTCATGCAAATCATCCGATAAACAAAAAAAAATTGAAAAAAAAAATTTAATAAAACTAATTATATATATTTTTAATATATGCTATTGTGATAGCTGAGAGTCATAGACACGATTTCAGTTGACACTTTGTGTTTGATGATCGTTTTTGAGCATTTTGGAAATTTTTTGACAATTCAATATTTTTTCCTCCCTTTCTATTTGTGCTACGATGCTGAGACTTGGACCAGATTGGACTTTGACTCTTTTTCATATACAACTCGTCAAAAAAGTTTGATTGAAATCGAACCGTTTTCATTTTTGACTCTCTTGGCCCTTTAAGTAAAATGTCCAGCTCAATAATTTAAGAATCTTTATGCAGATGGTGAATCACAATAACGTGGCTGAAGATATGATGACCAAACCACAATTTTCTTAATTTTCTCATATTAAGAATGTTTACTTCCTGTGACATGTAATGATAAGCCATCTTTCTCCTCCTTCCCCACCCCACCTCTCATTTCTTGGTCCCAATCTCCCCTCTCTCCCCTCTTCAAACATCTCTTTTCCTTCCCTCTCTTCAGTCATCCCTGCCCTCTCCCTCTTCTCATTTCTTCTCTCCTTATATGTCTACCTTCCTCCTCACCTATCCAGCTTCTCTGCATACCATTCTCTCTATCAGCGGGAAAATGTTGTAAGTGGAGTGCCTCATGGCTCTGTCCTGGGACCTAAGTTATTCATAATATATATAAATGATTTAGATTCATGTTTGAGCACCAGTATATGCAAAATAGCTGATATGAAAAATCAGAAGGGAGATAAACATGGAAAAAGACTCGCTATCACTTCAAGACACTAAATAGGGTTTTGAAATGGTCAAGATTGGCAGATGCAGTTTAATGCTGACAAATGCAAGGTTTTGAGGCTAGGTAATGATGATAAGAGTTACAAGATACGAGCTAGATGACATTGAGATTGCGAAGTAGGATTGAGAAAGGGATCTGGGAGTTATGATTAGGAAGAATTTAAAACAAAAAATCAATGCATAAATGTCGTAATAAGGCAAATAGGACACCGATATTTATTTATCGAAGCATTAGTTATAAAACACCTGGTGTTATTCTTCAGCTATATCTTGCTCTTGTTAGGCCCATTTAGATTATGCAGTTCAGTTTTGATCGCCATACTATAGAATGGATATAAATTCACTAGAACGTGTCCAGCGTAGGATGACAAGAGTTAATTCAGCAAATTAGAAACGTGTCATATGAAGAAAGATTGACAAAGCTAAATTTATATTCTCTAGAATGTAAAAATTAGGCGAGATAAGCCCCAAGCATCCGGCCTTCAAGCTTCAACAGATAGACAACCATTCTATTAAATGTAGATATCTGATCCACTGACAAAGGGGAGGGGATACCTTGATGATAAATAATTTCTTAGAATGGTAGCAGCAAAATACAGCCATTTACACATGGCTTTAGATACAAAAAACAACAAAAAAGCAGTGTCCAATATACAATACTTACCCCAAAGTCTTTGCCAGAATGGAAGTCCTTTTTCCTTTTATCTGATTCCCTTTTCTCCTGTTCTTCCCTTTCTTTTAGTTTTCTCTTTTCCATGCTAAGAATGTCTCTAAGGTGACTCTTGTTGTATTGTGGCCTAATGCAGCTCGCTCACGCTCCACAAGGTCTTCAAGGCTAATTTCTTCTTTCTGCTTATCCATTTTCTTGCGATCCTGATAAAAATATTTAATGGCTTCATAATAAAGACCTTTTATTATTTACACAAGTATTTTATCTGACACCATACAATTTCTTTTTCAATTCAAGAAAACTGTTACAGTTAAGAATGCACAGCAGTTTGGCCTACAATACTTGCTTAATTTCTCAAGGAAATTGAGGAAGTTGGGTTAAAGTTCATCAAGAAGGAATTTTATATTTAGAATTTTTTAATGCTCTTAGAAAGTGACAAACAATATACATACTGTACATTAAAGGAAACAATAATTGAAACAGTACAATATCCTTTTTATAGCTCAAATACCCCTACTCCTAAAGAACCTGAGCCCGGAATCTGATGAATTCAAATACAGCATAACTTACCTTCTTGAGTACAAAGCCTGGGGGCAAGGCATGACGATAAATACACACGCCTCCATTAGGACACTCCCAAAACCAACCATATTTGCCATTCTCCACAGCATCCAAAAGAACCTGCAAACCTGTAAACAAGATAAACTTTTTCTCACAGTAAACTGTTTAAATAATAACAGCAACTATAAATACTGTACTTTGTTTTTACATCATTGTTTAAATACAAATAGGCACCTGTGTTAACAAATTTCTAAACAATTCTTTATTAGAATGCTTTAGTTTCTTTAGAAACTTAAAATAATAACAGGAACTATAAATACTTTCTGCTATTGCATCTTTGTTTACATAAAAATATGCACCTGTGTTAAAAATTCTCAAATTCTTTACAACGCATTTCAAGTGTCACAATATTTAAAAAAGGGTTGATCATGTGAAGGCAAGTGAAATGTGTAGAAGAGCACAACACTTACAATTTCAGTACTGGGCTTGGACTTCTCCTTCCCATGCTTCTGCTCCACTACATCTAAGAGTGTCGCCTCGTCCCAGTCCGCACTAGTCTCTTCCCTGTCTCTTACATCAACATAGGCACTTCGTTTTTCACTCTGTAAAAGGGGACAAAGTCATGGTAACATCTTTTGTTTTAGGGCAACTTATGGGTAAATTAAGTACAGTATCTGACAACTGCAGCATGTATTTTTGGGCTTATGAAATTATGGAGAATTTAGGAAAAAGGCACAAAATTATTGGTGGCATGATCTGGCTCTGGTAGGCCATGAAAGCTGGATTTACTTCCATTGATCATAAACAAAATAATGATACAATGTACAAAATTGTATTTGGTTTTGAAGGTGTGTGTGTGTGTGTGTTGTAACCCTTCCCCCCAAGAGAATAACAAGTACAAAAAAATAAAATAAATATGAATGTAATGAAATGCCTGTCTGAACCTAGATACAGTATAATGAAATAATCAATGATGGAGTCAGAGTTTGTCTCCTGTGGATTCCTTCCCATATTGGTCTCTGAATGCATGATAGAACTGATGAGTCAGCCAAAACTTTTGCTCATAAAGAGGGAATTGATTACTAACTTGGACTGCCTTTGAGCAGCCTGAGGGCAGTAATATTCCGGGAACATCAACAAAATCTCGTAGACTTGAAGCAAGGTGAAATTCACACCAGTTACTTTATCTATCATCATACTATTATGCAGGAAGAACTGCACGTCTATGGGTCATCCAATAAGGCTAGCAGACTTCTAGATGTTACCACTGCTAGGCTTAGGCTCGGCTACAAGTACCTCTGGGAGTTTGCAACATCTGCTGATGTAGATTTGACTAAATGTAAGCTCTGTCAGCAGAACTATTCGCATACTTTGCGTCATTATATAATGGAATGCGAAAAAAATTGCAGAATTCAGAGATAACACCATCGATGGAGTCCAAGAAATGTGTAAGTACTTCATTCATGATGATGTACTGCCCGAAATCTTGGCAAAGTATCCCAAATTTTCTTACCATAGGTAATGCATGCACATGACTGTAAAGCTGCCGCCCAGTTGGGTGGGTGTGGAGCACATGACTGTAAAGCTGCCGCCCAGTTGGGTGGGTGTGGAGCACATGACTGTAAAGCTGCCGCCCAGTTGGGTGGGTGTGCAGCACATGACTGTAAAGCTGCCGCCCAGTTGGGTGGGTGTGGAGCACATGACTGTAAAGCTGCCGCCCAGTTGGGTGGGTATGCAGCAAGACTAGCAACTGCGTGACTCATCATAGATATAAACTGCCTCGTATAGTGACTGACGTGAACCTCTTGTTGAATCACGTGTGATATAAAAAGATTATTGATATGTATTTGTGTATTTGATGGTACGGTATATATATATGTACATGCAGATGAGGAGTCACAATAACGTGGCTTAAGATATAGACTAAATCACACACCAGAAAATAAGATGACGACGACGTTTTGGTCTGTCCTGCACACAATCGACTTCATAATGGTCCAGGACAGACCGAAACGTCGTTGTCCTCTTATTTTCTGGTATGGCTTATTCTTTATACAAGTACATGTGTATATAACATTAACAATTGTGTAACTAACTTCAAAAGATTGCCAGTTGCTTAGCTAAATGAACTATGGGGTTCAGTTTCTGAACCCATTATGTGCCTCTGTAACCCTTTCCACCACTGCCCATGGGATGGGTATGGGGTGCATAATAAAGAAATTGAATCTGATGGGTTCTTAATGCTTTCTGTCCGGCAATCTCCACCCAATGCTATCTGTAGAGGTGCTATAGATACAATTAGAGAACAGTGTATGAACATCAGAAGTCCAAGGTTGTTCAACATCCTTCCAGCAAGTACTGTACAGTAAAAGAAATATTGCTGGAACAAAAGTTGAAGTCTTCAAGAAAAACTGGACACTTTTTCTCAAGTGCCAGACCACCAGGGTGTAGTGGATATGTGACCCTGCAGGCAGCTCTAAGCAACAGCCTGTTGGACCAAGTTCTCACAAGTTATTCAACAAGTTCTCCTGTTGTATCAAGCTATCAAAGTCATGCCTGGCCCAGGCTTGGGGAGTAAAACTCCAAGAACCTCATCCAGATCCATATGAGTCATTGTAAATTTACCACGGACCAGAGACTAAAACCTGGCATCCTTCTAGAGGCACAAGGAGCAGAGGATCTGAAATCACTTGTTTACCTTAACAACAAGGTAAACAAAGCATAGAAAAACAAGACGGCAAAGCCCCAAGACAAATGAACCAACTGGTTGTGCAGAAGTTCTCATGTTAGTTCCACCTGTGCACCACCAGGAACATGTGCACCTTCCTCCTCCATCCCTTAGCCATGAATCTCAAGTCTGTTTTCAGTTATGAAAACAGAAAAAGTGAAGCCTTTTGACAAAGAAAAAAGAAGACGATCTCAAAGACCCACCAGAAAGATGCATTTCATTACAATGCACACTGATTTTCTAGAAGGGCTACTATTGAACTCCTTGGTTCTGTCACCATGGATACAAAAATAAGGGGTACTCAGCAGGAGTGGAGAGCCACTGAAAGTAATTCCATGAGAGGGGGAACTAGTGACAAGTTAACCACCACAAAGCCACACAAGCCCAATGCAAACCAAGAATGCTCACTAAGTAACAAGCCACAACACTGCAGGACCGCCAGAACTCCCCTCGAGCCTAAACATACGTTCAAGATAATTGAAAAATGCAGACAGAGCTGAAAAATTATGATCATCATGGGCCCGAGGGGAGACCATAGGATGGATAAACTTGATGACACTGCAAAACCCTGTAGCAAATGGACCTTGAAAAAATGAACCAAGGCCAGCAGATCCACAGAGTTACATTGTTGACCAGACCACACACTAGAAGGTGAAGGGACGACGACGTTTCGGTCCGTCCTGGACCATTTTCAAGTTTCATCGCCTCCACAGAGTTACATACCCAATGTAACACTAATAACAGAGAACATAACAATACACGAGGTTGACACTTGAGTAATTACACCCCCCCCCCACCAAACCAAGCCAGCATCAACCAGCAAAGGAACCCACCAAAAAGCAATCATCTCATTCTTAGCAAGAAAGGAAGCAGGGGGCTGTGAGTGAAGGAAACTACCCCAGGATCTAAAGAAAAAAAGTCCTGCTTCCAGAAAACTGGAAGCAAAAGATTAACAAAAAATAAAGCCTTGAAGAAACAATTCTGGATCCAAAGGGACAACAGAAAACCTGAGAGAAAAATAAAAACTTTGTCCAGAGACCATGACAGCTCTGGAGGAATATGAACAGGCAGTAGGTGAAAAAATGGCAAACCTGTGAAATGAGGCCGATGATACGTCGATATCGAATGCCAACAGCAAGGGGGTCAACCAAAGCCGAATGATATGAGGCAACAGTATTTGGCATGGGAAGCTTATCCATAAACAACCAAAACCAAAACACTAGGATCACAGGTACAGAAACCAATGACAAGCAATGGAGAGCGGAAAAGATATAAGGACCAAGAAACCTAATACTGTCACCGCAATGAAAGCTGCAGGTGAGACACCAAAAGATTGACCACCTGCAAACTGTACAAAACAGTGGTACTCTCCCACAGTAAAAACTCTCAATGTGTACCTGGAGAGGGTTCTGCGAGTTCTTCTACTCCCCGAGGCCAGGCTTGACTTATGATAACTTGATCCAACAGGATGTTGCTTAAAGCGGCTCACAGGCCCACATATCCGCTACAGCCTGGCTGGTGCAGCACTTCTTGCAAGACCTTATCTAAGACTCTTGAATATATCCACCTTTGTTCCAGCCATATTTCTAATGCTTGCATGGAGGGTGTTGAACAGCTGTAAACCTCTAATGTTCAGACAGCACTCTCTTATTGTGCCTATGGCACCTCTATCCCTCACTGGTTCTATTCTGCATTTCCTTCCATACCTTTTGCTCTAGTATGTTGTTATTCTACTGTGCAAATTTGGGACCTGGCCTTTAAGTATCATCCATGTGTAGATTGGTGGAGAGCCTCGAACTATCAAGAAACATCTCTGGGTCTACCAGCTGAAACAGCTGAGCAGGATACTGGGCAGACATTGCTCACTAAATAATACAATCACTGAAAACATCCTGGAGAAAAATGTGACTGTTAAGAGATTGAGCAGCACACCGTATAATGAGCACAAGAACATCCTATGCACAATTATATAAAAGCCAAAACTGCCACCATCTCTAACGTCTTGCAGAAGAATCAAAGACCCCATGCACGGCTAAGGGCGAGGCACCGTCCACCAAAGGCTGCCTCTCAGAAATGCCCACCCAAAACTGCCAGAGAAGGTAACTGGCCTGACAGGGGCAACACCATCATACACTTGATGATCACTAAGCACATGTAGTTCAAGGTGAACAGTTACATCAGTCCACGCAGGAAGTTAGGCATAAATAT
>WNGS01165503.1:25361074-25381738 GCA_020271785.1 Procambarus virginalis | reverse complement strand
AAGTTGAAGGGACGACGACGTTTCGGTCCGTCCTGGACCATTCTCAAGTCGCTTGTGACTTGAGAATGGTCCAGGACGGACCGAAACGTCGTCGTCCCTTCAACTTGTAGTGTGTGGTCTGGTCAACAAAAGCAATTGTCAATAGACTCATTCTTTGCAAAAGTAAAGACCAGCAAGTGATGGTGAACCACAACCCGGTCCCAGTGGGGTGAAATTCCCAAGAAGAGAGAGGCTGCCTGACTCAGAGGTGGATTCTCCTTCCACACCATAACCCCTCTCCTCCTTCCCACCTCCCATCATCTCCCTCAAGCCATCAACGACTCTTCATAAGGTAAAGTAAACATGAAAACAGTACAACAAAACATTTATAATTACATGTGCAGTATTATATTTACATTATAAAATGTCATACAAGTATGGATGTTTTTGGGAGTGGAACAGATTAAATTTATTTTCTTTATTTTAAATGGGGAAATTTGTTTCTTAAGACGAGTTTTCCACATAACGAGCTCGGTGCCAGAATGGATTAAACTTGTTACTCGAGGTGCCACTGTACAACTCGTCAAAAAAGTTTGATTGAAATCGAACAGTTTTAAAAAACTACCCATTGGCCCCTTAAATCTATCTTCAGTATTAGTCTTGGGCTATTCCCAAGGTGTGTGAATATCCCTTTTGTCACTATACAAGGTTTAGTTATAATTCTACTGCTGAAATTTGAATAAATATTTTCTTGCAAAACATAATGGGTTAAAAGTTATTAGTTAAATTTAGGGTCATTCAGAAACAGAGAACCAGCTTCTCCCCCCCAACACCTTATCAGCAGCCTCTATTATTTCCTGTACTATGTCACCCATACAGGCCCTGGCAACACACATCCCAATTTCTTGCACTAACTACAACATGGACTTCTAAATCGTTCAAAGCTGCCTACAAAATATAAAAATTGTGGTCCTTAAACTGCCGTATCACACTACAGAAGTGTAATAACAAAGAGTTCACGGTACGCAAATTCGTTTTACAAATATTTTACGATTATCTCAAAATAACCGGCAGGTTATTCATTTCAATTTGTCCCCCAAAATAAGCCCTCTACTTACCTGTTTAGTATTATGATGCGCAACAAGCCGTGGCATGTGTGAAGCAAAGCCAACCACCAAATGTCTTGCCATCGGAGAGAGGCTGACGCAGATAGTGTTAGGCGCAAAGATGTAGCTGTAGAGCAGCTGGCCAAAAGAATGACCTTCCAAACTGTACACTCCTGCAAATATCCACAATTGTCATAATTTATGCCACATTTTTACAACAACTGTAAATAGACTTCATTTATATATATGCATGAAATGCTATGACTGATTGTCAAATGGGAATATGTATACATCAGCACTAAGCAAGACTACATTCAACAGTATGTAAGTGCATCCTGTCTTTAGATCTAGAATGCATATGCATATAGAGTGCATATATGATGCAATTGTTGATGGGAAGGTGTTGGTGAGTGCTCTATGATACAATTGTTGATGGGAAGGTGTTGGTGAGTGCTCTATGATACAATTGTTGATGGGAAGGTGTTTGTGAGTGCTCTATGATACAATTGTTGATGGGAAGGTGTTGGTGAGTGCTCTATGATACAATTGTTGATGGGAAGGTGTTTGTGAGTGCTCTATGATACAACAGTTGATGGGAAGGTGTTTGTGAGTGCTCTATGATACAACTGTTGATGGGAAGATGTTTGTGAGTGCTCTATGATGCAACTGTTGATGGGAAGGTGTTTGTGAGTGCTCTATGATACAACTGTTGATGGGAAGGTGTTTGTGAGTGCTCTATGATACAACTGTTGATGGGAAGATGTTTGTGAGTGCTCTATGATGCAACTGTTGATGGGAAGGTGTTTGTGAGTGCTCTATGATGCAACTGTTGATGGGAAGGTGTTTGTGAGTGCTCTATGATACAACAGTTGATGGGAAGGTGTTTGTGAGTGCTCTATGATACAACTGTTGATGGGAAGGTGTTTGTGAGTGCTCTATGATGCAACAGTTGATGGGAAGGTGTTTGTGAGTGCTCTATGATACAACTGTTGATGGGAAGGTGTTTGTGAGTGCTCTATGATGCAACAGTTGATGGGAAGGTGTTTGTGAGTGCTCTATGATACAACTGTTGATGGGAAGGTGTTGGTGAGTGCTCTATGATACAACTGTTGATGGGAAGGTGTTTATGTGAGCACCAGAAAGCAAGTGTAAATCAGTTTATGATGCAATACAAGTAGCCACAGTGTTTTCATGCATCATCCATATATAAACACAAGACAACATACAGAGTCAAGAAAATGTAAAATATCCAGACACTCACCAACCATAGTCATGGCTTGGCTCTCAGGAACCAGGGCAGCTAGCATGGTGCCATCAGAAGAAATATCAACACTGGCATCATTATGGATTTTGCATTTTCCCACAACCACATTTGCATTACCTACAAGAAGACAAAAAACACACTTATCAGATAAGACTAATTTCCTCAAAAACACTTATAATGGATCATTAAGAGAAACAGTAGTAAAGTTAAAATGTTCTCAATCTCTTACCATCAGAGATGTCTGGGATGCGGTAGTGGGCAAAGTCCCAAGCCTGGATGCGATGAGTGACCCCCGAGCCTGGGGAGCCTGCAATAGAAGTCAAACATGATTAGTGATTTTTATGATTATTTTTTTTTCTTTATTAAACACCACTCTAATAGCTCTTATGAACAAATGAATACCTTTAACACAAAGAAAACATGCAAGTTACAACTTCCCTAGATGTACATCACTGCTTAAAGCAACTCATATAATGAAAAACCTATACTAGCATACCCAGTTTAAAGCTGAAACAAATTCCTTAAGAACTTTTTCTTTAGTTAACAGATGGAATGTATTAGGCAGTGATGTGGTGGAGACAGATGCCATACACAGTTTCAAACGTAGATATGATACAGCCCAGTAGGCTCGGGAATCTATACACCAGTTGATTGACAGTTGAGAGGTAGGACCAAAGAGCCAGAGCTCAACCCCCGCAAGCACAACTAGGTGAGTACACACACATACATATATACATGCATACACACACACACACACACATAAAACTAAATACCAAACACTAAATACTGACTAAAACCTTCAGTAGTTTCAAAGAGTTATATGACAGAGTGCTAGATAGATGGGACACCACGAGTGTAGCTCTCATCCTGTAACTACACTTAGGTAATTATACTTAGGTAATTACATCTCCTGTGCCAGGTAAGTACAATTGGCTCACCATAGCCTGTGATGCTTGGAGCTTTTAGTTATGAGCAGCTGAATAAAAAACAACAACAACATCAAAATAGTTAGTAAATGGAATGCACTAGGAAGTGATGTGGTGGAGGCTGACTCCATACACAGTTTCAAATGTAGATATGGAGCTCGAGAAGCTCAGGAATCTATACACCAGTAGAATGATGGTTGAGAGGCGGGACCAAAGAGCCAAAGTTCAGTCCCTGCAGGCACAACTAGGTGAGTACATACATACTGGTAGATATATTGAAGATGAGCTATAGCATATACTATGAAACCGAAGTAAACATGTTCTATTTATTTTATCTGCTACACTCACCACCACTGGAGGTAGTGGCAGCTTGCCGCTCCTCACGCCAATACTCAAAACTTATTTTATCGTGAAAATTTCTTATTATTCACCATTCCTGTCATTAACAAATTGTGTACAGGCCTATATTTGTAGTTTTGTACTTTATTTAGGGTATAGTATGGATGAGGTTGCTTATGAGTAAAGAATGAACAGAATAGATGGTCTGCAGCGAGCAAGGGTAACCTGATGCTGCCTCTCGGTCACCTCCAACCGCCATCACACTCACTCCACACAAAATGGTGTGTGTGTGTATATGTGTACTCACCTATTTGTGCTTGCGGGGGTTGAGCTTTGGCTCTTTGGTTCCGCCTCTCAACTGTCAATCAACTGGTGTACAGATTCCCGAGCCTACTGGGCTCTATCATATCTACCCTTGAAACTGTGTATGGAGTCAGCCTCCACCACATCACTGCCTAATGCAATCCATCCGTTAACTACTCTGACACTGAAAAAGTTGTGAGTGTATGTATGTGTGTGTGTATATATGTGTGTGTATATATATATATATATATATATATATATATATATATATATATATATATATATATATATATATATATATATATATATATATATATATAACAATTACCTCATTCATGAGATTTAACCGTCCTTTACCTGATATAGTTCTTGATGCTCCAAAGTGTGGTGTAAAGTAAGGTCTACTAAAGAAGTTATCGGCTTCTCTTTCTGCTGCTCGGTCAGGCGGTGCACGCTGAAGATTGGGACGGAAAAGCATCTCTGAACCAGGCCCTCTGGGAAGTCCTATATCATAAGGAGTTAAGTGGCCTCTCCATGGAAATGGTGCATCTGGTGGATGACTTGGCCCATCCTGAACTCCATCTGGGGGACCAGGAGAATCTTCAGAGTCTGGACTTCGCCGATCAACAGCATACTGACGTCCAAGAAGCCGAAGAGGCACCCCTGACACTGACCTCGTGTTGAAATCTGCCTGGTCGTTGTGAGAAGGTCCAGGTGTGGAACTTGATGGTGCACTTTCTTCTTCTACCTGGCTCTCACTCCCATTAGGATCACTCAGTGTGATACGAGGAATGACAAGCTGAGGTCGTGGCGAGCTACTTCGGAACCCTGTGGTCCCAGTCCTCCCGGATTCTCCATTTGCACCCGGCTGTTGAGCCAAATTCCCTGACCGTCTCAAGAAATCTGTAAGTCGCCTTGGAACATTCGTGATGGGTCTTGTACTCTCTGGTGCAGGACTAGATTCCCCAGCACCATCTCCAACACTATCATTTCGCAGTTCTTCACTAGCCATGCGCACTGTTTCTAGTAGTGTAGTTAAATTATGAAGACCTGGTTCAAGATCCAATGCCATTGGAGGAGGAAAGTCTCCTCTTTCGCCATCTCCAGCACCACCTGTCTCTTCATCACGGAAGGGGTTTGGAAGGCGGGATATGGGTCGTTCTTCGTATGATCTTTAAAAAGTGGAAAGAAAAACATTCACATCAACAAAAATCTTTCATCTAAAAACCGAGATTTTCTCATAAATAAAGCGGCATACTTCTATAGCTGACCTGACATGAAAACTGTGACTCTTGACAAATATCATGCTTAATAGTCACTCTTGGCGAGATCCAAATTAAACTTACATATCAAGGTTCATGATTACACAAGATATTTGTGCTATGCTGTTATTGTAACTTTTATGTACTGTACTGTAATATTTATGTAAACTTTCCCAATTATAAATGTACAACCATTCATGAATAAAGTTTCTGATTTGATTGATTTGATTGATTTACCTCTCCTCATGACTACCTGCTTCTAGGTGGCTGAATAGAGCACCAAGTGCTGACACTGATGTAGATGAAGTCCTTACAGGGCAAACATCATCTGCAATAAAATCTACTCTCTACTCTGTTTCTCTACAACAAGCCTACTTCTACACATGTGAATCCTTGACTACACAAGCTGAAGATCTTATGTCCGATTCTACATCTATTTAACTTATTAAATAATGCATTTTGTTAACTTTTAGAGTACTTTACCTTACCTATTAATCTCTATTTTTTTTTTACTTTACATCCAGTCATCCTCATTACTTTACCACATAACTTTTGTGTATAAAGTAATGAGGAAGTAATTCTGCAGTCCTTTATTCTTATGTTCTTAAGTTCCAGAAGCCAGAATTTATCTTGTGACCGAGTTACACTCCTAAGTTTCCCTAAGATGTTGCTTTTGAATTCAAGCATCTTGCCTAGAACAATGTCATCAAAGGGGCTACTGTAACAAATTACGCACAGTACTTAGTTACTGTGAAACTAAATATACAGTATGCTTAACAAAAAAGAGCATAACCTCAATGCACTTTCGTTACATGATAAGGTCTATACAGTTGAACTGTAAAAGGAGAATGACATAATTAATAGCTGATTGAGACCAAGACAAAATATAGTAAAGATTACCCAATGAGCTAGTGGGAAGGAGGAGAAGAATGTGTGGAGGAGAGGAGAAGAATGTAAGGAGGAGAGGAGAAGAATGTGTGGAGGAGAGGAGAAGGATGCATGGAGGAGAATGTGTGGAGGAGAGGAGAAGGATGCATGGAGGTGAGAAGAATGCATGTAGGATAGAAGGATGCATGGAGGAGAGGCGAAGAATGCATGGAGAGGAGAATGCATGGAGCAGAGGAGAAGAATGCACGTAGGAAAGGAGAAGAATGCACAGAGGAAAGGAGAATGCATGGAGGAGAGGAGAAGAATGCATGGAGGAGAGGAGAATACATGGAGGAAAGGAATTAACTTAGTGTGAGAGATAGTACCAGGGCTTGACCCAACTGCCTGTCGACTGGTCAGTGGTTCGAGAGGCAAGTACAGTACTCACAAAGGATGTGTCAACATCTGCTTAAAGTCAAGAATTGTACAAAGTAGGCCAACAAGTTTTAAAGAGTTCTAGCCTTCAACCTAGCAACTCACATAATTGAATATTGGATCTCTAATCATTATACAAATAATGAAGCCAAACATACATATTCTGGTTGCAGATGAAATTTAGAAGCTGATATATAAGGTGAAGCGCCAGCCGAACCAATAACCGTAAATCTGAAGAAAATAAGAAAAATAATCGTTTATTCCTAATTATGAATGAAATACCTGAAATTCCTTGTTAAGTCTGATTATTTCTTACATTTACGATGATGATTTATACATTTGGAACATACATGATATGATATTGAGTTATTAAAGCAAAATAATTTTTATTATACATATACTGTACAGTAATGTCATTAAAAAAAAAAATTGTTATTTTCTTAATCTAAGAAAACATTTTTAATGATTTTTCATAGAACTGTATCTATGAAACAGCCTTGATTCTGCATACATATATTTGTTTTCTACAGTTTTTAAATTTGCATTTGTATTTTATGTATTAAGTTTTTGACATAAATCTCATGAGGACTTTACCTGGCCTCAACCCCTAGGAGGCACTTATCGTAACCCTTACGCTGCTACAGCCTGGGCTATAATTGCGGGTATAAGCTGGGGATGGGCAAACAAATATTTGAATTACGTGAAAATTAATATTAAATGTTAAACAAATTCCAACTTATTGGCTTCAGCATTGTAAGTTTCAGCCCAACATTTTCAGAAATGGATTTTAGACATGAAATAGATGAAATACTGTAGAGGGAATACAGAGAACATATACGGCACGCATGGACGAGATAAAGCACCTAAATTATTGGGATCGTCTCAAAGCTTCTTTGATAGGGATAGAAACTCCCTATCTCTTCAAAGAGATAGGAAGTTTCTATCTCTCTGTTCAGTTTTTTATTGTAGTTTTTACCATGTGGGGTATTATTTTGTGTATGCCTACCTTTCTGGTGGGTGCCTAACCTCGGCGATGGCGATAAGGAAAACCCCCAACCACAAGAGGGTTTTTCCAGTGCCATTGCTCCCTGAAACCTCTCTGAAGGGGCCAGGGTCTCTGGCACTGGCCCTGGTAGGTCTGAACTCCTAGCTAATGTCCCGTGTCTAATATAACATACATTAGCCCGATAAAGCTCAGGAGGAGCCGTAGGGAGTCACCCAAGAAAAATCGATTATTGTTGGTTGGTGTATTTTGTTTGTTATTTGTCTCCTTTGTTATTATCTGTTATTGTCTATACCTCTACATCCTTGAGAGTACATACCCGTCCCTAACTATGTGAAGATAAAATGAAAGTGTCAACAAATAAATCAGTCACAACTGCAGAACAAGAACACTTTGAATTTTGTTTTACTGATTTCTTCACAGATTTCAAACTATTTTCATTGTCTCTTTTGGCTGTTTTGACGATTAGGGACGAGATTAGGGGTTTATCACTTACATAAATTAAATATTTTTATCCCCTAAATCCCCTAATCCTTAAAATTATCCCTATATGTTGTTTTTGGGTGGTTATTTTTTCTTGACTTTCATTTCAACACACATTGACCTACAGTTTTCACATATTCGAGTATGAATGCCAAACAATGTTTATTAAAACCTACAAGTAAATTAATGAATTAGACTATCTTATTCATTGTCGATAACTTCAACTTCAATTACAGTGGTCCTCGGAATACGAGTGTCCCTGAATAAGAGTTTTTCGGAATACGAGCAGGATTTCCTCGGAAAAAGTGTCTCGGAAGGCGAGGGTTATCCGGGACACGAGTTTGTTGATACGCGTCCAGGCTGACCTAGCGCGTGGTGGCCGCGTGGTGGCTGGGCGATCGTCGCCCCTCCGCCCCTCAGTTTACCATTGTCTCGCGCTCAGTGACTACCTCTCATCAATTCTTCGCGTGGATTTTCAGTGTATTGTTGGATTTTTGGTGATTTGACTATACAATTGTTATTATATATCTCACCATGAGTCCCAAGAAAGCCAGTGGTAAGGATAAAGGCCAGAAAGCCCATGTGAGGATGACAATAGAGGAGAAACAAGAGATAATTCGGAAGCATGAGAACGGTACACGTGTTATTGAACTTTGTAGGCAGTACAACAAAGCCACATCAACAATATGCACTATACTTAAGAAGAAAAATGAGATTATGAGTGCTAAAGTGGCAAAAGGAGTAAGAACAATAACGAAACAAAGACCACAAATACTTGAAGAAGTGGAAAAGTTGTTATTAATTTGGATACACGACAAGGAGTTAAGGGGAGATAGTGTTTCGGAGGCCATTATTTGTGAGAAAGCCAGGGTATTGCACGAAGACCTTCTAAAGAAAACCCCTGGAACGAGTGATGCAGAGACGAAAGAGTTTAAGGCAAGCAGGGGCTGGTTTGAAAAATTTAGGAGGAGGAGTGGTATCCATAGTGTTACAAGGCATGGGGAGGCAGCCAGCGCAGACAAACCAGCCGCTGGACGATTTATTGAGGAATTTAAAGAGTTTGCAGAGGCTGAGGGATACCTACCGCAACAAGTGTTTAATTGTGACGAAACAGGACTGTTTTGGAAAAGAATGCCTAAGAGGACATACATACCAAGGAGGAAAAATCCTTGCCCGACACAAGCCTATGAAAGATAGGTTTACGCTTATGTTGTGTTCAAATGCGAGTGGCGATTTGAAAATTAAACCCTTACTAGTGTATCATTCTGAAAATCCAAGGGTTTTCAAACAGTATAAAGTGCAGAAAACCCATTTGTGTGTGATGTGGAGGTCTAATAAAAAGCATGGGTGACTAGGCTTATTTTTTCGGAGTGGGTGAATGAAGTGCTGTGCCCTACCATAGAAAAATATCTGCAGGAGAAACATTTGCCACTCAAAGCCGTGCTTCTCCTCGACAATGCTCCTGCTCATCCTCGAGGCTTGCAAGATGATGTGTTGCCCCGATACAATAAATTCCTCACAGTTAAATTCCTTCCTCCTAACACCACTTCTTTAATTCAGCCTATGGACCAGAAAATCATAGCGAATTTTAAGAAACTTTATGAAAGGGCACTTTTCCGAAAATGTTTTGAAGTGACTGAAGCCACAAACCTCACCCTCAAAGAGTTCTGGAAAGACCATTTTAACATTTGTAGTGCCTTAAAACTCGTTGACAAAGCCTGGCAAGAACTGACTCAAAGAACCCTGATCTCTGGCTGGAGAAAATTGTGGCCTGAATGTGTCAGAGAATTAGACTTTGAGGGGTTTGAGCCTATAAATGATGCGCCTATTGTTGAGGAAATTGTTACTCTAGGCCAGCAAATGGGCTTGGAATTGGATAGTGATGATGTGGAGGAGTTGGTGGAAGAACACAACGAAGAACTGACCACCGAAGAACTCCAAGCCCTTCAACAGGAACAGCAAGACAACGCAGATGAAGATTCTTCAGTGGAGGAGGAGGAGGCAGCAGCGGATGTCCCTTCTGCAGTATTGAAGAAGGTGTGTCAGATGTGGGAAGAGATTCAAACAATTGTTGAAAAGACTCACCCAGAGAAAGCTGTAGTAGGCCGTTGCCTTAATCTTTTCAATGACAATGTGTTGCCTTACTACAGAGAGAGCTTACGAAGAAGGGAAAAGCAAGCTTTCATGGACAGATATCTGGTGAGAAAATCGAGCAGTGAGCCTCAGCCAGGACCTAGTGGCACTCAGATAAAACGTCCCAGGGAGTGCACACCTGAAAGGTCCTCATTGCCTGATGTGATAATGGAAGGGGACTCCCCTTCCAAACAGTAACTCCTCTCCTCCTCCCCTCTCCTCACCATCTTCCATACGCCTACAGCATTCATCAGCAAGGTAAGTAATAACTTGAACATAGTTTTGTAGGTTTATTTAGATGAATTAGGTATAAAAATTTAGTTTGATATGGGGTTTCTGGGGTAGTCAGGAACGGATTAATTCATTTCCCATTATTTCTTATGGGGAAATTCGCTTCAGAATACGAGTTTTCGGAATACGAGGCGTCTCCAGGAACCAATTAAACTCTTAAACCGAGGTACCACTGTATCTCTAAAACTAGAATTTCAACTTTGAGTCAGCTTAAAAAAATCCAGTTTCTGAAAGATTCTCACCTCTTTTATATATAGTGTGCACAGCTGTCTGTTCTACAATCCTATTAGAATGGCTTTTTCATAAACCCTAAACGTTTTAAGTTATACATTTTTTTTCTAAATTTGCCGCATATTTCAAATGCCACATTGATGATTTTTTTTACAGCAAACTAAACTCAAAACCTCTATTCTAAATCTATGAAAATGAAGATCATAATGCTATTCTGAGAGCATAATAACACCAAATGAACAACTGGCAATAATTTTATATTTTTGCAACTGACTTGAAAATCTAAAGTTTAAGGTGAACCTCGGGAAGGAAAAGCTTTAAAGCTGCTAACAGACCCAAATTATACAATACAGGGATGCCACTGACCACTTCTTGTTGAACAATTCTTAAAGCCAGAGAAAACAAGTCTGCATAACAGATTTATATAAAAAAAAGTAGAATAACAATATATGTATGCAGAATTAAAGCTGGAGAGAAGAATTATGATTAATGGACTACCAGAAACTGAATGCACAACCTGGAGTCCATTTTGAGTGCACTTACTCAGCATATGGTTATCCATGGAGCTTCCACCAGCATCCGGCTCAGCCTCCGGGGCATCTGTTGCTTGCTGCTCTTGCTGCCTTTGTTGGTGCTGGTGCTGGTGCTCTTGCTCCTGGTTAACCAGGCTGTTGAGGCGGTCTGCCATCCGCTGTAATATTTGCCTGAAAATGCCATATGACTATTATATACATTACCAAAGTAGCATACCTGTCCCCCAAAAACAAAACATTTAAAAAATTATAAATTATAGATAGGTATACTAGATATATATAATTATTTTGATAAGGCCCCAAGGAACACTAACACTTTGACATTATCATTACAAACCAAGTAACTGGCTACCAGGTGTGTGCACCCCACAAGTAAACAGAGCAGTAAGGAAGGTTTTAGGGAGGCTTCACAATTTAAGATAAAGCCACCCAACTGGCTCGAGGAAAACAGGAAAAAAGGGGACTATTGGGATCCTGCCCAAGAAACAAACAGTGTTTCACACTAAAAGGTTTTTGTTGCAAGCAAATCAGCAATGATAATTATAATACAAATTATCAACCATACAAGTACTGGTACCAAACATGCCTGTAACGGTCTCGTCTCTCACGACGAAAGCCTTCCCTCATAAGTATTCTCTCAGCTGTAATACTTCGAGATCTTAGTGCTGCCATAGGAAACCGAACAGAATCCCTGGTGTTGCCAGGACTGCGACCAGCTACCATATCTCGCCGTGCATTCAAAATATCTTGTCTTAATCGATGTCTTGCACTGTGCCACTGACTAGAATTATCTGCAGAAGCAAAAATTAAAGACTGATAATCTACGGTTATGAAAAATAGAAACAAATAAACAAACAATGGGTAATTGTACTTTGTTTTACCCTTTCCTCTTGAAGCCAATTCATATTAGAGGTCTCATTCCAGTCTCTTGCACTTTCTTATGCTTGCTTTCCTTTACAACATTCAGTATAATCTTATTTACTGGTGTATAATATTTTCTAAACCTATAGGTTATATATTTTATTTCCAAACATGTTCTCTGCCTTCTTTCTCCTAAATTTATTTCTAGTAAATAGAATATATTTAAATATATTCACAGGTTATTAAATTTTGTATATGGTACTTCTCCAAGTACTGAAAACGTGACAAAAATCTTTCAAATCTTACAGCCAAATTTATGTAACTATTAGTCAAATATTTTGAGCATTGCACATGAATCTTGTCTGTGACAAAGATAAAAATATCAAATGTTAGAAAACCTCTGCATGTCTCATTAAAATTAAAATGTGTTAAACTGCATATACAAAACATCAATCTATGAATGTGACTGAATTTTATGGCATACAAAACTTACTATTAAAATCATTGCTCTGAGCCTCTGTGCCATCAAGCTGTGACAGGGTTGGAGGTGCTGTTGGCGGTGGCCCTGGAGGAGTTGGCCGTTGAGCAGGAGGTAAATCACACCACGGATTTGATACAGTTGAAGCTCTTTCATTTGGGGCATCAGGTAGTCTGTCAGCATTCCTTAGAAGGTTTCTTCCTTGTGGCCGGTCAGAATGTCTTCCATGCAATCTGTCTGACCCTCTCCTTGACAAACGATCAGAATTTGGATCACACCATCTGTCTGATACTCTTCCATATGGCCTGTCAAACCACCTGCTGGAAGTTCTCAGTGAATTCCTCTCAAAAGGTCTGCTATATGGTCTGTCTAAAGGCCTCTGTGATGCTCTCTCTGGTGGTCTAATAGGTGTGTAATTTGAGGTCGTCTCTGTTCTGTTGTTCCCTGCATTAGTTTCTTGAGGCTCTGTTGTAAAGAAAATAACATTATTTCAATTTATGTTTATTCCTCTATTTTACAAATGTATCCCAAAATACTGTATTGTATATCAGAAAACAGTGTTGGGTGTTTAAGGTTCACCAGGATAAAAACCACCAGATATCAACCGTTGGGTGTGCTGACCTGCATGGCACCTCTCACCTTACAAAAGTTGAGTGACAGTTCTACTTTGTGCAAATATTTAAGGTTGCATATCTTTTATATATAAATAAGTGTAAAAACTGTGAGATAATACCCATGGCCATGTGAGATAATACCCATGGCCACGTGAGATAATACCCATGGCCACGTGAGATAATACCCATGGCCACGTGAGATAATACCCATGGCCACGTGAGATAATACCCGTGGCCATGTGAGATAATACCCATGGCCACGTGAGATAATACCCGTGGCCACGTGAGATAATACCCATGGCCACGTGAGATAATACCCATGGCCACGTGAGATAATACCCATGGCCACGTGAGATAATACCCGTGGCCACGTGAGATAATACCCATGGCCACGTGAGATAATACCCATGGCCACGTGAGATAATACCCATGGCCACATGAGATAATACCCGTGGCCACGTGAGATAATACCCATGGCCACGTGAGATAATACCCATGACCACGTGAGATAATACCCATGGCCACGTGAGATAATACCCGTGGCCACGTGAGATAATACCCATGGCCACGTGAGATAATACCCGTGGCCACGTGAGATAATACCCATGGCTACGTGAGATAATACTTTAGAATATTATTGCCACTTTGGCCACGTTTTCAAAAAGGGTAGCCACTCTTGATACAGGTACTCGACATGTTATTTACAAAAAGAATGATGTGAACTCTGTCTTGGAACACACACACTATATTTTACCCGATGATCCTTAACACTTTCGTCCAGGAGGGACGTATATGACGTCCACAATTAACTCTGCAGCTGTGCGAGAGGGACGTATCTGACGTTCAAATTTAATATATTTGTTAAAATTAAATTTATTAAACTTTGTGCCAATGTCTTCCCATTTTCTGTTATGCCATGTGGTATTAAGGCACAGGTAGGCCTGTAGCCCTCATTGTTTAGATTAACAAAGGGAGGGAGGGAGGAGCACTGAGATTTTGGACTTTATATGCATATATGCCTGTAGGGAATTCTATTGGAAACAAATCTGTACCAAAATGAACGACGTAGCACAAGAATTGAGGTGAGAATCCAGAAAAGAGTTGACACATTTTGGTGGGTTGCGCGCTGACGGGTAACCCTTGGCCGATTTGTGAGTTTGGTGCTGGTGGCATCCCAGGCTTTTGGACTTCATATGTATACATATCCCTGTAGGGAATTCTATTGCGAACAAAAAGATACCAAAATGAATGCAGTAACACGAAAATTGAGGTGAGAAAACTGAAAAGAGTATACATATTTGAGTCTGGCTGTGCGCTCACGGGAAACGCTCGGCGCACCTTGAGGTAGGCTGGAGTGTGCGCCAGGGACAGGAAAGTGTTAATCACCTACAAGGTATGAGCCTGCTTGGGGTGTTTTGAAGCACATACCAAAGTATTCATGAGTCAATTACATGTACAGGTGTGAGAAACAATGAGGACCAACACACAAATGATAGAAATAAGGATCACTTCATACACAGGCAAGAAGGAATACCACATTATACATAGGTAAAGAAACAGGAATATAACAAATAGCAAAAAGCCAGAAAGAGAGAAAACTGTCATAACTAGAAGTCACAGTCAAGAAAAAAATAAAGTATGCCACCAACTTAATGCCAGCTGTCAGGAGCCTCACAGCTGAGACAGCACTCGGGATTCGTAGTCTTAAGGTTCCAGGTTCGATTCCCGGTGGAGGCGGAAACAAATGGGCAGAGTTTCTTTCACCCTGATGCTCCTGTTCACCTAGCAGTAAATAGGTACCTGGGAGTTAGACAGCTGCTACGGGCTGCTTCCTGGGGGTGTGTAACAAAAAGGCGGCCTGGTCAAGGATCGGGCCACGGGGACACTAAGCCCCGAAATCATCTCAAGATAACTTGCATTGAGGTACGTATAAGCAGAACCCGAGAAAGGACCCACCATTACAAGAAGTCAACCCCTTCAACTCCCCTACACGAATACTTCCATCAGTGATCTATGCCAACCAGTGCTACTTACTTCTAATGCAGATACTAATTTCTAATACTTTTAAACTTAATCATAAACATCCTTTTTTGTACTTGCCTGAGGTTGAGGTATTATTGGCTGCATTAGCTGATTGGTGAGCTATCATATTAGCAATTCTTGAGGCCAGCGACGTAGTTGGTGGCCCTGCACGTCGATAACGCTCTGTCAACACATTTAGGATGGGGTGAATAAGGTATTATAAATCAAATTTGCAAGCCAACAAAACATTTAGGATATCACATTTCAGTTACCATTTAACAAAATGAAATTTTTGCCAAAATATGCTGTATAAAATTTATATTCTAAAAAAAATAAGAAAAAACTATGAATGTAAAGCAAGCTTAGGCTACAGGCAACATGCCAAGAATAGTGTGCCACAATTGTAGCATAAAAGGTACCTCCTACACCGACCAAACATACTGCAATAAGAATTAATTTAATTAGGTTGAAATGAGTCAATAAAACAGACAAATCGTATATGGAGCATTGGTGGTGGTGGTGAACCTGTGCTTCCTTCAGACACCTGCATCACCAAGGAAGCAATTTGCTCACATCACTGCTTCTGGCCCAAATTCTGAGTGCGCTTCAGAGATCAAATGTCATGCCAGATATCCTTGAACTCTACAGTTATTGTCAGAAGCAAATCAGTGACATCTATATGGATGTCATGGAGTTACCATGACCCATGAAAAAGTTCTGCTATCCTTTTTTTATTGCTTATCATGTAATTACCTAAGTGTAGTTACAGGATGAGAGCTACGCTCGTGGTGTCCCGTCTTCCCAGCACTCTTTGTCATACAACGCTTTGAAACTACTGACGGTCTTAGCCTCCACCACCTTCTCCCCTAACTTGTTCCAACCATCTACCATGTGATATGGTTATCATGTTAACTTAATCTCCTTACTAGGAGAAAATCACAATATGGTGTTTCCTGCTAGTGTTTGAATCTATTTCTGGACAACATTACCGAACAGAATAACAGCAAAGTAATGAATGGGTTGCAAGACACTTCCTTTAAGCTGTGCAACGAACAGATTTATGGGCAATATAAGTGTGCATATATGTTGTAGGCTTATACTGTATACAGGATTGTATGTATAAAATCTTGTCAAAAAACATTTCATGCTAAAGTTTACAATAACCTCAACCAAATTTACTAGTGTTATTACTAATTGTCATATTTCAATTAATATGTCTTACCTGGTGGACTTGGTGGATCTTCTTCACGATCTACAGAAGCCGACGAGGTACCAGACGATGTGCTGGAAGTGGGCGACGACGCGTTGAGGAAGCCACGAAGACGACCTCCTGCTGCTCCAGGCCTCCTGTCTCTCCCGTAAACGCTCCTGAAGTCGTTCAAAGGAGTGACGTAACATCTGAGGACGCTATAATGAATTACCCAATAGCAGAGGTGGGTTGCATGATCTTATGTGACTCGTTAATCAAAAAATTAACCCATATGCTTTATGTCAGCAATTAAATTGTAATTATCAAGCCATATTTTGAAGTCAAACTTCTAGTTACTTAAGTTATTTTCATAATTTGACTATTAAAGTATGATGCAGGTGAATTCAACTGGTTTGAATTCAGTCAACCATGTAACAAACTTTACCACGGGGATATTACACAACTTTTTCTCACTCCTATGCGTAGTCAATGCTTTCATTCTTATAAGCTCAGTCAATCAATGCCACCTATATATTACTTCACTACGCATGACAGAGTTCAGTATTATTCAGCTGTCATCTATAATTAAAATATTTGATGTAACAAACTTAAAGCCATCATGAAACATTCTTGTTCCTCCCTTGTCCTGCGCCGCTCTTGCCACTCTCTCGGTTTACGTATACAGTATTTTTTCCAATTTTACAAATATTCTGCCACTTCTCATTTCTATACAAATACTGCAATCCTATACCTGTGTTTCATCGTTTAAAAACAAACAGGTTAGTTCCGATGTTTTACTACTGTTACACACACTTGCACTTGAGAATATCAGTAAAAGCCATAAGGTAGATTCGAATCTGTGCTGGGGTGCTTACTCCAAAGCAAACCTCTCACCACTACACCATGACATGGTCAAAAGCATTGCAATCTGCTACGGGCTCACCATAGCCCGTGTTACCTGGAACTTTTGTTTCAGGTAGCGAATCTTTAACAACAACAACAATTGCAATCTGGGATTCAACTAAATCCTCTAAGGTTCTACAAGCCAGAGTGCATGGGGGGCATTGTGTGAAACCCTGGTTAGGCTTCAGTGTAACCCTCAGGAACCCTAGAGGATTCAGTTGAAGCCTAGGTTGCAATGCTTTTGACCATGTCGTGGTGCAATAGTCTAAGGCATTTGCTTGGAAGTAACCAGAGAACAGGTTTAATCCTCCTCCTCATGGCTCCTCCCGATTTTCTCATTGATATATTACATTACTGTCATTTCTTTGTACACTTGCAATTGTATCATTTATTCTTTCATCTCTCCACTTAACTTTCTTGTTTGTTTCCAAATAAAGTTTATTTTCCATAAAATGTGCCAATAATGTTTCACACAAATTTAATCTTTAACCTCCTCCGTTCTGTTTAATTTGGTTCAGTTTTCATTCTGTATGTAGAGTCCATCTAAACTACTTCTTAACTTTACCTGACAAATAATTCTTTCATAAGCTTTTCATGTCTTTCCATGACCCCAAGTAGACACAGTTCTACTGCTACTCTGCTAATTAAAATGTTCTTACTACATTTCTTTTGCTTTCACTCTACTTTCTTTAAAAATAGCCACATCTCCATCTCACCATCAACAGCTTCTACTTTAAGACAGTACTTTACAGGGTCACAACTTCAACACCTACCCATATCTTACGGCATACTGATCACTACCTAGACAACCCTTATTTATCTCCTAAATGCTCTTAACTACTATTGTACATTTTATTATTGTTGTTTTATAATTATATCTCTGAACATTAAGTAAACTTACAAGAACCTTGACCACCACCTTACCGTTCTTGTCTGTGTGCCATACTGATTGCCCGATACAATCCGCACAATATCTCTTGGCTGTTCCTCCGAATGTCCTTGATCTGGTGGTGGCGTTGGAAGTGGACCAATCACAGCTCCAGTCCCAGTGGCTGTAGTCGGGATTCCTGGTTCCAATAAGCCTCTTGTTGGAGACAATCGTCCTCCCAATGCTCCTCCTGTGGAGCTATTAGTTGCCTGCAGAGGAGCAGATAGCTCGGGAAGGTGGAGACGTGTGCGTATAGAACGACGCCGGGGAAGCCGACGAAAAACACTCGGTGACATCATGCATGACCTATGGACAAAGATAAATGTTTCTAGAAGTTTTTAGTACAGGACAATACTTTCATAAATTTGCAATGTATTAACATAGTTGACATCTTAAAATAAATAAATTTTGCTTGTAAACGTCCAGGGCAAGAAAAAATGTATAATGAATACATACAGGGGTACAATGATTACAGGGTGCTATAATGAACAGAGGAAATAAAATGAGTTTAAACTGCTATAAGAAGAGTGGGAGGATGTGGTAGCGGTGTGTTGTAGCGCTGTTCAGTGAAACCTACCTGTCAATAAGGATCAAGATTTAGTTCTAGGTTCAGCCTCCCAGCTACAGTATTGGGTACAGTACTTTTATACTTTCCACTGTTCATTATAGCACCCTGTAATCATTGTACCCCTGTATGTATTCATTATACATTTTTTCTTGCCTGGACGTTTACAAGCAAAATTTATTATTTAAGATGTCAACTATGTTAATACATTGCAAATTTATGAAAGTAATTGTCCTGTACTAAAAAACTTCTAGAAACATTTATCTTTGTCCATAGGTCATGCATGATGTCACGAGTGTTTTTCGTCGGCTTCCCCGGCGTCGTTCTATACGCACACGTCTCCACCTTCCCGAGCTATCTGCTCCTCTGCAGGCAACTAATAGCTCCACAGGAGGAGCATTGGGAGGACGATTGTCTCCAACAAGAGGCTTATTGGAACCAGGAATCCCGACTACAGCCACTGGGACTGGAGCTGTGATTGGTCCACTTCCAACGCCACCACCAGATCAAGGACATTCGGAGGAACAGCCAAGAGATATTGTGCGGATTGTATCGGGCAATCAGTATGGCACACAGACAAGAACGGTAAGGTGGTGGTCAAGGTTCTTGTAAGTTTACTTAATGTTCAGAGATATAATTATAAAACAACAATAATAAAATGTACAATAGTAGTAAGAGCATTTAGGAGATAAATAAGGGTTGTCTAGGTAGTGATCAGTATGCCGTAAGATATGGGTAGGTGTTGAAGTTGTGAACCTGTAAAGTACTGTCTTAAAGTAGAAGCTGTTGATGGTGAGATGGAGATGTGGCTATTTTTTAAAGAAAGTAGAGTGAAAGCAAAAGAAATGTAGTAAGAACATTTTAATTAGCAGAGTAGCAGTAGAACTGTGTCTACTTGGGGTCATGGAAAGACATGAAAAGCTTATGAAAGAATTATTTGTCAGGTAAAGTTAAGAAGTAGTTTAGATGGACTCTACATACAGAATGAAAACTGAACCAAATTAAACAGAACGGAGGAGGTTAAAGATTAAATTTGTGTGAAAACATTATTGGCACATTTTATGGAAAATAAACTTTATTTGGAAACAAACAAGAAAGTTAAGTGGAGAGATGAAAGAATAAATGATACAATTGCAAGTGTACAAAGAAATGACAGTAATGTAATATATCAATGAGAAAATCGGGAGGAGCCATGAGGAGGAGGATTAAACCTGTTCTCTGGTTACTTCCAAGCAAATGCCTTAGACTATTGCACCACGACATGGTCAAAAGCATTGCAACCTAGGCTTCAACTGAATCCTCTAGGGTTCCTGAGGGTTACACTGAAGCCTAACCAGGGTTTCACACAATGCCCCCCATGCACTCTGGCTTGTAGAACCTTAGAGGATTTAGTTGAATCCCAGATTGCAATTGTTGTTGTTGTTAAAGATTCGCTACCTGAAACAAAAAGTTCCAGGTAACACGGGCTATGGTGAGCCCGTAGCAGATTGCAATGCTTTTGACCATGTCATGGTGTAGTGGTGAGAGGTGTTTGCTTTGGAGTAAGCACCCAGAGCACAGATTCGAATCTACCTTATGGCTTTTACTGATATTCTCAAGTGCAAGTGTGTGTAACAGTAGTAAAACATCGGAACTAACCTGTTTGTTTTTAAACGATGAAACACAGGTATAGGATTGCAGTATTTGTATAGAAATGAGAAGTGGCAGAATATTTGTAAAATTGGAAAAAATACTGTATACGTAAACCGAGAGAGTGGCAAGAGCGGCGCAGGACAAGGGAGGAACAAGAAGTTTCATGATGGCTTTAAGTTTGTTACATCAAATATTTTAATTATAGATGACAGCTGAATAATACTGAACTCTGTCATGCGTAGTGAAGTAATATATAGGTGGCATTGATTGACTGAGCTTATAAGAATGAAAGCATTGAACTACGCATAGGAGTGAGA
>WNGS01165503.1:25335620-25360869 GCA_020271785.1 Procambarus virginalis | reverse complement strand
GAAAAAATGTATAATGAATACATACAGGGGTACAATGATTACAGGGTGCTATAATGAACAGAGGAAATAAAATGAGTTTAAACTGCTATAAGAAGAGTGGGAGGATGTGGTAGCGGTGTTGTAGCGCTGTTCAGTGAAACCTACCTGTCAATAAGGATCAAGATTTAGTTCTAGGTTCAGCCTCCCAGCTACAGTACTTGGGTACAGTACTTTTATACTTTCCACTGTTCCAATGTTCTGTCAAATATACTTGTGAAATTATGAAATTAGGAAGCTTTCACAACTTCTGCTTCAAGCATGGTCAATTTGTTTACCACCTGCAATTATTACTACTATTTCCTTAGATCACAGGTACCTCTCCACCATCAGAGAAGCAAGAAGCATCTTACATCGACATCAAGCAGATAGCCATTATTTGTAAACATTGCAGTGGTAGGACTGTGCCACTGGGTCTAGATCTAGTTTATAACTCTAGTTCAGAATGATCAGCTACATTAATGGTTTCAATACTGATAATGCAGCCCATCCTCCTAAGGTTTTCCAACATCAAGAAAACGGTCAGTTTAAAGTGTCCTCTCCTAACCTACTAGAGGACCCAAAACAGAAAATGGGACAGTACGTCATTTTCGCGAGCCACTTCCATTTTTTAGTACAACAATTTTTGGCCTTATGTAATGCATACGAGCAAAAAACTACATTCTTTGTAGGAGGCCAAGTTGGAGGTTGACAATGCAGTCACTTCAGAACAACCATCAAATGCTGGACTCAATCTTACTATGATCAATAAGTAATGATGAAATGCTCTGTTCAACAAGATCTTAAATATGGGTATGTATATCAGATGGTGATTGCGGGATTGCAACTCTCATATTAATTGTGCTTACATGAATGCATTCACTAGTATTTGTATTGTTCGTGAACCGATATACTGTATAACAAAATTAAAATAAAAAAAGCTTAGCCTATACTGTTAATCAAATATTGATAGAATAAACTGACAAAAATATACCGCCACTGCTGGTACTTTAGCTGTCCGAGATTGATTATGAAACTTGCTGAAACATATTTAAACATTACAAAATTGGTTATCATTTTATTTTTTACTTTTACCAGTTAACTTAATAGAACAAACTGACACTTAAAATTTCAATAGCATTACACCAGTGTAAGCACCATAACAAACCTATGAGAGTGTCGAGATCGTGCTCTTGTCCCAAAAGGCCCTCTCTGTAATCGGGCAACTGATCTAGGACTAGTACGAGACCAATGGCGAATAAGAGGCAATGGTTGGGAGTTGACACTAGGTCCTAGGTGCGGGGATGGCACCTGGAGATCATCTTCCCCGACGCCTCCACTTCTGTTCAGTAATAAATACACTAACATTAGTCACACAATGGATAATGTTACATTGCGTTTCAATACAACCTAAAAATTATTCTACTTACATGTAAATGTTGACCATGAAACATTTGATATGGATACCAATTACTGAAAATTTCAGGTACAGTACTGTATTTTATTAACACACAAATTTCCTTGTTTCCAAATTACAATAATGTTTAAACTAAACAAAAAAAAAGAGCAATGAATGTAATGAAACACCATTTTCTGGGCGAGTCCCGGAGGTGCCTCGGAGCTATCCAGGCTGATATGTGTTATCCCTATCTTTGGCACCAGTCGATGTGGGTGGAGTTCTAGGCCTACCAGGGACCACAAGCCAGAACCTGACCCCTCAGAAAGGCACGAGGAGCAATGGCCTATAGAATTGGACACGTGATTTGGAGCATTCTATGTCTGAAATCGACCAGGTCAGGCACCCAGAAAGGTAAGCATCCCAAAACAAGCCCCTATTCTGGTTGAAACTACAACTAAAAGTCAAATGCGTAGACAGAACCCCACAAATAAAAACAAGCAAACGAGCATGACGTCACCACGTGCCGCGCCACCATCTGCGCAACTCCCCCCTCCCCTGGAAGGGGAAGAGGGAGCCCCAGAATCCTTGAACCAGCTACCCACACCTCAGTTCTGAGGCAGGATATCAAAAACACTCGCAAAAACTGCCGACCAGAGGGAGGGAGGGATGTCTGGGAGCCTCCAGGTCTCATCCAGAAAATGGCGTTTCATTACATTCAATGCAGGTTTTTTGGGGGAAGCCCCATCGGCTCCCCGGAGCTACTTACCAAAAGACGAAAACAAGAGGGACTTACCAGGGAGGTGGTCGGCACTCGCTCCTCAATGCGAAGTCAAGACAACTGGATGCAACCACCGACCCAAAGTGACACAGGCCCGACTAGGCCCTGGAACGTTGACCAGGAAGCACACAGCTAGGATCCTGTTCGGCCACCAAATACAGTACCCCAAACCCAAACGTCAGCCTAAGACATGTTACTGAAGATGGCAGCAAGAGCAGCAAACTGATGAATGTCGTGGGCACGGGGATAGACCACAGGCCGGCTAGACTGAATAACCCTGTGGATGACCTGGAAGACCCGAATCCTGGAACAGGGAACCGGATAAACCCAAAGCGCGTTCCCGGACACAGAAGCAGTGGCGTGCAAATTACGGCAGAGAGCTGCAACCTGACACAACACATGCTGCACCCCTGGCGAGACCAACTAAGCGTCAACCACACAAGGACCCTCCGGAAAACAGTCATCTCATTCTTCGCCAGAAAAGGAGATGACGACTACAAATGAACAAACCTATCACCAGAGCTAAAAGAGCAGAAACCCTTTCACCAGACAAGAGCATGAAGCTCCCCGACCCGACCCCCAGAAGCCAATGCCAACAGGAAAAAAGCCTTGGGGTCACAAGTCCTCAGCCACCAGTACAGCCGAAAGGGAGGGAACCTGCACATGAAGCTGAACCATGCCAGCATCCCGCTGAAGGGCAGGGGCGAACACGCATTGAGGGGCTCGAATTCGCCCCAAGGGAAACCTGGACCACCGTCAATGCCTCACGCCACTCAAGCACGCGGGTAGGACAGATAGTAATCCAAGCATCCAACGACAACACAGGGCAGTCTTCTAGCCAGGACAACTACAGAACCTCATAACGAACCCAGTATGGAGACGAAGACTCAAACCTGAAAGAAGACAGATCTACTATAGAGGCACAATCCGGGTCGTGCAGGCAGTAAGCTGCAATGGCCACCCGCACCTCTGTAGGGGGGAGACGTGGGAAGCCGAAAACCTTCGGAAGGACAGAACCAAACCCAGGGAGGAGCCGATACCAAATCCAAATTGTATGCAGAGGGAGGGTGGAAAAGAAAACCTCTCTCCTTGTAGCAGTAAGCCCCGCTCGGAGGGTAGGAAAACCCAGGCAGGGTCCAAAGGAGCCCAAGGCCCCCAAACCCGAGAACCTCCACATCAAGACCCGGGGTCGAGTCATCCTCCAAAGCCGGCCTTACAAAAAAAAAAGGGGGGGGGGGCAGCTGGAAAGACAGGAAGAAAGGGGGGGCCCACTGGTCAGACCCCGTCGTCATGGAGGGAGGAACCGACTCGAATGCCTTCGTACAACCCTCTCCCGGAAAGGGCAACCCCTGAAACTGTCCAAGTCTCAGAACCATCTAAACCCTGCCCCAAGTCGGAAGCATGGGGGGGGGACCATAATGAACCACAGCAGAGGAAGAACGAGGGGGTGCGGATCGAACAAAAGTCGAAGCGACCAACACCCCCAAGTTCGGGTCCCTATAAGCAAAACGGGGCAGCCTCGGGGCTTCCTGAGTAGCAATCAACCTAGCGTGTTGCAGCAACCTAAACCTAGCATGCAATGCCTGAGCCACCTGCACCCTGATAAAGTCATCAGTGGACTGGGTGAATTGAGTCACAAACAAGCAACAAATCTCGTAGGACTCTGGGTCAAAGGTGTCACCGATCCAACAAGCAGCATGACGGAGGTAAAAACAGTGAGAGTCACCCTGAGACAAGGGAACAGAGCAACCCTCAAACACACACAAGGCGAGAGGGAACCCAGGGGTCGCATCTATCGGACCCCTTGCGCCCCCGCGAGGTTTCCCAGGGCCCCTTAGACTGGTACCGCTAAGGGTAAGCCCAGGCAGGGTACTGCGAACCTGATCCCAAATATACCAATTAAACCACTAAAAGCTGAACCCCCGGGACGTGACCACTCAAGGGGGGCCTACCAGGGGGTACCACCCAGAAACAGAAATGTGTATCAAAATCTACAATGTAGATAGGGGGGGATAACAAACCAAAGGTGGACCCCCCCCCACCAGGCAGACAAACAAAAGAAAAACTCCACAAGAGGACAACTTACCCAGGCAGAACAGAGCTGGCCGCCATTATAGTTGATAACTAGCTGTGCAGTACCCCGTGCCCCTACCAGTGCAAACTACCTCTTACCCCTAAGGTAAACAAATGAGGAAACCCCCCCCCCCCAACACACTCAGGGCAGCCAATTACTTAGCAGCAAAAGACCAACAGATGTAGACCCCAAAGTAACTTGTGGAAGACAACCCTAAGCCCCAAGGGTGGTACTTACAGGGGCACTTAGGGAAGGGAACCCTAAGCGCAGACAGCCCAAGTACCTGTGAAGATTACTCCCAGCTCATGCGTCACACTGAAGACAGCACTAAACACAAGACACAGCACTGACACAAGAAAACAGGAGCTGGAGTCATACGACCAAGCCTCAAACATGTCAGCCGAGAACTGGGGTGTGGGTAGCCCTGGACAAAGGAGACGCCAGACCTCACAAATTCACCTGCAGAAAATAGACACGGAAGGGTCATGACAATTTTACTAGGTTGGTGCCGCCAGTGGCAGCTAGGGTATTGTGCACCCGCAGCCGAGAAAACCGGGAGCACCACCCGTGGAAGCAAGCCACAGCCGCTCATGCAGGAGAAGAGGAGGGGAGAGGCGAAGAAGGTGCCCCCACCCAAAATGCAGGAAAAACCTGACGTCCTCCCCATAGCGGCACTCCAGAACACCCTCAGGAGCAATGGGGCACGGACTGGAGAATGAGAAGAGCGAGAGGCAAAGCACTCTAGAGAAAATGGACGGAGAACACCAGCACTTGTGCACAAGGCCCGAACCAAAACCAAAGTGCAGGACATTAAAGAAAAGTAGCCCAACAGTTTGTATCCCGAGTGATTTGCTTAAGAGGAGAAACAGCCCAACGCACGGGAACAGAAGCCAAAAAGGAATAAGCAACGACACACAGAGCCGGCTCATTTAATGAAAACAATGAACCGAATTGGAACCCAATTGGGCTACCAGTAGCCCAATTGGGCTTCAAACAGCTCAACCAGACCACAAGCAGCCCAACCTGGCATCCCGGACCAGGAGTATGGAAGGAAAATGAGCAGTGCTGAGACACATCAAGGAGACAAGATACACAAACAAAAGAACGAGACAGGGCCGAAAACCAAGAGGAAGCACGGAAGAGGACCAACAAGCCCTAGAAAGGACCGGAGGGAAGCCTCACCGAAAAACGACAGACATTCCAATAATACGGGAAGGAGCAAAAACCCTCCTGAACCTTCGAGAACACAGAAGCAAGCACAAGCAGGCGATGAGTCACAATAACATGGCTAAAGTATGTTGACCAGACCACACACTGGAAGGTGAAGGGACGACGACGTTTCGGTCCGTCCTGGACCATTCTCAAGTCAATTGTGATGAGAAAGTAGAGACAGGCAATAAATAGGCAAGAGAGAGCTGAGGAGCAAAGTAAGGTGTAGTAGAGGGGATAGTAATAATAATAAGAGCTGCAGAGGGCCTATTGGCCCATACGAGGCAGCTCCTATTATAACCACCGAATGAGAAGGAGATAGGAATAAGAAGAGGATAGCAAGGGAGCATACGAGAAGACAATGAACAGAAAAAGGGAGAAGAGAGAAAGAAAGAGAAAGAAAGATAAATGGAAGAGGGTAGGCTTATGTTAGGTCACGTTTGTTAGAAAGATTAGAGCATTTGAGTATATACTGTGAAAGGGAAGAGTCCACAGCAACAAAGCCAGGACTCAAGTTCATGTTGGGTACATTGTGTATTAGAGCCGATTCAACAAGATGGCGTCTGTGTAGAGTAGAGGCAGGAAAGATTATTTTGGAGGAAGACCAATCAATGGGATGATTAGGATCCCACACATGGCAGAAGAGAGCATTGTTAGTGTCTGCAGACTTAACACTTCTCTTGTGTTCTTTAAGTCTGTCATTCAGTGTACGGCCAGTTTCGCCAAAGTATTGGAGAGGACAAGACGAAACGTCGTCGTCCCTTCACCTTCTAGTGTGTGGTCTGGTCAACAAGCAAGCACAAATGATGAAGGCAGAGAAAGGCCCAGTCACACCCGAAACCAAAAGTCATGCACAACCCCAAGAAGAGGGGAACATGATGGAGAAGTCCCAAGAAAAAGGGGTGAATAACGGAGAAGAGCACCCACAGACAGGATGGAACCAACGGGCGTAAGGGACAAGGAACCGAGCCCGGGGACGGGCCGACGCCCAACAACTCATGCGGAGAGTGGGGAAGGAAAAAACCCCACTCCGCGCAACTGCAAGCCCCGCCCAGAGGGAAGAAAAAACCCTGACGGGGTCCAACGGGGCCTGAGGCCCCCCCCCCCCAAGTCAGCCCCTCCCCAGCCCCAGGAACCCACACGGCAGGCCCCCGAGCCATCCCCCCCAAAGCCCCAGCCTCACAAGAAAAAACTGGGGCAGCCGTGAAAAGTACAAAGGATGGGAGCCCACTGGCAAACTCATACAACACGGCTGAAGCAACAGGCTCGAATGCCCCCTGTCACTACCCCGTAAGGGCAATTCCCCGAGACCAACCGAGTCTCAAAACCATGCAAGCCCCGCCCCGACCCCGAAGCCACAGATGGTAAAGACCCGGATGCAGGGAGGAAGGGGGCGGGGTGACCCAACAAAACCACCAACCAAAATGCAGCAGCCTCGAGGCTTCCGGGGAGCAAACAACCTAGCACGTTGCCACTGAAACTCAACGTGCAATGCCCGTGCTGCCTGCACCCACATAATCAGCATAAGACTGGGTAACCGAGTCACAAACAAGCAACAAAACTCGCAGGACTCCAGGCCGAAGGTATCACCGACCCCACAGGCAGCAGACGGAGGCAAAACAGTGAGAGTCACCGTGAGACAAGGGGACAGAGCAACCCTCGAACTCACACAAAGCGAAGGGGGACTCCGGGGCCACATCCATCGAGCTCACTCTCCCCCTAGGGGTTTCCCAGGGTCCTGAGCGTTTACTATAAAAGTACTCGTGCTCAGGTAATCCCAGGCAGTGTACTGCTAACTGGCGCCCATGTCTACCAAACAACTTTCTAAGAATTGGGCCCCCCGGGACGTGTACACTCACAGGGACCTAGCAGGGGGAACCACCAGAAGAAGGAAGAGAACTCAGTACACAGGGGGAAAGAACCAAAGGCAGACCCCTCCACCAGGTAGACAAACAAAAAGAAAAAGAAACCCCGCAAGAGTTCAGCATACCCAGGCGGAACAGAGCCGGCCGCTATGATTGGTGAAAACAAGCTGTGCAGTACCCTGCGCCCCTACCAGTGCAAACTGCCCCTTACCCTAAGGCGAACAAGTGAGACAGAACCCAATATCACACAAAGGGCGGCCGAAAACCAAGCAGTAAATGGCCTAGCAGAAGCAGGACCCAAGGAACTTGTGGAAGGTAACCCCAAGCCCCAAGGGCAGTACTTACAGGGCACCTAGGGAAGGTAACCCTAGGCGCATGCAGCCCGAGTACTGGAGACTCACTCCCGGCTCACGCACCACCTAGAAGACAAACACCACACTCTAGGTACAGTGCTGAAACAACCACTGGAGCCGGAGCACACAACCGGTGCCTTTAGCATCAGCCGAAGAACTAGGATGTGGATCGTCAGCGTGGGGGGTCTGAGGCTTCCCCTTCCCATTCCCGGGGAGAGGGGATCTGTGCAGACAGCGGCGTGATGACGTGTGATGTCATGCTAGTTTGCTCGTTTCTTTTTGGGGAGTTCTATCCACTAGTTCAGCGTTAGGTAGCAATTTTAACCAGAATAGGGGTTTGTTTTGGGACGCTTATCTTTCTGGGTGCCCGACCCAGTCGATGGCAGACATAGAATGCTTCCAACCACACGAGGGTTTCTATAGGCCATTGCTCCCCTTGCCTCTTTGAGGAGGCCAGGTTCTGGCTCGTGGTCCCCGGTAGGCCCACAGAACTCCATACACATGACTGTTGCCAAAGTCTGACATTAGCATATCAGCCTGTATAGCTCCGGGAGCCGACGGGGCTCCCCCCAGAAAATTACGCGAATATGAATTTTTTGGAGTAAATATTTTGTTAAGACTGGCACAAGGCATAATTAATTTTTCCTTGTAAAATATACCTTTTACCAAATGTGAAGTTACCTGTGGGTAGTTGAGGTATTGATTTCTGGTAGAGGTCCACTGAGGTCTTCCACCGATTGGTCTACAGACATACGTAAGGAATGGATTTGGTGCTGTATGTCATAGAGCATGGATCGGATCTGCTGTAACCGCATTATCTCATGTCTATGTCTAGTAATCTCTAAGTGTGCTCTGGAAATATATAAAATATTGCCTTAGGGACTCATATGTATACACTCAGCCATCTTATAAAGCTGGTTTCTATAATGTTAATTTGCACCAACACAGATATTTTGACCACCAAAATTTAAAAAAGGATGGATTGTGGTTTTAAACTATCCACAATCAAGTCAAAGGTTACAGTGTGGGATAGTGGTACTACAGTACATTATGGTAACAGATACAACATTAGAGTCTATTACACTCTAATATAATATAATAATAGAATATAATAATAGAGTCTAATAATAGACTATTATTACAGTCTATTTGTTCAACATTAGAGTGCTCTCACAATTCATCATGGGCACACACTGCACACATTCTGGATGCATAGTGCACTTTACTCCATTCTTGCGTCAATGTCAATTACCAAGCATTCTGCAAGTGTCCCATCTGCTCTGTTATATCACACACTGGATAGTATTCAATGACTTGAATATGGGTAGAGTGCACCACCATTTGGTTTTATTACACAAATGAGTTTAGTCTATGCACAATAAAGAAAGCAGAAGAGAGTTTAAGCTGTACCTCAGTCAGCGTATAATGTTGCATTCTCAAAAGCTGCAAAGAGAATGCTAAAATGAGAAATTAACTTTGAAAAAAAGGAAAAGATGCTGAATAGAAGGAAAACACTGAATCAAGAGCAGGAAGTGATTAGAGTAACATCAGCCATGTGAAAGCACTTAGGATGTAACAACACTTAACACTTTCGTTCGGTAACGACGCAGCATTGCGTCGTTTTTTTAGTAGACACATTTCTGGTAACGACGCAGCATTGCGTTGTTCATTAAAATATTTGCCAAAAAATCCAGGTTTTATCCGATTTTTGGGGGACCGGTTCTAAATTGCGTGCCCGTTTTGCTTGTTAGGCCTCGTGGCCCCCAGGCGGCGCGGCACACGCTGTAGACCCATTGTTTTCGCTCCACTGTTGTGACCGGCGTCGCTTCCCCTCCTGTCTCAAACGTGTGAACATTTCTGCTATTTTCCGTGGCTATATTTCTTACTGTGGCTTTAGAAACTATCTGCACTTACTCCACGATGGATAGTGATCATAAACAGAGCCATTCCAGGAAGAGACTCGAAAGAAAGGCATGAAAAGGAGAAGCTAAGTAGTGTACAAGAGAAGTACAAGCAAGTGAGACTAACACCCTCCAAGTTTCAGGCTGTATTTGACGATTTGTCGGAGTTATCTAGTGAGGAAAGTGTTGTCGAGACTGACACTGATGAAGTTAGTGAATGTATTGAAACAGAGATGGCCGAGGAGGATTTTGGTAGTGATGGAAGAGACGAGTCCGAGGTTGAGACTGCCACTCTTGCACAGCGAAGTACTGGAGCTCGTGCCAGAGCCAGACTTACCACACGTACCCCACCACCAACAGGTTCTCATGAAGGGTGGTGTAGTGACAATACTCCACCCTTTGTAGACAGTTTTACAGCTACACCAGACTTGACTGTTCCTCTACCTACCACTGCTCTGGGTTTTATTCAACTATTTCCACTCAAAGTTTGTTGAAATATATGCCTTATGAAACTAATTTGTATGCTTCCCAAAGTAAGGTACGTACTGGGACAACGACAAACAAGAGATGCGAACCAGTGACAGTGAAAGATACTGCCAGATATTTGGGACTGACAATCTTGATGGGTATTTTCCCGTTGCCAATACTTAGAATGTATTGGCAAACAGGCAGATTCTGGCACATACCTTATTTCAACACCTTTATGACTGGTAAACGATATGAAATGATTGGAAAGTATTTTCATATTTATAACACTAAGTCCATACCACAAGGCCAAAAAGTTGACAGATTTATCAAAGTTTGCTCAGTCATGCAATATCTCACAAATAGATTCAAGACATTATACATTCCCCAGAAAAATTTGAGTTTGGATGAAGGGACAATGGCATGGCATGGCCGTCTATCTTTCAAGACCTATAATCCCAATAAACCTGATAAATATGGAATAAAGCTCTACATGCTAGCTGAATCCAAGACTGGCTACATTTTTTATTTTGAAATTTACTCAGGAATTGGGAAAACGACAATTGAAACCGTAATGGACTTGATTGAACAACTGAAGAACCAAGGTTACCATTTATATATGGACAACTATTTTAATTCGGTTCGGTTGAGTGAATTGCTGCTTGAAGTAGGGGTATACACCTGTGGTACCATCAGAATGCAGCGTGGTGCACCTAAAACCCTTCAGATGCAAGCAAAGGGCAAAGTGCCAGTAGATACAACTACTGTATATTCAAACGTAAGGACAATACTTTCATAATTTTGTGGAAGGAAAAGCGAGTTGTTTCGCGCATAACAATTTGCCACAATACAGAAACACAACGAGTTGAACGTAGAAAACGAGTACGGAATCGTGATGGAACATCCTCAGTGAAACATGTAACTGTCAACAAGCCGAATGCAATCTGTGACTACATTACAAACATGAACGGTGTTGATCACTTTGACCAAATGGTCAAATATTATCACTTCACAAGGAAAAGTCACAAATGGACCAAGAAAATTACCTTCTATTTTTTTGCAAATGGCTATACATAATGCTTATGCATTGTACAAAGACTACACCACAGAAACAAGGAAACTGGCATTACTCCATTTCCATGAACAAGTCATTTCGGCACTACTGCTCTTTAACACTTTCGCGCTTTGGGCAAGTGAGCATTTCTCCTACCCTAGTGGTTTTGAACGTTCCACGGGAGCGTGCGGTAATACTGAAAAGTGTAGACTCTTTTCAACTTGGTCACCTAAGAGCAAGAAGCAGCAGCCCCTTTCACCTGTCAAGTCTTCATTAGCAAGTACTCGCTAGTTTAACAACTTCATGTGTCAAAATTTACATAACATCAAGCTTTATTAATTGTAAATTGCTAGATATTTCAGCACTGCCACTTTCCTTTTCTCAGACACAAGTTCATAAGAATAAAGGAATATGCAAAATGTCACAGCTTTGTGTCATCCTTTGCAGATGATTAAAAAATCATCATGAAAAAGACTTCTGTAGAAGACAGAGAAAAACTACAAGCCAATATCAATAAAGTCTTCAATTGGGCAATGGAAAATAACATGAAGTTTAATAGCAATAAGTTCCAGATGCATAGGTATGGTAGAAATGAACTTAAAAAGAAATGCAGGGTACAAGACAATCAAACCTATGTATAGAATGAGAGCAAAATGTAAAAGATATGGAAAGATGATGACTTGACATTCAGTGAACATAACCAACCAAATATAGCATCAGCCAGAAACATTACATGAGAATGTTCAAATCCAGCAAGTTTAACCCTTAAACTGCGCAACATGCCTGCAGGCCCATGTCTGGGGGCGCAACGTGCCTCTGGGTATTTTTATTTTTAGCGTTCCATTCAAAACTCCCGCGGCTACATGGGGTTCACATCAGCTTCCTCATTGCTCTTGTAAACAGACGCCATCTTTAAAAAAATCAGGGCCACATTCCCGAGTGTGAGAGCCTCAGTACTGAGTGAGCAACCAAGGCTAGTGCTCGCAGCATGAGCTCACAGCACTGGTGTTCAGCTTGTGACCACAGCATCACCTAGTAATGTCAATATATATATATAACTTGTATTATTTAGCCATGTATTATTTACTGTATTACAGAAGAGCCTGAGTGTGATAATGACTGGGTACAATGTTCAAATATCAGTGATTCAATGCTGTTCACGATGTTCACAGTGCTAGCCACAACACCACAGCATTATTTCGTCCATCTAGGAAAATTCAAACGACTTCCTAGGTTCCTTTACAAAATAAACTTATGGTCAATTATTCAGTTACAGGATTTAGTGACCAGTATTGTGATAATAGCAGGATTTGGTGATAATTAGCACTGTGCGTAGTGTTGTGGGAGGAGGAATTGTGGTGAGACAGCGAGGAAGAGAATCGAGGTAGCCTCACTGTGTGGCAGCCACTCTTGTTTTGCTCATCATACCAGCTTGGTGGTTTGCTATGGTGAACACATTTGTACATGGGTATACATACAATGTGTGTGTATATAGTGTAATAACAGCAACAGGTGTATGTTGGGAGGAGCTATTTTGGTGAGGGAGGTGACGTAATCGTAGCACCATCTGCTGGCTGCTGTTTGATTTCTCATGGACATAATACCGGCTTACTTGCATAGTTCTGGTGAATAAAACATGTAGATAGGTATACATAACATGTGAAAATAGTGTTATAAAAACAATAACAGTATGGTGGGAGGAGCAATGTTGGCGAGTAAGATGTTGGAGGAGTGAGGGAGACTGGCTGGGTGTGGCAGCTGACACTTGCGGAGTTCTGAGTGTGTTGATGGCGAATGTATATAGTGTGTGATAGTGTATAGTGTGTAAATAGATTGTATATATATATACATAAATTAGCCTGATGCATGGAAAATATGTGCAACATATGTGTACAAGTGTCATGCACGTAACATAGTGTCTTCAGACAGTATGGCTGTTCTACTGCCATAATATAGTGTACGTGTTCATTATACTGTACATAGGATTGGCACAAAAAACACAAACAAAATGTATTTGGAACTGTGTGCAAAAAATGAACAAAAATATATTCGTGGCAACTGGCGCATCTTGAACCGAGCGCGCTAGTAGCCCCGGGGGCATACGCCATGGGCGACTAGGGATTGATAACGTCACGTGCGAACTTATGGACCCCATAGCAGCCAAAGTAAGTACAATTTTGACTTTTTGTTAAGATATCCATACTCAGGGAGGGGTTTTTGACACTTTCAAAAAACTAAGAATTTTTTCCAGAGAATTTATTTCCTGTGCACTGGAGGGGGGGGGGTGCCATATATGGAAGCTGTGCAGTTGAGGGGTTAATAGTATACTATTTAAATCACTGGTGCTGTCCCACCTTGAGTACTGTTCAATACTCACTTCCCCTTTCAGAGCAGAAGAGATTTTTTGAAATAGAGGAAATACTGAGAAAATATATGGCATGCATAGACACGATAAAGCACCTAAATTATTGGGAGCATCTTAAAGCTCTGAAAATTTACTCTCCAGCAAGGAGATGAGAGGTATCAAATAATAATACTGTATATATATACAGTGGTACCTCGAATAACGAATTTAATCCGTTCCGGCACTGTCGTCGTCATGTGAAATGGACGTCATACAAAACAAATTTCCCCACTGACATTAATTGTAATCAAATTAATCCGTTCTACCACCGAAAAACATCAGTATGATATTCGATGTTTTAAATAATGGAGCAGCCTACCTTACATACACTGCACAAACCTTTATGACATTTTTCTTTCTTCAAATTTGTTCAATATTTATTTTTCATTTGTCTTATAGCAAAAGGTTCGTTTGGTGGTCGGCAGGTAGGCTGCTCCATGTTTCTTAAATAAAAAACAAAACAAAAATAATAAAAAAAATGAAGAATTTTAAAAACCAGAACAAATGTCAAAAAGGTTCGTTCGGTTGTCTACAGGTAGGCTGCTCCATGTTTCTTAAATAAAAAAATAAAAATAAAATAAAAAAAGTTGAAACAATTTGGAAAATGGACAAATGTCAAAAAGGTTTGTTCAGTGTTTGACGGGTAGGCTGCTCCATTATAACAATCTTTGTTTCAAATGTGTTCCATATGTTTTGTATTTTTCATTTACATCTCAATAATGGAGCAGCCTACCCGACAAACACTGAACAAACCTTTATGGCAGTTAGTTGTCCATTTTTCAAATTGTTTCAACTTTTTATTTTAAGAAAAACATCTTCATCCATCATGTCTCACCCCACATACTGTACCATCATGTCTTCACCCCACATACTGTACCATCATGTCTTCACCCCACATACTGTACCATCATGTCTTCACCCCACATACTGTACCATCATGTCTTCACCCCACATACTGTACCATCATGTCTTCACCCCACATACTGTACCATCATGTCTTCACCCCACATACTGTACCATCATGTCTTCACCCCACATACTGTACCATCATGTCTTCACCCCACATACTGTACCATCATGTCTTCACCCCACATACTGTACCATCATGTCTTCACCCCACATATTGTACCATCATGTCCTCACTCCAAAAAAGCCTTTTACCTTAATTCATTCTTAACAGATACAAACACTTACCTGCATATTCTTTGCATATTTTCAATGTGCCGACTAAGGAGCTGCACCCCAAACTGAGGATCAAGAGTGGAGGAAGTGGGATAGCGTGAAGATGACGTGAGAGAAGACATCCGGGACCGAGATGCTCCCGAAAGACCAGAAGGTCCGGGAATTGCAAGATCTTCGTTGGGGTCACTGTGAGGAACTTGTGTGCTGGGTGATATCGGAGGAATGGGAGGCAGGGGTGGAAGGTCTCTCTGGTTATTCTGGGACTCACGAGGAACACTAATTCTTTCATGCTCCATCTCCCTTGATTGTGACTCTCTCACTGTGTTAGTTTGGGTTGCATCTAATTCACTAGGGCGTATTTCACTACTTCCTGTACTATCCTGAGCACCATTATTCTGGGTGCCCTCGGGTCTAATGCCACCACTACCACCAGCATTATCACTATCCACCTCACTACTTTGACTACTTCCTAAACCAGGCTCACTTCTACTTTGTGTTAATCTACTACGTCCAAAGTGAATAACAGGATAGTAGTCCACTTGTAGCCCTGCACGCTCCGACTGAGACCCTATCGAGCGCAGACTGGGCGTTCCTTGATTAGGTGCATCTTCATCATCACTAGCCCTCTCCTCTGTCCCTCGATAATTTCTCCGTTCAGTAAGATTACCGTCACTTCTTCTTGTCCCAGACACTCCATCACCTGCCACAGGTGCCCTGTGGTCCCCAGACCCACCTAGCGCACCAGTATCACCTAAACTGTGAACACTTGATGCCTCTCCAGCACTGTCGGAATCTTGACCAGGTCGCTGAAGCCTCGACTCCCACAACAACGAAAGGCGCGTATTTCTCTCAGACACACCACTCGCTCCACTGGTGGCTGATGAACTAGAATCAAGACTGGAAGAAGAGGCACTGTCATCACTAATAATTTGCCGCAAAGTCCGAACAGCACTTAAGCCATAATCCTCTTCCAGTCTCAGATTCAGCTCGGTGGAGGCTTGGGAATCACGACCTCCCTGAATGTCAGGAGCCCAAGTTGACCGTCCTCTGGAATTCTCACCATGAGATGAATCCTGGGGTAAATGGAAGATTTGTTATATCAATTGAAATATAGCATACATTACATAACTAAAGGCTTTGTATTAACACCTATGCAGTGTCAAATATATACAATACCAAATGATAAGTAAATACAGAACAAACAATTTAGATCAACACTAATCCACCCATGTGGATGAATTCATCCACCATGTGGGTGAATTTTAACTCATGTTGATATACATCTATTTTCTTTAAACATTTTACACTGCAATTCACTTTCACCACAAAATCTTTCACAATTAGCAGATTTCATTCATGCCTTAATAGTTTCAGCAGTGTGTTCCTTAATGACTATGCACTCAACGTCACGTGACTTCCTGTTGGGGTAAACAATGCACAACAACCACATGTGAAAAATGCACTGAATCTAGGGTTCTAACAAAGAAAATGGCAATTGCATCATATTGCAAAAACAAACTGAACAATTCAACATCTTAATATTTCTCAATGCTAAATCCATGAATACATTTTACTGTTCAGATCTGAAGGCGTGCATATAATTTGAGCTCGGCATCACTTGACCTCCAGCACAATATTTTTGTATGTGATTTATATACTGAAATATGAATTAATGTAGTATATCCCAACCCCCCCGACTGACAACTCTACTGCTCTCAAACCTCTGCTGAAATTCAACATTTTCCTAAAGATCAACACATATTCACCATCAGAGTATATTCTGATTTATCCTAGCATTTCCTAACATACTTCTCTCGAGGCTTTCACATCCCTCTTAAGTTCTTATTTCTTTTAAAACTGCATAAATTACCGATTCCAAGGACTTCTTATGTACCCAGTCATCTCGATTCACTGAACTATATGGAATCAAACAATTTGTTGCATCTGCAGATTCATTACAACTAGAGATGCATCAGGAGGCATTTTTTTAGACCTAAGAAAAACACCAGCATTGAATTTAACGGCGGTTTGACTCTTGGTTTAGAAACCAAGGCACAGAGGAAGCCACAGAGGCTCCCTAAAGCTATCCACTGAAGTGGCATGCCGCCCTACTGAGTTACAATAGCCATAGGAGTCCTGTATAGCCAACAGGAGACCAGAGCCAGAGCCTAGGCCCCCCCCCCCTCACAGAGGCACATGGAGCAGGAGATTGTTACAATCACCCTCAAAATATATCCAGAAAGTAAGTGATGCAATACAGACAACTGCAAAGTTCACAAGAAAATTAAGCAATGAAACAGCCCATGACTCCACAAACTACTGTACAGGTATTTGCTCAGAAATGTGCTTAAGCTTCCCCCCCTCCTCCCCCACCCTAGTTACGACTGGCCACCATCAGCTGGCAACTCCACCGGGAGCTCCCGGCTTCCATAGCATCTTGGCCTCAGTCCAAAGCTGACAGACCATGAACTAGTGCTCCTGTGGGGGGGGGGGGGAAGGGTGTATATAGGGAGTCAATTAGGCCCTACCAGAGAGATGCATTTCATTACATTCAATGCTGGTTTCCTAGAGGACCTGAATGATGGCAGAATGATGACAGAAGAAAATGTATATATGCTGGTTAGCTTTGTAATGTGTGGCTATGTCTGTGGTACAATGTAATACAATAATAATAAATAAAAACAAGATGCTGGGATGGGAACCCTGACTTAGTGCAACACAAGCCCCACAAGAACTAGGAACATTGATCAGGTAATGAGCTACCAGGACCCTGTTAACCTCCAAAACCCACCCCAAACATCATCCCACAACATGTAAGAGAACACAGCAGCCAAAACTGCAAGCTCATAAACATCACGGGCCCGAGGGTAGATCGTAGGGTAGCTAGGCTAAATGATACTGCAGACAACATAGGAAAAACAAGCTTTGGAACAGGAAACCAAGGAAACTGGAGCAGCAGTGTATCCACCGAAGCATAGTTGATGATGCAAAGGAAGCGATGAACTGCAGTGAGCAGACACCTCAAATGATGTATCATCAGCCAGCCAAAGGCTCCCTCTGGAAGCCAACCATCTTGTTCTTATCCAGAAGAGGAAAAGCTGCAAATGAAGAAACTGACCACCTGGGCTGAAAGAATAGACCTCAAACCTCTGGAGGAGAGCATGAAGCTCCCCCCACCCAACAACCAAAAGTGAGGGCCAACAAAAACAGAGTCTTCAGGAAATTTATCCTGGACTGAAGGGGCAACAGAAAATTAAGGGAAGGGAGGTTCAGGAAGAGCACGAGACAGCCAGATGTAAGACAATACACAAGATAACTTGTAAAATGGCACTGAATGCTGAATGCCAACAAGAGCAGCTCCTCCAAAACTGACCAATAAGAGGTGACAGTATTAGGCATACAATACTGCCTCACAAGCCTCAGAAAGCCTCACAATCAGAAAATGGAGACACATAGGCGGAACACCTCTAATTCCACGCCGATAGAGGAACCAGAGGAACTAATACTACACACCAGGAGCCAAATCCTACACTTATCTTGAAAATAAGTGGGACTCATTACAAGTGATGACTCAAGGAGGTCTGAATTGAAGAACATCAGTAACAGAAATGAAGCCAAGATGAATTAAAGCTATTAGTGCTGCCACCTACTGGTGGCCAGCCATAACAAATGGGGTTCAACCAAATTTCTGAATCTTATGTGGAATCGTTTGGATGCTTCAGCACTTCATTTTTTTAAACCTTACAGTTGTTTGTATTGCTTTGCTGACTTTCTGGATGTTTTCTTGGTAAGGATGATGGTATAATTCCCTGCTCCCTGTGTGTCTCTGTAAGGGGACCAGGCTCTGGCTTTGGTTTCCAGTAGGCCATACAGGAATTCTATGGCTGATGTGACTTTCAGTAGGGGGGGGAGCTACCTTGGTGACTAGCTTGGTGAACGAGCCACTGTTCGGTTCCCAGTCAAGAAAAATTGCATCGTGTTATAAAAACACAAGACAGCATACAAATTAAAATAACTCAAGACTAAAATTGCCTGGAGGATAAAAATACTTTAGAAACCTGTAGTAGATATAATGATTAAACCCATCAAGAGTGCATCATATCTGTCTTCTTAAGGTTTATGGACTATACCTGATTCTGAGTGGCCCCTCTTCTTTCTTCAGTCACTTGTCGAGCAAACTGTCGAGCTTGATTCAGCAATGCTTGCTGTCCTAAGGTTGCCGGTGGAGGTTCGATAGGATCGGTACCTCTGTCAATCTATAAAATATTAATGAACTAAAATTATGAAACTGCATTAGTCTTCATGACTTCTTTTTCAAAAATTATAGCAACAGTCTGTAGAACATTGAGAGAAAGACAACTTACCATTAACATCAACTTACCATTAGACTCAACAAAAATTATAAACTTTTAGGCAAATGACCTGTCACACCACAGCATTCCTAAGAGCATTGTGTGATACTAAATATATAATCAATTTATGAATATTTTACAGATTCATATATTTAAAGCGAACTTTCAGGTCCTGGTAAACTTGGAAGATATTCGACTGGAACCGACAATGCCTGACAAATAGGAATTTAGGACGTAGCGAGAAGAATCAGGATGTAGAGAAGTGGCAAGTGGGGTTCAACAAGAATGGGTAATTGAACAACTACTTTTCCTGATTAATGTAAATGAGGTGGATCATGCATGTTAATGTTTGTAATTAATGTTAAACTGACAAAAAGACTAGGACTGCAAAATGCTACAGGAATCAGTTAACAAATGAGGACTGGAAGACGGAAGAGAAAACTAGAAGATCATTACAATTTACAAGTGAGGGAACTGTAAGAATCGAAAAGAGAATAGAACCTGGGAGTAGATCAAGTCATCCTTAATGGCAGAAATACACATTAACAGAACATTAGAGAACATATATAAGACTAGATATATATAAGACTAGATATATAAGATTATATCAAGTTAAGCATAAGGATGGCTTTCAGGAATACAACCAAGGAGCCATCAGAATATTATTCGCTCCTACTTCAATATACACAGAAATCACATTAATGTGATATCAAAGAACAAATCCACTGAAGCCTTGATGAGGGGTTCGAACCTATGTGCCGTGCGTTTCCAGACACACTCTAGTCAACTGTACCACGACATGGTCAAAAGAATTGCAACCTGGAGTCCTACTGCACCCACGAGGGTCCCTAAATCCTGTTAATGTGATTTCTCTGTACTGAAGTACTACTGGTAGTCATAGTCATAGGTAGTACTACTGGTTGACAGAGCAAGAGTGCATGGGGGAATTGTGTGAAACCTCAGTAAGGCTTCAGTGGAAGCCTGGGTGCAGAAGCACTCCAGGTTGCAAGGCTTTTGACCATGTCGTGGTACAGTTGACTAGAGCGTGTCTGGGAACACCCCTCATCAAGGCTCCTGTAGATCTGTTCTTTGCTATATCACGTTAATGTGATTATTGATATAATGTTACTTTACTCTCATTGTACCACAAGCACAGTTACTTGCTCTTTTCCACCTTTCATTACTTGCAGTGTAGCATGTATGTTTATGTATATCCTGATGTTTAAGGTGTATAAATAATACACAGTATATCATTCTTTCAAAACTCAAATCTTAAAATCTACAGCTGTGGTCCATTTATTCCCAGTATACTATTTATACCCCATGACATACTTCACACAGCTAATTCTTATCATTTCCACTCTCATAATTATTCCATAACTCTATGGTATAATATGCATCTCGTTCTCTGTAGTTCCCAAAAATCTCCTATTTAATCCTTACTTCTGGCATCAAATGAAACTTATGCAATCACAGAAGTCACTTTGACCAGACCACACACTAGAAGGTGAAGGGACGACGACGACGTTTCGGTCCATCCTGGACCATTCTCAAGTCACAATCGACTTGAGAATGGTCCAGGACGATCCGAAACATCGTCGTAACTTCACCTTCTAGTGTGTGGTCTGGTCAAACTACTTCAGCCACGTTATTGTGACTCATCGCCTGTACAAAAGCCACCTTTATTTGCAAGAAAACCATTAATAAAGCAATTGTATTAGCAGTAGAGACATGTATTGCACCACATAATGCATTTTACACCTAAAACAAAATCTCAGCCTTTAAAAATGACTCACTCTGCTTGCAGCTGCTCGAGACACATTACTGAAGGCCCTGCTGGTAAGAGCTTCATATCTTGACATAAGGTTGAGGTACTGGTTTGACAATTGATTGTAACGATGAGAGAGTTGCTGTTCTCTCTCCACTAATTCGGACTGAGAGAGAAATGGTCCACCGGTCGATCCCCCAAGTCTGCAGGAACCTTGTGTTGGTCGGTCGTGATGAGAGTTGGCAATGCCAGTAATCAACTTGTGGCCAAGAGGGTCAAACTTCACATACCTTTCATCAAGTACAAAAAATTATATAAAGTTAAAAAAAAATACAGACAATTTACAAATATTTTGTATACTAGTTTAATAATAGATATAAGGGAAAATATAATACAGCCCATTAATGTGGGATATAAGATAAGGATTATCATCATCAGTGTTCATCTACTACTTGAGAGGGTTAGTTCATCTCTCCCATTCCAACGCACTGCGCCAGAAATTAAAAATAAAGACAAAATTAAACCAATTCATTTAAACCAGGCATTACATTGTTCTTTCATTTGAAAGAGACAACGAGCTCGATGACCATTTTTCAGCACTGCCAAGGGAAAACTCTATTATGTCTTTCCCGAATTCTTTATTGTGTGGTATTCTGTGTCCCATGTTATTCCAGAGTGAAATTCTCTATGCCTTCATAACCTTCCCTTCAGTATGCCAGCGTTCTGTCTCCTGATCACCTTCCTAAACAGTTCATTCCTACTTTCACCAGACTCTCAAATGCCAGCAAATAGTGACTGCTCACTTGCAAGGGGAGCTCAAAGTTGACTTCCCTTGTATCGGATTCATTCTGAGTGAACATTAGCTCACGTTTGGCTGATTTATCATTACCTCTTATATTTATGGGTTAGAAATTTCTAATTGCTACTTCCATTAGTTTAGCTCTCCTTCTTGACCATCTGCACTACTTGATGTACACTCGAGGAAGTACCTCATGATTCTTAAACATGTGGGGTATTGTCAATCACGGCAAGGTATGTTTGAGAATGGAGAACCTTATGGGGAATAAGGTTCTCCATTCTCAAACATACCTTGCCGTGATTGACAATACCCCACATGTTTAAGAATCATGAGGTACTTCCTCGAGTGTCTTTTCTCACCTTTTATTTGTCGTATTTCTTAGATTATACCCTGTGTGTGTTTGATCAACTATGTCCTAAATTGTTATATCCGATATTCGAGCACTTGCTCATCTTTTGAAACACAGCTAGGTAATGGAGAGGTGATGACCATCTCAAGTCTTCACTGTCCTACTGTTTTGTTCCCTGTTTGGTTCACAATTTGTTTCTCATTATTCTGTTTTTGTGTTTTTTTTACTTTATGTTTTTAACTGGGCACTAACATGCAACTTCCTTTCATCACCCGACATCAATCTAACGTGGCATCAAACTCACAATGTTTATGATTCTGTGCTATCTTTCTTATACAACTTTTTACGTTGTTCTTTAAAGAATGTAATACCTTCTATACCGTACTTTTCACAACAGAAGAAGCAGCTGCCCTTTCCATATTAGGTTTTATACTAACCTTTTCAGCAAGTTAAGTTTTTATACTGTCCTTTACAACGTTAATATATTCTACAATGCCCTTTCAAATAGGTAATAGCTTAATACTACCCTTACCTATTATAATAACTTTTGCATTGTCCACCCCCAAAAAATGATATGCTGCCCTATCACAGTACTGTAGGTAGTGCGTCCTTCCCAACGTTAATATATTCTACAATGCCCTTTCAAATAGGTAATAGCTTAATACTACCCTTACCTATTATAATAACTTATGCATTGTCCACCCCCAAAAAATGATATGCTGCCCTATCACAGTACTGTAGGTAGTGCGTCCTTCCTACCAACGTTTCCTATCCCATCATCCTAATCCTTGTCCCACACGTCTACAACTTCCTCACAACCCTCTCATACATTAATCGCTCTACATCTTCATGTCAGCCAAACAGATTTATCCTAACACACACATCCAAAAATGCAATATTATAATATTTCATATTCTTGAAGCAGGCTTACATGCAATCAATTTTCTTACCTTACTTTTTCTTTCTCATCTGCAGTACATATCTTTGCAAAAGGCTGAGGTTGGAACCAGTCCCAAAAATAAATCTCATTGAATGTTGCAATGACAAGAACTTGGTCAGTTGGATGAAAGGCCAAGGAGGCAATGACTGTGTTCTTCTCAGTAGTCCATACTTCACTGCCACCCTGTTCCAAAAATGCAATTACATGTATAGCAAATACAAACAAAAATTAAGTTCCAGAAGCTATTCACTAATGCAATTGTTGGTCTGCATCAAGTTAAAACATAAATCAAAATATAAACTGCATCGAGTTCATTGAGGTGGCGAGTAAATCTTATCCAACATGAACTGCATCAGCGTGAGAAGGGGTATTCACTCATTCATAATGTACTATAAGTGAAGAAGCCTACCAGCACTAACTATCCTGTACACATATGAGATACATTAAGTCACTGAGAAAATCTGTTGGCTCAAAGGCTATACGCAATACGAATATCTAATGAGCAAGAAAGGTTGCCACGTACAGTACAGCATTTGAAAATATAAACTATATAAAGCTCATAGAAACTTCTTTATCAAAATACTTAATATCTATGTTGGACTAAGGAGAACTGGCCCTGACAGGTTAGGTACTTATCTATCAGTCACTACAGGGATATGTGATTAGCTTTTTATGCCATGCCTCCTTGTCTTTTATACTTGGTCCACTTATTACATCTCTTTCATACTCAAAGTTTTATCATATTAGATCTACAACTGGTGTATGAAAGTGGTTTCGACAGCTTCTTTCAAGGCACTTCACTTGCCAACCACCCATATGAGGCACTAAAATATACTTATACTTTATCTCTACAACACAATAGAATATCCCCCTTTCTCCATTGTCCTTTTGACCTACCTTCTCTCAATTAAATTAGGCTGTTCTTGTCTGCCTTGTATATTTCCACCAGAATCTTATATCATATTCCCTCTGTTCCTTGTCTTCTCTAAGGCTATAAGAGGGAATACCTTTAACCTGTTCTCAGAGCTGATCCGGTCAATTCTGGTAGTAATCTAGTTACAAACCTCTGTGCTTTCTCAAGTTTTCTTTTGTGTGTTTCCCCTGACATCAAGGAGTTAGTGAAGAAATTTTGGTTCAGCAATCTAGAGGTTATCTTGAGATGATTTCGGGGCTTTAGTGTCCCCGCAGCCTGGTCCTCGACCAGGCCTCCACCCCCAGGAAGCAGCCCGTGACAGCTGACTAACACCCAGGTACCTATTTTACTGCTAGGTAACAGGGGCATAGGATGAAAGAAACTCTGCCCATTGTTTCTCGCCGGCACCCGGGATCGAACCCGGGACCACAGGATCACAAGTCCAGTTTGCTGTCCGCTCGGCCGACCGGCAATATTTACTCACTATTACTCAAGAGCTAGACGATACACAATGACGTAAAAAGGTTCTAAAATCATGGCTCACTAATGACAGGAACATTCCTTGCACCATCATACACAAGATTGCTAAACTTTACAACAATACACACATTTCCCAGATTCTAAATAATTAATTGCTTAAAACTATAAATTATGTCTATAAGAGATAACTAATTAAAAAGGCTGTAAACATCAATAATATCAAGTGCCTGATAACAAGCTGCAGTAGACTCATATTTGTTTCATTTAGTGATCACTGCTCGAGCACTCGCACAAGAATACGTAATAAACAATATTGGCACCAGCATTTGTCATCTATTCTTTACTATTGTACACGAGTCTTACAATGGATTAAATTTTTGAATGCAGAAGCTGAACCAATAATGAGTACCTCGAGATGTTTAAAAGCTGGTCAAACCACTACAATCTTATGTCATCTCCTTAACGACTTGAATCCGAGACACGTTCACAAAGGTAACAGTGAGGCTGTACAACTAGTGACATCCAAGTGACATACAATACGAGATACATTAACATTCATCTAATTCTAAATTTATAGGACAGTATGAAGAATAAATTCCACTCCAATATGACATACAAATTGATAAAAGGGTTAATCACCAACCTTAAGATCCCACACTCGGACTTCTCCTCCAAGGCAGCCTGAAGCTATAATCTCATTAGACGCAGGATGGAAGGCCACACACCAGGGGGTTCTAGGGTGACCCTCCAGGGTGCATATACAATGACCAGTCTTCACTTCACTCACATAAATGTTATGGTCTCCATGGGTTGAGGCAACTTTGGATCTATGTATAACAGAAAATGAAAAATGATTTCTCAAGTTTGCAAACACGATGCAGTGCTCCTCTGAGGAGTACAGAATATTGTAAACAAAACTACAGCACTTTCCTGTCATCACTTTGCCTAA
>WNGS01165503.1:25300480-25326190 GCA_020271785.1 Procambarus virginalis | reverse complement strand
GAATGGTGTTGTAGGTTAGGTTATGTGAATTCTACTTTAAATAATCAGGTTATAGGCAAGACTGGTGTGAATTATAATTTAATGAAGGGTGCTTGCTGCAAACTAGGCTATGTGAATTCTCCTTTAAATGATGGTACTGTATTGTATGGTAACGTATGTTCATTATATTTTCAAGGAAATATCAGAGGAAAACAATTGAAACAATGAGGAGGATTCGAACCCTGACCTGCATGGGTACTTAGGTACTCCCAAGCCGCGCACCTTACCCCCTGTACCACGACATGGTATAAATTTTGCAAGCTGGGATTCCGCTGAATCCACAGGACGTTGGAGGCTTCTGCTGAAGCCAGCCCAAGCTTTACATATAACCCCAGGCACCCTGGTGTAGGTAATGGAGTTCTTCCACCAGACACTCCAGCTTCAGATACACAAGGAACACACTAACGTGATCAGTGGATACCGTGGATACCATAACGTGATTCAGTGCATCCACTGGATTCAGTGGATACCATGTCATGGTCCAGAGGTAAGGTGGGCGGCTGGGAGTACCCAGGCCCAGGGTTCGAATTCCTCGTTATTCCACTTGATATTATCTTTCGTATATCACGTTTGTGTGATTTCCTTGTGTAATTCAAAAATGACGTTATAGGCTGGGCTAAGCGAGTTATATTTCCAAGAACAGTGTTGTAGGCTAGGCTATGTGAATTCTACTTTAAAGAATGCAAATTATAGTTTCGAGAATAGTGTACATATCCTGGGCAATGCTAATTATGCTTTCAAGAGTAGTATACATAGCCTAGGCAAAGTTAATTATATCAAATAATGGTGTTGTAGTATTATGTTAATTATACTTTATAGAATGGTACTCACCAGTATGCTTGCGGGGGATGAGCTTCGACTCTTTGGTCCCGTCTCTCAACTGGTGTATGGGTTTCGGATCCTTGGGGATCTATCATATCTTCATTTGAAACTGTGTATGTGTCTGTCCGCCTCCAACACATCACTTCCTAGTGTATTCCATTTGTTAACTACTCTGACACCTATGGCGGTATGTTCACTCACAGGATGAGTGGCGCTGTCCAATAAACTCGCCCCTCGGGGGGGGGGGGGGGGGGGACAGAAATACCCTGCCACTAATTCTTTCTAATGTCTCTGTAGCTCACTTGAGTACTAAGTTTCCACTGTGTTTCTTTGTTCGTGTTTCGTCTATGCTAAATAGTTTGTCTCTGTCCACCTTGTCAATTCCTCTGAGAATTGTGTAGGTGGTGATCATGTCTCCCCTAACTCTTCTGTCTTCCAAGGACGTGAGGTTTTATTTCCCGTAACCTTCCTCATAACTCAGAGCTGAGAGGGAGCAGAGTCCCTCTCAACTCTGGGACTAGTATGGTGACATACCTCTGAATCTTCTCTAACTTTGTTTTGTGTTTATATGGACTCTGTTACGTACCCTATTGGATACGTATATAAATATAAAATAATTACTATTTCCATGCATCATTACTTGTATGTGTTTTTATATTATATCATTACTTGTATGCTTATATCAGTACTTGTATGTTCTTGTATGCTTATATCAGTACTTGTATGTTCTTGTATGCTTATATCATTACTTGTATGCTTATATCAGTACTTGTATGTTCTTGTATGCTTATATCAGTACTTGTATGTTCTTGTATGCTTATATCATTACTTGTATGCTTATATCAGTACTTGTATGTTCTTGTATGCTTATATCATTACTTGTATGTGCTGATAGTTATATTGTGGTGATGATCAGTGGGTGGACCAACTGTGGGAACCGTTATTATATTTTTTTGTGTGGTGGTCAGCGAGTCAGTACCGTGAGAAAGTTGTATTGTGTACTGATCACTTAGTGCAAGACCATGTGAAACTGTTATTATTTGTCCATCTAGACGGCAGTATTGTGGGATATTATTTCCTGCTATGTTGGGCAGTTGCCAGAAATTTCATTTTATTTTATAACTATATAACCATTGTATTAATAACTACGTTACTTCTGTTTATGCATGTAAATCTGATCATTCCTTAATTTAGTTAATTAATTCCCATTATATGGCTCCTTTTAAGTAAGATTTATATAATTAAAAACTATCACTCAAAATGTTGTGCAGAAGCGACATCGGCTCCTGCCGTGAGAAAATTATCAGTAACTGTTTGGACTCAGGAAGGTCACATCTAGGAGTTAAGTTCTGTTATATTATATCTATTATGTTCTGTTGTAATATGTTAGTCTGTGAAGACGTAATTTTATTTTGATTTACATGTGATTGCCCATCTGTTGATATAATATAATACTGATAATTAACTGAAGTATATTTCTAATACACATTTATTTTTATATGTGAGATTACTTATTCCTAAGGGGTGATTAATTTTAATTCTTGCCTGTGCAAACCATGGGATTATACTGGTAACCCACCTTGAGATTGCAGCATCGGTAAATGTCCCTAGACTACAATATTTTGTTGCTGTACAGGTCACGAGCATTAATGTACGGTTTGTAACAGTCTCCAGGTATGGACTCCAGGCTGGAGCTGCATACTCCTGGAATGTTCTGACATATGTGGTATACAAGATTCTGAATGATTCCTTACACAAGTTTCTAAGGCAGTTCTTATGTTGTCCAATTTGGCGTACGCCGCTGATATTCTTTTGACTTGGCTTCTGGGGACAGGTTCGGTATGATATATCGATCTTTCGATCTTATATCCCAGATTTTTCACTCTATTTGACTCTTGCGTGATTTCACCTCCCAGATGGTATCTTGCGTTCAGCCCTCTAAAGTTTAAAGTTAAACTTTAAAGTTAAACTTTAGCAGTTAAAGTTTAAAGTTAAACTTTAGCAGCCATTTTCTAGACTATTTTTCCAGTTTGTCCAGGTCGTCCTGAAGTCTCTGCCTATCTTCATCTGTCTTGATTCTTTTCATAATTTTAGCGTCATCAGCAAACATTGAGAGGAATGAGTCAATATCCTCTGGAAGAGCGTTTACATATATTAGAAACAGGATGGGTCCAAGTATAGAACCCTGCGAGACTTCGCTGGTGACATCTTTCTACTCTGAAGTCTCCCCCCCCCCCGCCACCCAAAAGGTGGCACGGGCATGAATAGCCCGTAAGTGGTGGCCCTTTTGAGCCATTACTAGTATCAAGAGCTGATACTGGAGATCTGTATGTGGAGGTACGACTGCACCCTGCGTGACAGGAGATGTCTCCCGTCCTCCCTCACAGTAACTGCCTGATTGGTTAATGAAGATTAAGCCACCCCAAGAGGTGGCACGGGCATAAATAGCCCGTAAGTAACCGGTTGTTGTTCTTTTAGAGTCAACTACTCAGAACAAAAAAATTCCAAGTAGCACGGGCTATGGTGAGCCCGTAATTTACCTGGCACAGGAGCGGTGCAAGTAGCACGAGCTATGGTGAGCCCGTAGTGGACTTACCTGGCACAGGAGCGGTGCTGTGTCTTGAGGTAATTCAGGTAACTGAATTTTTGTTGCATAGATACTTCCTTATCTCCTGGAGCACCTTACCTGTTATTCCTGCCTGTTTCTCCCACTTTTATAAAAAAAAACTTTTATGGGGTACTGTGAAAGGCTTTCTGACAGTATATGAAAATATAGTCTGCCCATCCTTCTCTTTCTTGCCCAATTTTTGCCGCCGGGTCATAGAATTATATTAGGCCTGTGATGCACGATTTACCATCCCAGAACCCATGCTGTGTTATATCTTCTTATTATATCTTATTATATTATATCTTAGTTCATGAGAGCTCCTTCTCTCCTTCTGGTGTTACAGGACTAGGCTATGTGAATTGTACTTTATATAATGGTGTTGTAATACTAGGATATGTGAATTGTAATTTATAGAATATTGTATGCTAGGCTATGTGAATTATGAATACTTAGTGCCTAACTTTATTTTACACTACCGCTTACTGAATGGGTATGGGGTGTGCATAATAGATTAACTAAACTAAACCTTGAGTATTTTCACTGCCGTCACACGAAATTTGCACCACCCGCTGATGTAGACGACTAAATATGTTCTGAAGGAGCCCGGAGTAGTCGGGTTTGTTCCCGATGCACAATTGATAATTCTGGGCGGGACAGAAATAGTTGGGCACATTTCCTTTTGCCTCTGTTCACCTAGTAATGAGTAGGTACTCAGGAGTTAGCTTGTTGTGGGGGTTGTATCCTGGACGGGGTCAATAATTGGGCCTTGGGGAGAGGGGTAATTGAATTGAACTATCAGGGGAAAGCGTCAAGCCATTATGATTATATAGCACCAGTCCAGTCTTACCAGTCTCCGTGGTGTAGTGGTAAGACGCTCGCCTGGCGTTCCGCGAGCGCTGTGATGGGTTCGTATCCTGGCCGGGGAGGATTTACTGGGCGCAAATCCTTAACTGTAGCCTCTGTTTAACGCAACAGTAAAATGTGTACTTGGATGAAAAAACGATTCTTCGCGGCGGGGATCGTATTCCAGGGACCTGCCCGAAACGCTACGCGTACTAGTGGCTGTACAAGAATGTAACAACTCTTGTATATATCTCAAAAAAAAAAGCACTGGGAAGGGATCAGGATAAGGATTTGGGATGGGACGGGGGGGGGGGGGCAGGAATGGTGCCTATAACCACTTGGATGGTCGGAGATTGAACGCCGGCCTGCATGAAGCGAGACCGTCGCTCTACCGTCCGGTCCAAGTGGTTAGTGTGGGGAAGGGGACTTCGATAAAAGCCAAACGTGTACGAATACACTTTGGCTTCCTATCCTCCCAACAGGAATTAAAAATTATTAAATGTAAACTCCACCAGCACAACCATTTTGTGCTGACTTTGCGTCATTATGTAACTAAATGCGGAAAAATCGCGGAATTCAAAAAAAACTCACTGGTGTTCAAGAAATGAGAAAGTACTTCATTCATCATGATGTACTACCAGAACTCCAGGTATCCAATGTTTGCCTACTGTAAGTAATGGATGCACACGACTGTAAGGCTGGCTATACTGCCCAGTTAATGGGTGGTGTGTGGAGCAGGATTAGTAACCATGTAATCAACCGACTCACCTCAGATGTAAACTGTCTTGTATTAAGACTTATGTGGGCCTCTACTTGAACCACTTGATACAAGACTATTGATATGTGTATGTATTTATATGTCAATATTCCACTACCGCCCACAGGATGGGATGGGTATGGGAGGGAATTATCAAGGAAAGGCGCCAAGCCATTACTATATAGCACTTGGAAGGGGCCAGGATAAGGATTTGGGATGGGACGGGGGGAAGGAATGATACCCAACCACTTGGACAGTCGGGGATTGAACTCCGACCTGCACGAAGCGAGACCATCGCTCTACCTAGTCCAGCCCAAGTGGTTGGACTAGGATGGGTATGGAGTGTACAATAAATGACTAAAGTGAACGTTCGCGCACTACCACTCATTTCATTAATTGGTTCAAAGTCTGCCAATGGTGTTCGTTAGTTATTTTTCTTTACCAAACGTTTATGGACGGCGGAACTTTACATAACTGTATATGCGCTGAGACTGTTAATTTACAAGTGTCAGCATTGAAGTTTTGATTGTGTACCTGAAGCTGGAGCGAACTTTACATGCACCAGTGCATGGCGGTTTATATATAAAACTTGGACTGGCTTCAGTAGACGACGGGAGACATCTCCTGTCCACGAGGCTAACCATAGCCCGTGCTTCTTGCCCAGCTCCTGTGCCAGGTAAGTTACGGGCTCACCATAGCCCGTGCTACTTGGAACTTGTTCCGAGTAGCTGAATCTATAACAACAACAACATTCAGTAGACGGCTCCAGACTTCTCGTGGATTCAGTGGAATCCCAGGTTACACAAGTTACACCAGGTCGTGGTACAGGGGTGAGGGGGGCGGCTGGGAGTACACTGGTGGCTGGTTCCAGTCACCTTGCTCCACTAGATTTACTCTACTACGGGCTCACCATAGCCCGTGCTACTTGGAACTTTTTGTTCCGAGTAGCGAGTCTTAAAAAATAACATCCACCAGATTTTCTATAAGAAACTGGTAGTAATCTAAATAACTACTTTGCTTCTGTATTTACTATATTACTTGATAATTAACCTGTACCTGGACAAATCTAAGTAGGTTGTGAACCGAAAAAGTTCATAAGTTTAGCTATTACCATGGACGAAGTTAACAGAATATATGAAGCCCAAGTTCACATGATCTGATGACGCATTTATCAGTGTTCTAAAAGAATGTAGAGATGAGTTTAGTAAACCTTTGTCTTGCATGTTTGATAAATCATCAGTCGAGCCGAGCATCGGAATCAGTATCAGAATTTAAAAACAAGAAAATCTGAGCCAGAATAAAATTATGACATTCCAAACCTTGTGTATAAACACACACACACACACACACATTATATATATATATATATATATATATATATATATATATATATATATATATATATAATCGTACCTAATAGCCAGAAAGCAATTCTCGGCCTACTATGCAAGGCCCGTTTTGCCTAATAGGCCGTGATTTTCTTTATTTTCAATTAATTGTTTCCAATTAGTTTCTTTGAATTATTATTATTATTATTATTATATAAAGAATATAAATTATTGGCGTAGTTGTGTTAGTTTAGGTTAGGTTAGGTTAGGTAGGGTTGGTTAGGTTCGGTCATATATCTACGTTAGTTTTAACTCAAATTTAAACAAATCAACATATACATAATGAAATGGACAGATTTATCATTCCATAAGAAACAAATTAGAAAAAATATATAAATTCAGGAAAACTTGGCTTACTAGACAAATCGGGCCTTGCATAGTAGGCCGAGTAGGACGTTCTGGCTACTAGGTACATTTTATATATATATATATATATATATATATATATATATATATATACTCAAAACTTTAGCTCTTAATTTGGTTAGGTATCCTCCAAAGGATACCTGATCAACCAGGCTGTGACTCATACGTCAGGCTGCGAGCAGCCGCGTCCAACAGCCTGGTTGATCAGTCCAGCAACCAGGAGGCCTGGTCGATGACCGGGCCGCGGGGACGCTAAGCCCCGGAAGCACCTCAAGGTATACTCAAGGTAGGTTAGGTTTACTTGAAGAGTAGCGATGACTTAATGATGAAATTTTTCTCAGGTCTTAGACCCTACTTGGGTGGGTTGCCAATGTTGAGCCGATTTTTAAGAATGGAATAAATCCCACAACAAACTATCAAGCATTTGGCTGAATATCTGTTATAGGGCAATTGGACGAATTAACAATTGCAAAGGTCATCTTAAAAATAAAGGTTTCACGTGCAAGGCTATTCTGAAGGCCACTCGTGTTTAAACAAATCGAATCATTACTTTCCAGCATATTTAAAGCAGCTGACACTGGCAAAGACTTCAACATCATATACCTTTTATACACTACTTCAAGAGTCATTAGACAGGCAGAGGTGCATGATATAGGAGAGACGGGGGCTGGGAGGATTCTGCTCCAAGTAATAATCAAAGGCGGCACCAAGCCGGACTCTGCGCCAAGCCAGATACAAAATGGTCAAAGCAAGCAATACATCTCATTACACTCAGTTTATTATCATGACAACAGTTACCCAAGGTAAGAAGCGATATAAAGAGGGCTGTTGTATGTCAAGTAAATACCTTCTTGCACTTGTCATGCAGAAGCATTCTGTATTCATGATGTTTCATAAAAAGACTTCATGATCTTCGTTCGCTGTCTCATAAGCAATAAATGTATAACATTAAGTCTAAGGCCATTTCTCAATAGGGTTATGTTGTTTGCACATTAAGACATTAATAAACATTTGTATCTATTTTAAGTACAAAACATAGAAATGTGGTAAACTCAAACAAGCCCAAATATACATAACACACCTTCAATGTAAGGCATTGGATTGTTTTAGCTATTGGTATTGTAATGAAAAAGAACTATTTACAAAAGTATAGTTCTATGGTCATATAATGAAAACCTTATCTGCTACATTGTAATTAATGTAAATTAGCTGGCAGTAAAATTAACACATGTAATTATGATTAAGCAACCTACACTGCTGTAGAAGGCATCTTCAAGCATATTTGTAAACTCTGTTGCTTGGTGTGAGGCATCTCACCTCAAACATACTCATCGCATACACCTAACGTGGGGTTACATGCTTCTAATACCCTCCTCAACTTTCAATTTAAAAAAAAAATTATATATTATATATATATATATATATATATATATATATATATATATATATATATATATATATATATATATATATATATAAATAAACTTTAGAATTGGAACTCATGCCACCTAGGATCACCCCTAAGTGTACAGGGTACTGTACCTCATCACAGTACCACCTCACCTTAGACAACCATTGGTGAGATGGTTACAGTACCATGTACATTGGGGGGGGGAGGGACTCTGGGTGGCCTGGGTTCGAATCCTGGCCGGGGTCAATGGAGGTCTTAAGTGATTTATGGCTTCCGCGTTTACTGCAGCCTTTGTGTTACAAATATTTATATACTGCATATTTATATATACTCAGACTTTTTCCCACTGTCCTAAGTGAATGTAAAACCCTCATGTATCTTCATACCATATAGCAAAGTCTTCTATATAGTCTCTTCAAAAAGTTGAAAGGCTCAATTTCGTATTATAGTAGCATGTTAACTGTACTCCAATACAGTAGAGAGAGAAAAAAATAAAGCACACTCACTCAGCCCTGGTGGCACAGTGGTAACACACTCATCATGCACCTCGTATGTGACTTGTCTGGGTTTGAGCCCAAGCCAGGGAGGATTGACCCAGTGCCAATTCTAATGAACTGTTCGCCCCAGTTCACAAAGCAGTAACTGGGGACCTTGTGTAAACTGGTTGGCGGGTCATGTTCCAGGGAAAACTTGGTTTAACATGAGCTATAGAAAAGGAAAGCTCTAAGCCTACTAACAAGAGTCAGAAGTCATCTATTCCTGTACCCAAGTGGTAATATGATGTAAACTATTGTGAACAATAGAGTATAAGATGTTTTATAAAATATGACAAAGTGAAAAGAAGACTTCAAATTACATAGCTTTCTTTAACAACCAAATGATACAACAGCATTAAATTACATCTTTATAAAATAATAAAACTTAAGACACAAATTGGATAACACCTTTAAGAAACTTAATAAAACACCAGAGATATATAATTTAGAAAAAATTCCATTCCATTACAATAATTTGCAATATACCTTCATTTTATATCAGCATTAATGTCCCTTTGTTAAACTGCACAATTTGAATATACATAATATTTTGTACTGAAAAATAGGCAACAAGAGATACATTAAGAACCAGAGATTTATACAGAGTTTATGAGAGTGGTTCTGCCCACCATAGTCTGAACTACAATTTACTTAATGTACAATTTGGCTTTCATTAGTTACTGAAGTCGTTATCAACTTTAACGTTAGATATATAATGCCACCGATGAGCAAGTAACTTTTTTTATCTTCAAAAGAAGAGGTCTGAGGCTGTTTCTTTCTCTGATCCTCATTACAATTAAGCAAACATGCTGTAGCTGTACTCTTTGTACTTAAGTGTGAAATATTGTTCACAACTTTTTTCATGGTGACTATTGTGTAATAATCAATAATATTTAGCTTGTCAGTGCCAATATTCAATGATTTCAAAGGCAATACATGCAATACCATTAACCTGTAAGCATTTTTCTCATGCACATAGATTGAAGAAAATATATAAACAACAGTAGCAAGAAATGCTCCATGTGCAGACACCAAGTCACAATAATGTGTTTGAAAATTAAATACCCAACCCACAAATGTGAGAGTAAAGGACTCGACAAGGTTTTGGTCCATCCTGGACCATTATCAAGTCGTGTAACGTCACTAATTCCTTTACTTTCATAATTGTGTGTTGGGTGCTTAAATGCTCTATGTTTCCAGATAGTGCTTCATCTACTCTCAACACCTTGCTAGTTTTTTTCTTCTACTCTATAAGGTCAACTGATGATAATCATTTTTATGCCCTTAATGGAATTTAGAAATTGTAGTAATTTCTGTTCTGTCCCATAAAATTGTGGGACCTATTCTGTGATGGATAAATATAACTATGGACACTTCTGTTCCATGGAAGTACAGTACCTGTATATAACTTTGTATCTATTCCATAATGGAACTATATGCCTATGGAACTTCTATTCCATGAAGGAGCTATATAACTGTTGGCACCTATTCATTGCATGAAGTATGACTATGGACACTGTAATTTGTATTACATGGAAGGAAAATCTATTCTACTTATTACCTGTGACTTCACTCCCAGAGTATATAAAGGGCACCCAAATTATACAAGCTTTCCACCCTTGCTTTTAAATCTATATATATATTAAGTTAAAGTGAGCAAGTTCCTCCACACACACACTTCTAGACATCCAGCCACTCCTCTCAAATAGTATATCGCACCTGACGTATAAATCCCCAACGGGCAAAATATGACGTAGTGTACTATAAATCATAGTGGCTTGCAAAATTGATGGGTTAACATGTTTTCTATTCCTAGGGCATTAGTTAGGTTAGGTTCGGGCAATTTAGTACACCATCTTTGTGACGTGACAACTCTAAAGAGGATGGGCTGAGGCATCGCTATCATCACTACTCGGTTCCTACTCTCATGGATAGAAGGCAGCTGCCATGAAATGAAACACTGACGGGTATATATTACTTCGCTAGCGGTAGTGGTGGCTCCAGTTTGCCATGATTCTGTTGAGTGTGGAAGAGATTATCAAAGTCCCATGTTAGTGGTACAGTTTCCCCGTAATGCTGCATGCGGTGTGTGGATGATATCGTTTATTATGAAAGTGCGAAGTGTGGAAGGTGAGATTTTATTTATTATATATATATATATATATATATATATATATATATATATTATATATATATATATATATATATATATATATATACATATATATTTATATATGTATTAATTATACTGTATATAAATAAAAACCAGGTGCTGCCTTTTGTATTGAACTTTCCTTTCCTATATACAAATACTTTTCAAATCACAAATTTCTCTGTTCATCTGTAATGATTTACAGAGTAAGGCCTCGTTACAGAATCTCCATTCCTTCTTAATTTTGTATTTTATTAATTTTTGTTACTTGTATTTGGCAATTATATAGTTAAGGCATTTGTCATTTACTTGACTGAGAAACAAGATAACAAAATTGACACTCATTTAAACAAAAAAATGAGATGGCTGAACATGTGTCTGCCAGAAGCAAGCATAGCAAATTAACCATATTTGATAGAAAAGTTATGTACTGTACTGCAAATTGTGGAAACCAAGATTGTACCTTTTATATCTGACAGAAGTCTTAACGAACAACACCCTCCCCCAACCTTACAACCACTGTCAATATGTTAACAAATAAGCCATTACTTTTTATTTGGATAATACAATTGTTGAAGGCAATGCAAGGTCTTTGAAAACATCAAATCTAGTAACACTAATACAAAATATTAATTTGCATCAACATTTTGTTTGAAATTTAAAATAAAATATTATAGTGTCAGTCTTTTAATATTGCTAATTTGACTTAACAAAATATTCCATTAAAAAAATGTACATAATAATAATATAACTTCAGTTACCATTATTCCCACACAGAATAGAAATCAAAGGGAATGCAAACAGGACATGTAAGTCAATGTCTATCATGTTATTGAATATACTGTACTGTACTTTCTTACCAACCTTGCTTTAAATCTGTTACCATGATGTTTCCTTTCTCTTGAAACAGAAATTAAAAATTTTGTATCCAAATCTTCTGTATCCTTTATGCCTTGTACCATCTGGGAACTACATTTTTATGGGTTAGCATCATGTAAAATATTCCTCAAGACATTTTATATCAAAACCTTAAATATCAGCAGAAATCATCAGTGTGACGGAAGATGACATTAGCTGAAGCATACACAAGGGTTGGGGGGGAAAATGCTGCCATTGACGAGAGTTTGCTTTGATACTAAACAAAATTAAAACAAAATTAATTACTTATTAATAAATAAAATAAAATATGCTAATTCAGAATGATTTTTATGATAATGTAAATTCCACTGAATACCAATATGCTTAAGCTCAATTATTTTGTGAATTCTGATGATATACAACCCTCCTTGGCTGCATCTTAAATTTACAAAATGGCTTCAGAGATGATCTTTCAAAATTCTACTAATTAGCTAATGATCTCCAATACAAGTACTGTATTGTGCATTTACAGTGATGGCGGCTCACCATTTACATCTGTCTCACGTGCTTAAATCATTTCTTGTGTGGGACAAGAATAACCAACATCAGAGAATCCACATAGTATTATTATTCTTATACAGTTCCTGTATTTTAGCACCTATTATATATGAAACTATATAATACATAAAAATTATAAATATATTTGTCATTTAACAAACAAAAAATTAATCGGTAAATAAAAACCACATGTGCGCACGAACACACTTCAAAATTTCCTACAGTCATGTAGGCTGCTTCAAACACAAATATGCAAGAACACAAATTGACCTCTATTTAGAGGCAGCATCATTTTCCTTCTTATTTACTTTTTGTAGATTTTTACTACCTAGATCACCCCACTGTGGATGGTAAAGGAAACGAATAGACAGGCATGCAATTAAATATCTATGGCAGGAAAAAGAAAGGTCTATGACTGAAATCCTATTTCATTTATAAACAAACTCAGTTCACTAAAAACAGCTGCCAGATTTTACTCATAGAATTTCTCTTTAGTGCAACTCCACTACATGGGACACAGTCCACAAAACTACTACTGTACATGTATTGAACATGTACCAAAACAAATGGAACTTCACACAGTTTTTAAAAGTCAGAATGACACGTGTCCTGAAGGCTATTCCATGGAAAGGCGGTTCCAGATTTTCAGGCAAAGAACAGACAAGATAGTAAGTATTTTGTGAATATATTACTGTCATGATTGAAATAATGATTAAGGTTTTAGAATTACGTGGAAGTTTGTTAGAACAGTTTACTTAGTAACTCTCAGATGTGATTAAGACAATCTAATTAGTGTGTAGTTTAACCCATAGATGCAATAGCACCATGTAAAAAGTTTACAGTTGAAAAGTATAAATGGAATCCACTACTGACAAGGCTGTGTGCTTTAATGTGTATAGCATTAAACACTTATTTTTATAGGATGGCAAGTACATCCTGCCCTACAAAAGTGTCAAGAGCACAGATTGAATAAGTCACGAATAGCTACTAAAGATAATGAGCTTAGGCAATTGCTGGAACTTGGGAGGTGAAGTCACAAATCAAGGCAAGGCAGCAATTAAACACTTAAGAAATGTGAAGATATGAGCCTTGACTAGAGTATCTGGAGAAGATTGTAAGTAAAGATCCTTGTTATGAGTGTAGGAATGAGACTGACTCCAGATATAGTTGGTGTGTGTGTACATTATATATTAACTTTCATGCTCCACTTCTAAAACCATTTCCAGGAGAATAAACCTTTAAAACGTGGAAGCATAAAATAAAAATGCCGAGAAAAAGGCTCGGGAAAAATTTACTCTTTTTTTTTTAAAGGCATAGTACGATACAATATATAGGAATCCTCTCCATATCAAAATCTCTTGTGAATTAATGAACCCTTTTACACCCAGTCTTATTCTAGCTTGTGATCGCTGCAAATGAACAGGATCAGAAATCGCCATTGAGGTCGATAACCTTAATTTACTATTAGCTCTGGCATTAGATAAGCTTCTTGAAGGTTTGTATACAAAATACACAGAAGAATAAGATCATCCGTAAAACAGCACTACCAATAAATGAAACCCCTCAACCACGCGGAAATTTCAAGGTACGTAATCATATTTACACTCCCAATAGTAATGAAGAATGGCATACACATGTGTTAAGGTTTTAGCAACTTGTCTTATTCCAGTAAAATAATTGTGTCTGACATATTTAATGACCTGTGAATGTATATTTAGATTAAATTTAAGATTTTTAATAATTAAACAAATATAAGAATAATATCACAATACATGCTAAACTGCTTCAATGGTAGCATAGCACAATGAATGGTTCCAGACCAAGGCTTGTCTCATTAATGCCATTTTGTGTGTGTGTGTGTATTTATAACCCAAAATAAGATTGAGAATAACAAAACTTTACAAGACTACTCATTATAAAAGACCATACTTGTTTTGTGAAGTGATTTACAAGCGTATACTTTTTAGCTTACATTAACATAAATTTTCAAACAATACCATCTCCCTCAACCCCAAATGTGTGCTTTTGAGAAAATGAGTTAGCTACTCTCACTTAAAACACAAGTACGGCCCCAGCAGGAATGTTACATCTTCTCACTTATGCTGGACCATCTATAGCCAACCTACTTTTGTCTCCAGTACAAAAGAGAGGTTACCTCTACACTACAGATGCGCATCGCCAATGTCGTCCTTTGTTAATGAGAGATGGTCCCAAATCTCATATGGCACTGAATGAATTTCCTTTCTTAACTGTAGCCTTAATGTCTTTTATTTTGTATAGAATATTTCCACACCATTTTTAAAGAGTTTGTTCTGCCATTCCCTTTTTAACTGGTCTCCAATATTGTACATATAGAGAGCAGTCAGCGTAAGATATTTAACTGTCCCCTATTAGTACCATAAATAAGGCCTTGACCAGGGTAAGGGAGCCAGCGAATGCAGTTTAGTGATGTGTGACGGTGGTCACTCATGACCTCAATGTCTCGGAGCAGCTGTAAGTGCCCTGCTTGTCCTCGGCCGTGGAACATGGGGTTGTCACACAGTTTGTAGATCTGAGCCACAACCTAAATGAAGATAAAACTATAAATTAACAAACAAAAGCTGAAGATGCATTAAATGCCACATGTGAATTTAAATGAACTGACGTGGTCAAAGATTATTTTTTAACACTGATACAATTTATGGAAAAATATATACTGTACTTACAGTATATGTCAACCTCTCAGCATACTGTATTGTTTCTAAGGCAGTGCTTTGTCCAAATCCCATGATCACTACATAATTTGACAAATATCTCAGAATAATCTGTTATCCCTCCCCCCCTTACACACACACACACACACACTGGAAAAGGTGCAAAGACATGCTACTAAGTGGCTCCCAGAACTGAAGGGCAAGAGCTACGAGGAGAGGTTAGAGGCATTAAGTACTGTATGCCAAAACTAGAAGACAGAAGAAAAAGATGTGATATGTTCACTACATACAAAATAGTAACAGGAATTGATAAAATCGATAGGGAAGATTTCCCGAGATCTGGAACTTCAAGAACAAAAGGTCATAAATTTAAACTAGCTAAACACAGATGCCGAAGAAATATAAGAAAATTCACTTTTGCAAACAGAGTGGTAGACGGTTGGAACAAGTTAGGTGAGAAGGTAGTAGAGGCCAAGACCGTCAGTAGTTTCAAAGCGTTATATGACAAAGAATGTTGGGAAGACGGGACACCACGAGCATAGCTCTCATCCTGTAACTACACTTAGGTAATTACACGCACGCACACTGCCCTTTCTGTCTCTGTCTTTACAGCCTTAACACCTTACTCCCCTCTCCCAGGAACTCATCAGGAAGTGGTCAAAGCACAAGTTTTTCCAGGAACTTCTGCTGTGGCCACCCCAATATTATTATTATTAATCAGACCTATTCTAACACGTCTCTGAAAATTATTAAACACTAATAATATGGTACTATTTAAGCTTACAACCTTTTGCTTAAGTCAATTCCACAGCCCCATTGTGATGCCTGACATTATTATTTTACACTTATTAAACATTTGCCTTTATAACCGTCACATAGCTTGCTAAAAACAAACCCCATTGCACAAAATATTCTAACAAAAAATCTCTAACTGTATCTGTGCGTGATACTTCCTACCTCCCGGCCCAAACTCCATCCGATACTGTCTGACTTCCCGCTCTTTCATTTATATCCCACAGCCACAATACCTGTTCTTCATCAAAGTGTCCAGTACATTCCGTAACTGCATCACAGAATTTTCTCACAAGTGCTGGTATGCACAAGTATAAAGTATCAGCGAGTGATAAAAGCTTGCATCCTAAACCACTGAAAAGGGTAAAAACTCTCCCTGTGATTTACATAACCCAAACATTGCACAGATGGCTAGAAACATTCAGAACAATATTACTGGAATGGTTTACCGAGATATGTTGTACCTGAGATAAAGATGCATCTAAGAAAAAGATAGCATACCACAAAATAGCAAAGCAGTATTATTCTTGAATAAAATCTCAGCACATACAGATAAGTTTGAGTTTTTAACTAACAGGCTGTAATATTGCCTGGCTATGTTTGTCTCTTAACAACATTCTTCATTTAACCCTTGGACCAAAGTACCAGTCACACTATTCAATATTTACACAAAAACACTGCGAGAGCAGCCTGAACAAATTTTGACTAGTTGGGTAACAAAATGTAGATACAAATTAGTGCAATTTCAAAAAGCAACTTTGATCAACGGATGCTAATAACTCCAATCAACTGATAGATCAACAACATCTCTTACTCATTTTCATTAACCCAATGATAAGGAATACTTTGAAGGTTTCCTGCAAGAATCTAAATGTTCTGAGAAGAAGACAGGAATCATTGGCTATCTTAGAGGTACAAAACAACCAAATTGAGGGTTTAGAGTAGTAGGCATCCATCAGTTTCAGGAGACTATGGAGATGCGCTCCGGTTGTTGGTCTGGAGTGACCTCACCAGGGCGCAAAGCCAGTTACCAGTATAGTTATCTTGAGGTTATCTTGAGATGATTTCGGGGCTTTAGTGTCCCCGCGGCCCGGTCCTCGACCAGGCCTCCACCCCCAGGAAGCAGCCCGTGACAGCTGACTAACACCCAGGTACCTATTTTACTGCTAGGTAACAGGGGCATAGGGTGAAAGAAACTCTGCCCATTGTTTCTCGCCGGCGCCCGGGATTGAACCCGGGACCACAGGATCACAAGTCCAGTGTGCTGTCCGCTCGGCCGACCGGCTCCCTGTACTCCCTGTACTGTACTGGTATAGTACTGGTAACAACATACTTGAGGAGGGTGTAAATGTCTTAAAGCACCTACTGGACCTACTCTTAAGTAACCTAAGAGATTACTGACTTAATAAATAAAATCTGAGTGAAGAAGACCAAGAAGATAATGAAATACTAAAGCCAGCAAGAAGGTTAAGAATTAATTTTTGAATATTATAAGGTTTAAGGAATCCAGAAGTGAATGAAGAATTGCACAAATGTTCAACCTTTATGAGCTGAAAAATATTTGTATGAACATTAGAAGAGTGAGCCAGAAACAATTAACAAATGCTAATTATTCTATAAGATCTGTAAATAAAATACTTCTTTCTCCAACTGTTTTTTTCCTGGCTCATCAACTAAGCATGCTACATCATAAGCTTCTGTATCTGGCTCATCGGTGAGCGTGTCATGTCACCATCTCCTGTATCTGGCTCATCGGTGAGCGTGTCATGTCACCATCTCCTGTGTCTGGCTCATCGGTGAGCGTGTCATGTCCCCATCTCCTGTATCTGGCTCATCGGTGAGCGTGTCATGTCCCCATCTCCTGTATCTGGCTCATCGGTGAGCGTGTCATGTCCCCATCTCCTGTATCTGGCTCATCGGTGAGCGTGTCATGTCCCCATCTCCTGTATCTGGCTCATCAATGAGCTGCCATGTCACCATCTCCTGTATCTGGCTCATCAGTGAGCCTGCCATGTCACCATCTCCTGTATCTGGCTCATCAATGAGCCTGCCATGTCACCATCTCCTGTATCTGGCTCATCAGTGAGCCTGCCATGTCACCATCTCCTGTATCTGGCTCATCAGTGAGCCTGCCATGTCACCATCTCCTGTATCTGGCTCATCAGTGAGCCTGCCATGTCACCATCTCCTGTATCTGGCTCATCATTGAGCCTGCCATGTCACCATCTCCTGTATCTGGCTCATCAGTGAGCTTGCTATGTCACCATCTCCTGTATCTGGCTCAACAACACTGTTCCACATATTTTTCAAAGAACATTAAAAATGTTTCACTTAAGGTGCAAATAGATTAGTTTATTAAAAGTTGTTCAATGTCAACCAATATTTTTTGACTAGTTGTATATGAAAAGGGCTGCAATTGTTCTAAGTTTCAGTACTGCAGCGTAAATAGAAAGGGAGATTAAATTTTTTTTTGTTTTTTTCAATGAATATTACAGATTTTCAAGTGTGTATATACAACCACACGTTTCAGATATAATCATTCTATGACACTTTTCTGACGCATTAGCATATAATAAAGGATCTGAGGCCGATGATTTTCCAAAACATGTTAGTTTTCCTAATACAAATAGTCAAAGTTCCCCCCAAAAATATGCAAATGTAACATGTTTATTGCTATTATAAAATCAATACAAGAATTTAGGAAAAAATGCTGGCCCTAGATTTTAGAGACAAACTTTACATGTAAGGTGTAAGTTTCATGTAAATTGAATAAAAAATGAGTTTTGAATAAAATGAACATCTGTGGCTGAGGTTGACATCAACCAATTTCCTCCAAAATTGGCACCCTTATAGATAGACTTACATGCAGTGAGGTGTATAAGTTTCATGCAAATCGTCCGATAAACAAATAAGAAAAATAAAATTAAAAAAAAAAAAATCAAATTTTTTAACTCATTTTTTTTAATAAAACTAATTATATTTTTTTTAATATATGCTATTGTGATAGCTTAGAGTCATGGACATGATTTCAGTTGAAACTTGTGTTTGATAATCGTTTTTGACCATTTTGGAAAATTTTTGACACCTAATTCAATATTTTTTTTCCGCTTCCTATTTATGCTACAATGCTGAGACTTGGACCAGATGAAACCCTTTTCATATACAGTGGCACCTCGATTAACGAGTGGCTCTATCTACGAGCATTTTGAATAACGAGCGAGCCACTCGCAGCAAATTTGTCTCTACTGGCGAGTTTCACCTCTATTAACGAGCAAAACCACATGGTGCTTCCTAGTGTCTTGCGGGTTCTCGCAAATTCTCGGACGCCTCAGATGCCAGTGTTGTTGTTGTATCGCACACGACAAGCATCCCTCTGCATTTATTTGCGTTTTTTTTTGTGGTTTTGTGACTACAATTCGTAATGCACAATGTCGCCAAAGAAGTTGCTTGCTAAAGATAGTGTTGTCAAGAGGAAGAAAGACACAATTACTGTGGATTTGAAAAAGGAAATTATAGCAAAACATGAGCGTGGTGTCTGTGTGACTGATCTCACAAGGGAGTATGGCAGGTCCTCATCAACAATTTGCACAATTAGTAAAGGAATGAGAAGGTAAGGGAGGATGCTGCTTATTCCAATAAGATCAGGGAAGTGATGGGAATGTTTGAAAATGTGGCTTGGAAAAGCATCACCCTGATAAAGTAGTGACAACCCGGTGTGTGAACATGTTTAATGACAATTTGCTGTCTCGTTTTAGGGTCATCCTAAAAGAAAGAAAAGCAATTGCAGGCAAAGAGTCACAATAACGTGGCTGAAGTATGTTGACCAGACCACACACTAGAAGTTGAAGGGACGACGACGTTTCGGTCCGTCCTGGACCATTCTCAAGTCGCTTGTGACTTGAGAATGGTCCAGGACGGACCGAAACGTCGTCGTCCCTTCAACTTGTAGTGTGTGGTCTGGTCAACAAAAGCAATTGTCAATAGACTCATTCTTTGCAAAAGTAAAGACCAGCAAGTGATGGTGAACCACAACCCGGTCCCAGTGGGGTGAAATTCCCAAGAAGAGAGAGGCTGCCTGACTCAGAGGTGGATTCTCCTTCCACACCATAACCCCTCTCCTCCTTCCCACCTCCCATCATCTCCCTCAAGCCATCAACGACTCTTCATAAGGTAAAGTAAACATGAAAACAGTACAACAAAACATTTATAATTACATGTGCAGTATTATATTTACATTATAAAATGTCATACAAGTATGGATGTTTTTGGGAGTGGAACAGATTAAATTTATTTTCTTTATTTTAAATGGGGAAATTTGTTTCTTAAGACGAGTTTTCCACATAACGAGCTCGGTGCCAGAATGGATTAAACTTGTTACTCGAGGTGCCACTGTACAACTCGTCAAAAAAGTTTGATTGAAATCGAACAGTTTTAAAAAACTACCCATTGGCCCCTTAAATCTATCTTCAGTATTAGTCTTGGGCTATTCCCAAGGTGTGTGAATATCCCTTTTGTCACTATACAAGGTTTAGTTATAATTCTACTGCTGAAATTTGAATAAATATTTTCTTGCAAAACATAATGGGTTAAAAGTTATTAGTTAAATTTAGGGTCATTCAGAAACAGAGAACCAGCTTCTCCCCCCCAACACCTTATCAGCAGCCTCTATTATTTCCTGTACTATGTCACCCATACAGGCCCTGGCAACACACATCCCAATTTCTTGCACTAACTACAACATGGACTTCTAAATCGTTCAAAGCTGCCTACAAAATATAAAAATTGTGGTCCTTAAACTGCCGTATCACACTACAGAAGTGTAATAACAAAGAGTTCACGGTACGCAAATTCGTTTTACAAATATTTTACGATTATCTCAAAATAACCGGCAGGTTATTCATTTCAATTTGTCCCCCAAAATAAGCCCTCTACTTACCTGTTTAGTATTATGATGCGCAACAAGCCGTGGCATGTGTGAAGCAAAGCCAACCACCAAATGTCTTGCCATCGGAGAGAGGCTGACGCAGATAGTGTTAGGCGCAAAGATGTAGCTGTAGAGCAGCTGGCCAAAAGAATGACCTTCCAAACTGTACACTCCTGCAAATATCCACAATTGTCATAATTTATGCCACATTTTTACAACAACTGTAAATAGACTTCATTTATATATATGCATGAAATGCTATGACTGATTGTCAAATGGGAATATGTATACATCAGCACTAAGCAAGACTACATTCAACAGTATGTAAGTGCATCCTGTCTTTAGATCTAGAATGCATATGCATATAGAGTGCATATATGATGCAATTGTTGATGGGAAGGTGTTGGTGAGTGCTCTATGATACAATTGTTGATGGGAAGGTGTTGGTGAGTGCTCTATGATACAATTGTTGATGGGAAGGTGTTTGTGAGTGCTCTATGATACAATTGTTGATGGGAAGGTGTTGGTGAGTGCTCTATGATACAATTGTTGATGGGAAGGTGTTTGTGAGTGCTCTATGATACAACAGTTGATGGGAAGGTGTTTGTGAGTGCTCTATGATACAACTGTTGATGGGAAGATGTTTGTGAGTGCTCTATGATGCAACTGTTGATGGGAAGGTGTTTGTGAGTGCTCTATGATACAACTGTTGATGGGAAGGTGTTTGTGAGTGCTCTATGATGCAACTGTTGATGGGAAGGTGTTTGTGAGTGCTCTATGATGCAACTGTTGATGGGAAGGTGTTTGTGAGTGCTCTATGATACAACAGTTGATGGGAAGGTGTTTGTGAGTGCTCTATGATACAACTGTTGATGGGAAGGTGTTTGTGAGTGCTCTATGATGCAACAGTTGATGGGAAGGTGTTTGTGAGTGCTCTATGATACAACTGTTGATGGGAAGGTGTTTGTGAGTGCTCTATGATGCAACAGTTGATGGGAAGGTGTTTGTGAGTGCTCTATGATACAACTGTTGATGGGAAGGTGTTGGTGAGTGCTCTATGATACAACTGTTGATGGGAAGGTGTTTATGTGAGCACCAGAAAGCAAGTGTAAATCAGTTTATGATGCAATACAAGTAGCCACAGTGTTTTCATGCATCATCCATATATAAACACAAGACAACATACAGAGTCAAGAAAATGTAAAATATCCAGACACTCACCAACCATAGTCATGGCTTGGCTCTCAGGAACCAGGGCAGCTAGCATGGTGCCATCAGAAGAAATATCAACACTGGCATCATTATGGATTTTGCATTTTCCCACAACCACATTTGCATTACCTACAAGAAGACAAAAAACACACTTATCAGATAAGACTAATTTCCTCAAAAACACTTATAATGGATCATTAAGAGAAACAGTAGTAAAGTTAAAATGTTCTCAATCTCTTACCATCAGAGATGTCTGGGATGCGGTAGTGGGCAAAGTCCCAAGCCTGGATGCGATGAGTGACCCCCGAGCCTGGGGAGCCTGCAATAGAAGTCAAACATGATTAGTGATTTTTATGATTATTTTTTTTCTTTATTAAACACCACTCTAATAGCTCTTATGAACAAATGAATACCTTTAACACAAAGAAAACATGCAAGTTACAACTTCCCTAGATGTACATCACTGCTTAAAGCAACTCATATAATGAAAAACCTATACTAGCATACCCAGTTTAAAGCTGAAACAAATTCCTTAAGAACTTTTTCTTTAGTTAACAGATGGAATGTATTAGGCAGTGATGTGGTGGAGACAGATGCCATACACAGTTTCAAACGTAGATATGATACAGCCCAGTAGGCTCGGGAATCTATACACCAGTTGATTGACAGTTGAGAGGTAGGACCAAAGAGCCAGAGCTCAACCCCCGCAAGCACAACTAGGTGAGTACACACACATACATATATACATGCATACACACACACACACACACATAAAACTAAATACCAAACACTAAATACTGACTAAAACCTTCAGTAGTTTCAAAGAGTTATATGACAGAGTGCTAGATAGATGGGACACCACGAGTGTAGCTCTCATCCTGTAACTACACTTAGGTAATTATACTTAGGTAATTACATCTCCTGTGCCAGGTAAGTACAATTGGCTCACCATAGCCTGTGATGCTTGGAGCTTTTAGTTATGAGCAGCTGAATAAAAACAACAACAACATCAAAATAGTTAGTAAATGGAATGCACTAGGAAGTGATGTGGTGGAGGCTGACTCCATACACAGTTTCAAATGTAGATATGGAGCTCGAGAAGCTCAGGAATCTATACACCAGTAGAATGATGGTTGAGAGGCGGGACCAAAGAGCCAAAGTTCAGTCCCTGCAGGCACAACTAGGTGAGTACATACATACTGGTAGATATATGAAGATGAGCTATAGCATATACTATGAAACCGAAGTAAACATGTTCTATTTATTTTATCTGCTACACTCACCACCACTGGAGGTAGTGGCAGCTTGCCGCTCCTCACGCCAATACTCAAAACTTATTTTATCGTGAAAATTTCTTATTATTCACCATTCCTGTCATTAACAAATTGTGTACAGGCCTATATTTGTAGTTTTGTACTTTATTTAGGGTATAGTATGGATGAGGTTGCTTATGAGTAAAGAATGAACAGAATAGATGGTCTGCAGCGAGCAAGGGTAACCTGATGCTGCCTCTCGGTCACCTCCAACCGCCATCACACTCACTCCACACAAAATGGTGTGTGTGTGTATGTGTGTGTGTGTGGTGTATGTATGTGAGTGTGTTATATAATATATATATATATATATATATATATTATATTATATATATATATATATATATATATATATATATATATATATATATATATATATATATATATATATATATATATATATATATATATAACAATTACCTCATTCATGAGATTTAACCGTCCTTTACCTGATATAGTTCTTGATGCTCCAAAGTGTGGTGTAAAGTAAGGTCTACTAAAGAAGTTATCGGCTTCTCTTTCTGCTGCTCGGTCAGGCGGTGCACGCTGAAGATTGGGACGGAAAAGCATCTCTGAACCAGGCCCTCTGGGAAGTCCTATATCATAAGGAGTTAAGTGGCCTCTCCATGGAAATGGTGCATCTGGTGGATGACTTGGCCCATCCTGAACTCCATCTGGGGGACCAGGAGAATCTTCAGAGTCTGGACTTCGCCGATCAACAGCATACTGACGTCCAAGAAGCCGAAGAGGCACCCCTGACACTGACCTCGTGTTGAAATCTGCCTGGTCGTTGTGAGAAGGTCCAGGTGTGGAACTTGATGGTGCACTTTCTTCTTCTACCTGGCTCTCACTCCCATTAGGATCACTCAGTGTGATACGAGGAATGACAAGCTGAGGTCGTGGCGAGCTACTTCGGAACCCTGTGGTCCCAGTCCTCCCGGATTCTCCATTTGCACCCGGCTGTTGAGCCAAATTCCCTGACCGTCTCAAGAAATCTGTAAGTCGCCTTGGAACATTCGTGATGGGTCTTGTACTCTCTGGTGCAGGACTAGATTCCCCAGCACCATCTCCAACACTATCATTTCGCAGTTCTTCACTAGCCATGCGCACTGTTTCTAGTAGTGTAGTTAAATTATGAAGACCTGGTTCAAGATCCAATGCCATTGGAGGAGGAAAGTCTCCTCTTTCGCCATCTCCAGCACCACCTGTCTCTTCATCACGGAAGGGGTTTGGAAGGCGGGATATGGGTCGTTCTTCGTATGATCTTTAAAAAGTGGAAAGAAAAACATTCACATCAACAAAAATCTTTCATCTAAAAACCGAGATTTTCTCATAAATAAAGCGGCATACTTCTATAGCTGACCTGACATGAAAACTGTGACTCTTGACAAATATCATGCTTAATAGTCACTCTTGGCGAGATCCAAATTAAACTTACATATCAAGGTTCATGATTACACAAGATATTTGTGCTATGCTGTTATTGTAACTTTTATGTACTGTACTGTAATATTTATGTAAACTTTCCCAATTATAAATGTACAACCATTCATGAATAAAGTTTCTGATTTGATTGATTTGATTGATTTACCTCTCCTCATGACTACCTGCTTCTAGGTGGCTGAATAGAGCACCAAGTGCTGACACTGATGTAGATGAAGTCCTTACAGGGCAAACATCATCTGCAATAAAATCTACTCTCTACTCTGTTTCTCTACAACAAGCCTACTTCTACACATGTGAATCCTTGACTACACAAGCTGAAGATCTTATGTCCGATTCTACATCTATTTAACTTATTAAATAATGCATTTTGTTAACTTTTAGAGTACTTTACCTTACCTATTAATCTCTATTTTTTTTTACTTTACATCCAGTCATCCTCATTACTTTACCACATAACTTTTGTGTATAAAGTAATGAGGAAGTAATTCTGCAGTCCTTTATTCTTATGTTCTTAAGTTCCAGAAGCCAGAATTTATCTTGTGACCGAGTTACACTCCTAAGTTTCCCTAAGATGTTGCTTTTGAATTCAAGCATCTTGCCTAGAACAATGTCATCAAAGGGGCTACTGTAACAAATTACGCACAGTACTTAGTTACTGTGAAACTAAATATACAGTATGCTTAACAAAAAAGAGCATAACCTCAATGCACTTTCGTTACATGATAAGGTCTATACAGTTGAACTGTAAAAGGAGAATGACATAATTAATAGCTGATTGAGACCAAGACAAAATATAGTAAAGATTACCCAATGAGCTAGTGGGAAGGAGGAGAAGAATGTGTGGAGGAGAGGAGAAGAATGTAAGGAGGAGAATGTGTGGAGGAGAGGAGAAGGATGCATGGAGGAGAATGTGTGGAGGAGAGGAGAAGGATGCATGGAGGTGAGAAGAAAATGTAAGTAGGAGAATGCATGGAGGAGAGGCGAAGAATGCA
>WNGS01165503.1:25263534-25287770 GCA_020271785.1 Procambarus virginalis | reverse complement strand
ACTACGAGAAGAATGGGATACGCCCTTTATATTCCAGGGGGGGACATTCCCAGCTTAATTATCGTCAAGTAGCCAGGGTAACCATGTTTGCAAACATGTTTCTGAGATTCTTATTTCTTGTATAGGTTGAAGTATTTACTTAGTCCCAATGGGCTTTATACCATTATGATTACTGGGTAACATTTATAATTCAGAGACAAGAAATGTGGGTAAAAAACCGATAAAATATATTTCCCTATTACCGTCAGCGTGTCGTCTTTCTGTCTGTCGTCTGTCTGTCGTCTGCTGTTCTGTCTGTCTGTCGTCTGTCTGGCTGTCAGTCTGTCTGTCTTGGGTCCGGTCCTGGCGCGCTCGCTCTCGCTCTCTCTCTCCTCTCGCATCTCTCTCGCGCTCCGCTCTCCTCTCTCTCTCCTCTCTCGCTCGCGCTCCTCCTCCGCTCCAGCCACGCCGCGCCGCCGCGCCTCGCGCCTCGAGCAGCGCGCTTCCTCCTCTCTCCCAGCTCTCGCCCGACATCAGTCTCTCTCTCTCCCGGTCTCTGTCCCTCTCAGGAGCGTTCTCGCAGCCAGCCTCGAAGCATCGACTCCCTACCCTCTCTCTCTCTGACTCTCTCCTTATCTCGTGCACCTCCATCCATCCCGTTAGAGTGCACTCTCGATCGCCCTCTCTGTCTCTCACTCTCGGTCTCTCTCGCTCTCTCTCTCTCTCTCGCAGCCTGCCCTGCCCTCTCCTCCTCTCATCCTTCTCAGCTCGCGCTCTCTTCGATCCTTCGATCTCACCGCTCTCCTCCTCACCTGCTCGTCTCATCTTCTCATCCTCTCCCCCCCCCCTCGCTCATCTCCCTGTACTTGATATGTCATTTGTTGAAAAATAAATGCCATATATAAACAATAATATAATTAACAATAATTTGTACTAATTACTACTAATATCATTTCATAATATATAGATAATAATGACACTATTAAAATAAATTAGAAGAACGTAAATCCGTCCTTCTGAAGATGTATTATAAATACAAAGTACTTAAGGAATTTCCTGACTTAATCCGTCCTTCGTGGTCGGAAGTGTTCATCGCATGTTAATTTCTTCGTGATTCAACAGAATTACAAACTATTACCTGTGATCCTAAGCTAGGCCACCAGAGTAGCAGTCAGTACTATATCCACTCTACTATATGGTGTGAATGTATTTCATCAAGTCATGTTCTCCCATCCGCCTCTTGTCACCCACGTTTGTCACAAAGTCACCTAAACTTTGTCACTTTTTACCCATAATTTATCGCCCAGCTTGTCGTTAGCTACTCACATTTGTCACAAATTTACCCCACTCGTCACGGTCACCTACATTTGGTCATTGTCATCCACATTTGCCACGCACGTTTGTCACTGTCACCATATTCGTCACTAACTCACCGCACCCCCTTATTCCACCAAGCAACAAAGATTAACACGAATCGGGTTGATAAAACTCGACCAAAACACAGTGACATCAGACCCAAATCAGAGAGTGGTGAGCTTTGCCTTAATGTTTATAAAGTTTCCAAGGTTGACAAAGAAACAAACATAAAAGTTTCTTTAATCTATTTCATATTCACTTCGAATATTTTCTTTGGAGCAATATAACACTAAACAGCAAATGCTAATTCGGGAGTCTTCAACACATGCTCAAAGAAGAAAAGGGAGAGTCGAGAGTGCAGTGAAGAGCGGAGGCGGAGCGGCCGGAAACGCGACCCTTCCTGGGGGGGGGTGCTGCACTGGTCTGGAATGTACTGAGTAACAGTGCTGGAAGGTGGCTCTGACCTCCTGGAACCTCATCACGGGATCTACGCATACTTTCATGTTTCTTTTTTTAGTTGTATGTTGTAGGGATGCTTTGATATTTGTAATTTCCTGGGTTTGAATAGGTGGCAATTATGAGAAGAAGGCCGGGTATAAGGAAAGGCGAGGGTGGCATTCCCACAAGTTTTCCAAGCCTAGGAAGGTGTCAACTGCGGTTTTTAAGGGGAACGGAGCGGTGTTTTAAAATCGATATGTCTCCTGTTTATATATGTCTTGCTGTGTTGATATTGCTAGTTGAGGCAGTCCTTAGCTATGCACCATTTGACATAGGAGCAATGATCAATGTGCATTATACAAATTTGTTGATCCAGGCTGCTGGATGAAGCAATTAAAACTGAGAGGTGAGGAAATAATTTTCTGAGTAATTTTTACATTTGTCATTAAGTAAACAAGTTGTCAGAATATGTCAGTCATATGTGTACTGAGAACACTCAACCTGCCGCCAAGCCTGCGTAGCTTGGGGAAAAGATCTGTATCAATCAATAAACTATTTGCATAAATGGTTGTACATTTTATAATAATTGATTTAGTTTACAAAAATACAAGTGTAAATATATAGATTACTCATATATATATAATGAGTATCAAAAAATACTCATTTCGCACAGAAAGAAAATTATGATAGCCTCTAAACTGCTATTTTATACCATTTAGTGTGTGCTCAGTCTCCTTCCAGCGTCGTCATTGTAAAAGGAATAGGAATAGATAAAATTATGTAGGAGTCGAAACATTTTTCCTTCCAAGGAAACATATTTACAGTATACTGAGACTAACAAACCTGAGGTATGTAACATAGACTATGAGTGTACAAGATTATTGTGATGTAAGGTATAACTATGCTCAATTTCCAGGATGGTGGTGTATGTAGACTATATAGGCTCTGTGGATTACACTGTTGTACTAGTGTTCTAGGCAAAGATTTTTAATTATTTTCTAGAATGGTGTTGTAGGCAAGGCTTTTTAAATAGATTTCCAAAATGATGAACTGAACAATAGATAGGCCTATAGCTAAATTTCACTTTAAGAAATGGTGTTGTAGGTTAGGTATGTGAATTCCTACTTTCAATAATCAGGTTATAGGGCAAGGACTGTGTGTGAATTATAATTTAATGAAGGGTGCTTGCTGCAAACTAGGCTATGTGAATTCTCCTTTAAAATAATGGTACTGTATTGTATGGTAACGTATGTTCATTATATTTTCAAGGAAATATCAGAGGAAAACAATTGAGACATGAACAATGAGAGGATTCGAACCCTTGACCTGGGTACTTGGGTACTCCCAAGCCGCGCACCTTACCCCCTATACCACGACATGGTATAAATTTTGCAAGCTGGGATTCCGCTGAATCCACAGGAAGTCTGAAGGTTTCTGCTGAAGCCAGCCACAAGCATTTTACATACCAACCCCCAGGCACCCTGGTGTATGTAATTGGAGTTCTTCTTCCACCCAGACACTCCACTAGCTTCAGATACACAAGGAACACACTAACGTGATTCAGTGGATACCATAACGTGATTCAGTGCATCCACTGGATTCAGTGGATCCATGTCATGGTCCAGAGGGTAGAGGTGGCGGCTGGGAGTACCCAGGCCCAGGGTTCGAATTCCCTCGTTATTCCACTTGATATTATCTTTCGTATATCACGTTTGTGTGATTTTCCCCTTCTGTAATTCAAAAATGGCGTCGTTATAGGCTGTGGGCCTAAGCGAGGTTTATATTTTCCAAGAACAGTGGTGTTGTAGGCTAGGCTATGTGAATTCTACGTTTAAAGAATGCAAATTATAGTTTCGAGAATAGTGTACATATCCTGGGCAATGCTAATTATGCTTTCAAGAGTAGTATACATAGCCTAGGCAAAGTTAATTATACTTCAAATAATGGTGTTGGAGTATTATGTTAATTATACTTTATAGAATGGTACTCCACCCTAAAGTGATGCTTGCGGGGGATGAGCTTCGACTCTTTGATCCGCCTCTCCTCAACTGGTGTAATGGGTTTCGGATCCTATTGGGATCTATCATATCTTCATTTGGAAACTGTGTATTGGTGGTCTGGCCTCCAAACACATCACTACTTCCTAGTGTATTTCCCATTGGTTAACTACTCTGACACCTATGGCGGTATGTTCACTCACTAGGATGAGTGGCTCTGTCCAATAAACTCGCCCCCTCGGGGGGGGGGGGGGAACAGAAAATACCCTGCCACTAATTCTTTCTATGTCTCTGTAGCCTCACCTTGAGTACTAAGTTTCCACGTGTGTTTCTTTGTTCGTGGTTTCGTCTATGCTAATAGAGTTGTCTCTGTCCCACCTTGTCAATTCCTCTGAGAATCGGTAGGTGGTGATCATGTCTCCCCTAACTCTTCTGTCGTCCAAGGACCGTGAGGTTTATTTCCCGTAACCTTCCTCATAACCTACAGAGCTGATGAGGGAAGCAGAGTCCCCTCTTCAACTCTGGGACCAGTCTGGTGGCATAATACCTCTGAATCTTCTCTAACTTTGTTTTGTGTTTATATGGACTCTGTTACGTACCCTATTGGATACGTATATCAAATATATATAAAATAATTACTATTTCCATGCATCATTACTTGTATGGTGTTTGTATATTATATCATTACTATTTGGATGCTTATATCAGTTATTGTATGTTCTTGATTGCTATATATCAATACTTGTAGGTTCTTGTATGCTTATAATCATTTACTTGTATGCTTATATCAGTACTTTTATATTCTTGTATGTTTATATCAAGTACTTGTATGTTCTAGTATGCTTATATCATTACTTGTATGCTTATATCAGTACTTGTATGTTCTTGTAGGCTTATATCATTATCTTGTATGTGCTGATATAGTTTATGATGGTGGTGATGATCAGTGGGTGGACCCAAACTTGTGGGAAAACCGTATTATTATTATTTTTTTGTGTGGTGGTCAGCGAGTCAGTAGTCAGTACCGTGAGAAAGTTGTATTTTGTACTGATCACTTAGTGGCAAGACCATGTGAAACTGTTATTATTTGTCCATCTAGACGGCAATATTTGTTGGATATTATTTCCTGCTATGTTGGGCAGTTGCCAGAAATTTCATTTATTTTTATAACTTATTAACCATTGTATTAATAATACGTTACTTCTGTTTTTATGCATGTAAATCTGATCAGTCCTTAATTTAGTTAATTAATTCAAATTCACATTATATAAACTCCGCCGGTGTGTGGGGGGGGAGGGGGGAGGGGGGGAGGGGGCAGGGGGAGGGGGCAGGGGGATGGGGAGGGGGGAGGGGAGGGGGAGGGGACAAGATGGCAGTCATCGGAGTGTGAACAAGAGGACGGTCATCCCAAGCAGTGAAAGGATCTTGTTCATAAAACTCCTCCTTTTTGTGTATATTAATGAGGTGGCGGGCGCGCGCGTGTGTCCACACAGACTCATCCCGTTGACGTATCCGTTAACTCCAAGGTGGACACGAGGCCATGGTGATAATTCCAGTACTAAAGGTAGTCGAGCACACGTAGCAGGTGAAGGCGTCCTGTAGCGCAGTGTTTCAATCACGGGCGTCGCCTCTCACAATCATATGGTCCCGGGTTTGATTCCCGGGCAGGACGACACGTTTTGGGCATAGTTTCCTTAATTAAACTCGATGCCTGTGTTGACTTAGCAGTATATAGGTCAAATATTGACAGCTACATCCTGGCGACGGTCAGTCGTTGACTTAGGGATCCAGTGGGCAAAACACGCTCAAGTAAAGCCGAATCAACGTTACCACATTATCTACGTTGAATCGACGTTGAATCGACGTCGTTTCAACGTCGTTTAACCAAGGTGAGCCCACAAGAGGGTGGGGGGGGAGGTGAACAAGCCGAGGAGGCTTATAATTCCCGCCAACAACATGGGACCATCACCTCTGTGTCCGCCACTCTCTGGAGGACAGCAAGTGGCTCTTGCGCCCTTCTTGTTTACAAGTGCTTCTCTAATGTTTTGTCAAACCCGGCGGTACTCTAGGCTAGGTTAGGACACTACGCTATCTCTTAGCCAGATAACACAACGCCCCCAAGGGTATTATCCAGATAGCACAACGCCCCAAGGATATCATCCAGATAGCACAACAACCCGAGAATATCATCCAGATAGCACAACAACCCGAGAATATCATCCAGATAGCACAGCGCCCCAAGAATATCATCCAGATAGCACAACGCCCCAAGGATATCATCCAGATAGCACAACGACCCAAGGATATCATCCAGATAGCACAACGCCCCAAGGATATCATCCAGATAGCACAACGCCCCAAGGATATCATCCAGATAGCACAACACCCCAAGGATATCATCCAGATAGCACAACGCCCCAAGGATATCATGCAGATAGCACTACGCCCAAAGAATATCATGCAGATAGCACAACGCACCAAGGATATTATCCAGATAGCACAAAGCACCTAAATTATTGGGATCGTCTCAAAGCTCTCCAAATGTACTCACTAGAAAGGAGACAAGAGATATACCAAATAATATACACGTGGAAAATACTGGAGGGCCAGGTCCCAAATCTACACAGTAAAATAACAACGTACTGGAGTGAACGATATGTAAGAAAATACAGAATAGAACCAGTGAAGAGCAGAGGTACCATAGGCACAATCAGAGAACACTGTATGAACATCAGAGGTCCGCGGTTGTTCAACGTCCTCCCAGCGAGCATAAGAAATATTGCAGGAACAACCGTGGACATCTTCAAGAGGAAACTAGATTGTTTCCTTCAAGAAGTGCCGGACCAACCGGGCTGTGGTGGGTATGTGGGCCTGCGGGCCGCTCCAAGCAACAGCCTGGTGGACCAAACTCTCACAAGTCAAGTCTGGCCTCGTGCCGGGCTTGGGGAGTAGAAGAACTCCCAGAACCCCATCAACCAGGTATCAACCAGGTAGCCCCAAGGATATTATCAAGATAGCACAACGGTGTACCCAGAAAACAGTTACAGTATTACCTCACCGTCGGTTACGTTATCATCGGGTATATTGTTAGCTCTATTATCTGGAGGGAAGCGATTACTTTCACTCGACGCCTTCATATGCAACATCGTACATGTGTATAAAGTCTGCTCCGTCGTGACTCTCTATAACGCTCTCAACTGCAAGTCACAGATTGAGCCTAATAACCACCTTCTAGCTGCCTATTTTAGACAGTAATACCAACAATATTTCAGGAAATTGCTTTGGCTACAATTACCATTGCAGAGGGGTTGAACAGCGACAGGAAGTCTCGCGCCGCTGGTTCTCACAAGTCATCCCTTTATTGTGCGGACTCAACTGCTACAGAAAACGGAGCCTCCCGATGCCAGATATGGAAACTATTGAATGCAATAACGCTAATTACTATTATGTTACTACCGTTTCTAACATAACGTATCAATTATTAGGATAGTTATGTATCGTTAAATTCTGTCGCAATTTCGTTTTAAACCTGGATCTTGCTGCAACGTTCCTTTGCCAGATTACTGGAAATGATTCAGTGCATTTCAGCTCTATGTGTAAGATATATGATGCAAGCTTTTTTTTTCTTTGGTAGAATTAAAAATATGTATTTGAAAAGTCTGTGTATTACCTTCGGTTGGCTTTCACAATTGGATAACTCTAAGAGAGTGTCAGCTGAGCTCTGAGACCGGAAGTTGTGCGAGGGAAGATATTTGACAGCGTAATAACCTTTTAATCTCGGAAATCGTGTGTGTATACACCTAGTTGTGCTGGTGGAGGTTGAGCTCTGGCTCTTTGGTCCCGCCTCTCAACTGTCAATCAACTGGTGTACAGATTCCTGAGCCTACTGGGCTGTATCATATCCACACGGGTTGAGATTATGCTGGGGAGGGTTTGAGGGTGGGGGGAGAAGGGAGAGCCTGGGGAGAGGGGGGAGAGAGACTGGGTGGGCACTTAGTGGGGGGCTGGTAGNTAGTTCACTACCACCCACAGGATGGGTATGGGGTCCACTACCACCCACAGGATGGGTATGGGGTCCACTACCACCCACAGGATGGGTATGGGGTCCACTACCACCCACAGATGGGTATGGGGTCCACTACCACCCACAGGATGGGTATGGGGTCCACTACCACCCACAGGATGGGTATGGGGTCCACTACCACCCACAGGATGGGTATGGGGTCCACTACCACCCACAGGATGGGTATGGGTCCACTACCACCCACAGGATGGGTATGGGGTCCACTACCACCCACAGGATGGGTATGGGGTCCACTACCACCCACAGGATGGGTATGGGGTCCACTACCACCCACAGGATGGGTATGGGGTCCACTACCACCCACAGGATGGGTATGGGGTCCACTACCACCCACAGGATGGGTATGGGGTCCACTACCACCCACAGATGGGTATGGGGTCCACTACCACCCACAGGATGGGTATGGGGTCCACTACCACCCACAGGATGGGTATGGGGTTCACTACCACCCACAGGATGGGTATGGGGTTCACTACCACCCACAGGATGGGTATGGGGTCAACTACCACCCACAAGATGGGTATGGGGTCCACTACCACCCACAGGATGGGTATGGGGTCCACTACCACCCACAGGATGGGTATGGGGTCCACTACCACCCACAAGATGGGTATGGGGTCCACTACCACCCACAGGATGGGTATGGGGTCCACTACCACCCACAGGATGGGTATGGGGTCCACTACCACCCACAGGATGGGTATGGGGTCCACTACCACCCACAAGATGGGTATGGGGTCCACTACCACCCACAGGATGGGTATGGGGTCCACTACCACCCACAAGATGGGTATGGGGTCCACTACCACCCACAGGATGGGTATGGGGTTCACTACCACCCACAGGATGGGTATGGGGTCCACTACCACCCACAAGATGGGTATGGGGTCCACTACCACATACAAGATGGGTATGGGGTCCACTACCACCCACAGGATGGGTATGGGGTTCACTACCACTCACAGGATGGGTATGGGGTCCACTACCACCCACAGGATGGGTATGGGGTTCACTACCACCCACAGGATGGGTATGGGGTCCACTACCACCCACAAGATGGGTATGGGGTCCACTACCACCCATAGGATGGGTATGGGGTCCACTACCACCCATAGGATGGTATGGGGTCCACTACCACCCACAGGATGGTATGGTGTTCACTACCACCCACAGGATGGGTATGGGGTCCACTACCACCCACAGGATGGGTATGGGGTTCACTACCGCCCACAGGATGGGTATGGGGTCCACTACCACCCACAGGATGGGTATGGGGTCCACTACCACCCACAGGATGGGTATGGGGTCCACTACCACCCACAGGATGGGTATGGGGTCCACTACCACCCACAGGATGGGTATGGGGTCCACTACCACCCACAGGATGGGTATGGGGTCCACTACCACCCACAGGATGGGTATGGGGTCCACTACCACCCACAGGATGGGTATGGGGTCCACTACCACCCACAGGATGGGTATGGGGTCCACTACCACCCACAGGATGGGTATGGGGTCCACTACCACCCACAGGATGGGTATGGGGTTCACTACCACCCACAGGATGGGTATGGGGTCCACTACCACCCACAGGATGGGTATGGGGTCCACTACCACCCACAGGATGGGTATGGGGTCCACTACCACCCACAGGATGGGTATGAAGGCATGGCCCCGTCGAGGCCAGCTTAAACAGTCACTATAGAGGCTTATGTACTGACCTTCCTTATCAATGAAGGGCACCTTATCGTAGGAGGACCCCTTCTTGGCCTTCTTGTACTGCAGTTTCCGGCTCTTGTGGAAGTCCTCGTCACCTGAGGGAAGAACAACAACAGCTGCGTCAGTCAAATCTCAAGACGGGTATTGGGTGTAAGGTCTACCAACCTCTGGAGGTTCCACAACCCCCAGAGGTTGGTAGGCCACCACAATACCTTACTTACCAACCAGCAAGCTTATGGGACTTGCTGGGTGGACTAAAGTAAACTCTCAGGGTACAAATTACACAAAACAAGGCGATCCTCTCTCCGTGTATCTGTATACCTCATTCTTTTTGTCGAATGAAATTTGAAGTTGGTGGTGTAATCTATGAGATTAAAAAGAAGAAATTGTAACAGTTACATAATCAATGATGTTAATAATAAAGAACATATAATTGTAATTTGTTTGTATTGACTATAAAATATAAAGTCTTTTTATAGTGGCGTTGTAAACCTGGAGGAGCCCCAGAGACGGTCCCAGATGTCAAGGGTGGGGGGGGGGGGGCGTGTATACCGCCAGGGATGTACCGAAGCGGGGTATACCCTGCACATACCCTGCAGGGTATGGGTATACCCTGCAGGGTATGGGTATACCCTGCACATACCCTACAGGGTATACCCAGAGCTATTATATTTGGTTATTATATTATATTATTGGTTAATAACAACCTTGGTTGACTAACACAGAAAACGGGGTTCCCTGGCTTCACTTGTCTCCCCTACCTCAGTAGATTGACCCCTCTCCCCCCCCCCCATTCCCTCTGCTAATCAGGTAATTTCTTTATCACATCTCTTTCTCAAGGGTCCGGGGCCATGACCCCATGTGACCTGATTTCTCCCTTGCCTCGTAGATGATGGGAACACTGCACCGTGGGGTGGAGGGGGTCACAAGATGGCGCCGGTCCTCAAGGCCAGCAGTAGGGGGTCAAGAATAACAAAAACAAAGTCGTCGGGTTTTGTTCATTCCATCCCGCGACCCACCCCAAAGACACATTTTGTCAATTTTAATTAAGATGTTGTTCATTCAAAATGCTGTATACATTTTCTCTACTATAAATTAATATGATAAGGTTAGATTTCGTGTTTAGTGGGGCAGTTTCCGAGGAATGGACGAACCTCATCAGTTGTAAATCGTTTGTCAACAAGAGGGTTTGGCACCTGGATTAACAAGCATTTAGTCTTAATGAGGACGGGCTTTTTAAGCCATTACATGACATGAGACTGATACGCTTATAACTGCCAGGGTCATTGGGCTTCGGTATGGGAAAAATGATTGCGTGTTTCCATTGTGTGGGCAACACTCCACTTAGGAATGACTTGTTAAACAGGTGGAGTAGTCCCAGACACTTCACACAGAGCACTGAGTATGTCGTAGGTGACGCCATCTTCACCAGGTGCTGTACTTTTAGCCTTTTTCATAGCGCCCTTTACTTCCTGGGCTGTGATTGGTTGCCCATACTCATCACTAGACAGTGCTCTTGTTATCCTAATTTTTCTGTCATTATGTCGCAGGAGTTGTTCCCTGCTTACTTCTGCAGGGAGGGAGGAGGAGGATGCTGCATCACTCCACTTGTGGATTAGTTCTCAGCCTTACCCTGGGGGACTTGTGAGCCGCAGGCCCAGCTCTCCCATCCTTAGCTATCTGAATTTTTGCCCACACTTGTCCTGCAGATGTTTCTCTTCCAATAGCGCTAGTGAATTCAAGCCATTGTATTCATTGAATTCAAGCCAATAAAAGCCTTGAGTTATGAAGTTTCCAAGCTCCTAAACTGTTTAATAAATGTGAACAAAGCCGCCATAATTGAAGAAAGTTATAAAGGTTCCGTAAGTGGTTGCGTAAATGCTTGACGACTCCTGCGGCCCGTCCTCCTAACAAAGACCCAAAAGTGATGCCATCCACCCGCCAGACCTCAGTTGTTTATGGATGAAAAACGGTTTACACACGACTCACAACTGATGACGTCAGAACACTTCCGGAACAAGTGCTTCACTGACGAATTTTGTTCGAACCACAACGCTGTAAATGCTTCACCCACGTACTACAAGTACAAATAATCGCCAACAGAACCTAAATACCTAACCTACTCTATGCCTAAATATGCACAATATGCTAATATATTATAATATTAATTTATATTTGAGAAAATTCCCGTTTTGAATGAACAGCATGATAAAATTGATGAATGCGTCTGTGGGGTCGACCGATGGTTGGAATGGACTTGAGTCGAGGACGGGTTGTTGTAGGGAGGCAAGCAGGAAGCCCGCGTGTGCCCGGCTGAACTAGTAAATATTTACACTGACAGAAGGTGTTTCTGGGTTTGTTAGTGGGTGTGTGTAATTACAATTTGTATCTGCAAAATCGAGCTATTAGCTCTTGGACCCCGCCTTTCTAGCCAATTTATTTGTCCTCTATTATATCAACTACATATATTTCTGTCTAACACACACACACACACACACACACACACACACACACACACACACACACACAGGGGGCCAGGTAGCCTGTTGGATAGCGCGCAGGACTCGTAATTCTGTGGCGCGGGTTCGATTCCCGCACCCGGCAGAAACAAATGGGCAAAGTTTCTTTCACCCTGAATGCCCTGTTACCTAGCAGTAAATAGGTACCTGGGAGTTAGCTGTCACGGGCTGCTTCCTAGGGTGTGTGTGTGTGGTGTGAAAAAAAAAAAAGTAGTTAGTGTAGTTAGTAAACAGTTGATTGACAGTTGAGAGGCGGGCCGAAAGAGCAAAGCTCAACCCCCGTAAAATACAACTAAGTGAATACAACAACTAAGTGAATACACACACACACACACACACACACACACACACACACACACACACACACACACACACACACACACACACACACACACACACACACACACATCCCCAGGAAGCAGCCCGTAGGAGCTGTCTAACCAGGTACCTATTTACTGCTAGGTAAACAGGGGCATCAGGGTGAAAGAAACTCTACCCATTTGTTTCTGCCTCTGCCGGGGATCGAATCCGGGCCCCTTAAGACTACGACCCCAGAGCACTGTCCAATGAGCCGCGAGGCCCCCCCCCCCAAGTTTCATGTACTCACCTAGTTGTGTTTGCGGGGGTTGAGCTTTGGCTCTTTGGTCCCGCCTCTCAACTGTCAATCAACTGGTGTACAGATTCCTGAGCCTATTGGGCTCTATCATATCTACATGTGTGTGTATTTACCAGGAGAAAGCGCTAAGGCAGTATGAGAGTATAGGGCCCGGAAGGGTTGCAATACTGACCTTCACGGGGCTTGGTTGTGTGTGTTTGTAAAGCTGCGGCCGGTGTTTGGCTCCACCACTTCCTACTGCAGGTGTCCATCACTCCTACACTGAATTATAACTTCCTCACATCCCTCTGGCGGACCTGGGCTTCTAAATGCCATCTGTGGTCTTACATTCTGTTTCTGCCTGAGTCAAGTTGTTTAATAGTCCACGTATTGGCATTCTTTGCGTCGTTATAATTAATAAATATTATAATTTCATGATAAGACCATCAAGTTATCACTTCAGAACTACAAGATATCCTCAGGTCCTCAGATAACGTCGCGAGGAAGGTCTGTGTGTCATATTTAACATCAATATGTGACACTAAAGCCATTGCAGGTTCTGAACCTTTTCTTGCCTACCTGTTTGTCCTTCACGGTTGGGTAGAGGAGCAGACGGCTTTTGAGTCCTTTTAGTATGTTTTAGAGCGTTCCCTTCCAGTAGCTCAAGGTGTCCCTTATGTTAGTAGTATTTCCCTGGAACACACCCGGCGGGTTGGTTAACAGCCAGGTCCCCAGTTACTGTCGGGAGAGCAGGGGCGAACAGTTAAGGATTTGTGTCCTATCACTTCTCCCTGGACAGGACTGAAACCCGGACGAAATCGGTGGCGAGGCTCCGGGGAGTAGGCTACCGTGGCGAGGCTCGGGGGAGTAGGCTACCGTGGCCAGGCTCGGGGGAGTAGGCTACCGTGGCGAGGCTCGGGGGAGTAGGCTACCGTGGCCAGGCTCGGGGGAGTAGGCTACCGTGGCGAGGCTCGGGGGAGTAGGCTACCGTGGCGAGGCTCGGGGGAGTAGGCTACCGTGGCGAGGCTCGGGGGAGTAGGCTACCGTGGCGAGGCTCGGGGGAGTAGGCTACCGTGGCGAGGCTCGGGGGAGTAGGCTACCGTGGCGAGGCTAGGAGGAGTAGGCTACCGGGGCGAGGCTCGGGGGAGTAGGCTACCGTGGCGAGGCTCGGGGGAGTAGGCTACCGTGGCGAGGCTCGGGGGAGTAGGCTACCGTGGCGAGGCTAGGAGGAGTAGGCTACCGTGGCGAGGCTAGGAGGAGTAGGCTACCGGGGCGAGGCTCGGGGGAGTAGGCTACCGTGGCGAGGCTCGGGGTAGTAGGCTACCGTGGCGAGGCTCGGGGGAGTAGGCTACCGTGGCGAGGCTCGGGGGAGTAGGCTACCGTGGCGAGGCTCGGGGTAGTAGGCTACCGTGGCGAGGCTCGGGGTAGTAGGCTACCGTGGCGAGGCTCGGGGTAGTAGGCTACCGTGGCGAGGCTCGGGGGAGTAGGCTACCGTGGCGAGGCTCGGGGTAGTAGGCTACCGTGGCGAGGCTCGGGGTAGTAGGCTACCGTGGCGAGGCTCGGGGTAGTAGGCTACCGTGGCGAGGCTCGGGGTAGTAGGCTACCGTGGCGAGGCTCGGGGTAGTAGGCTACCGTGGCGAGGCTCGGGGTAGTAGGCTACCGTGGCGAGGCTCGGGTAGTAGGCTACCGTGGCCAGGCTCGGGGGAGTAGGCTACCGTGGCGAGGCTAGGGGGAGTAGGCTACCGTGGCGAGGCTCGGGGGAGTAGGCTACCGGGGCCAGGCTCGGGGGAGTAGGCTACCGTGGCGAGGCTCGGGGGAGTAGGCTACCGTGGCGAGGCTAGGAGGAGTAGGCTACCGTGGCGAGGCTCGGGGTAGTAGGCTACCGTGGCGAGGCTCGGGGTAGTAGGCTACCGTGGCGAGGCTCGGGGTAGTAGGCTACCGTGGCGAGGCTCGGGGTAGTAGGCTACCGTGGCCAGGCTCGGGGGAGTAGGCTACCGTGGCGAGGCTCGGGGGAGTAGGCTACCGTGGCGAGGCTAGGAGGAGTAGGCTACCGTGGCCAGGCTCGGGGGTAGTAGGCTACCGTGGCCAGGCTCGGGGGTAGTAGGCTACCGTGGCCAGGCTCGGGGTAGTAGGCTACCGTGGCGAGGCTCGGGGTAGTAGGCTACCGTGGCGAGGCTCGGGGGAGTAGGCTACCGTGGCGAGGCTCGGGGGTAGTAGGCTACCGTGGCCAGGCTCGGAGGAGTAGGCTACCGTGGCCAGGCTCGGGGGAGTAGGCTACCGTGGCGAGGCTCGGGGGAGTAGGCTACCGTGGCGAGGCTCGGGGGAGTAGGCTACCGTGGCCAGGCTCGGGGGGAGTAGGCTACCGTGGCGAGGCTAGGGGGAGTAGGCTACCGTGGCCAGGCTCGGGGGGAGTAGGCTACCGTGGCGAGGCTCGGGGTAGTAGGCTACCGTGGCCAGGCTCGGGGGGAGTAGGCTACCGTGGCGAGGCTAGGGGGAGTAGGCTACCGTGGCCAGGCTAGGGGTAGTAGGCTACCGTGGCCAGGCTAGGGGGAGTAGGCTACCGTGGCCAGGCTCGGGGGAGTAGGCTACCGTGGCGAGGCTAGGGGGAGTAGGCTACCGTGGCGAGGCTCGGGGGAGTAGGCTACCGTGGCGAGGCTCGGGAGAGTAGGCTACCGTGGCGAGGCTCGGGGGAGTAGGCTACCGTGGCCAGGCTCGGGGGAGTAGGCTACCGTGGCGAGGCTCCGGGGAGTAGGCTACCGTGGCGAGGCTAGGAGAGTAGGCTACCGTGGCGAGGCTCGGGGGAGTAGGCTACCGTGGCGAGGCTCGGGGGAGTAGGCTACCGTGGCGAGGCTCGGGGGAGTAGGCTACCGTGGCGAGGCTCGGGGTAGTAGGCTACCGTGGCGAGGCTCGGGGTAGTAGGCTACCGTGGCGAGGCTCGGGGTAGTAGGCTACCGTGGCGAGGCTAGGGGGAGTAGGCTACCGTGGCCAGGCTAGGGGGAGTAGGCTACCGTGGCGAGGCTCGGGGTAGTAGGCTACCGTGGCGAGGCTAGGGGGAGTAGGCTACCGTGGCCAGGCTAGGGGGAGTAGGCTACCGTGGCCAGGCTCGGGGGAGTAGGCTACCGTGGCCAGGCTCGGGGGGAGTAGGCTACCGTGGCCAGGCTCGGGGGAGTAGGCTACCGTGGCGAGGCTAGGGGGAGTAGGCTACCGTGGCGAGGCTCGGGGGAGTAGGCTACCGTGGCCAGGCTAGGGGGAGTAGGCTACCGGGGCGAGGCTAGGAGGAGTAGGCTACCGTGGCGAGGCTAGGAGGAGTAGGCTACCGTGGCGAGGCTCGGGGGAGTAGGCTACCGTGGCGAGGCTAGGAGGAGTAGGCTACCGTGGCGAGGCTCGGGGGAGTAGGCTACCGTGGCGAGGCTAGGAGGAGTAGGCTACCGTGGCGAGGCTCGGGGGAGTAGGCTACCGTGGCGAGGCTCCGGGGAGTAGGCTACCGTGGCGAGGCTCGGGGGAGTAGGCTACCGGGGCCAGGCTCCGGGGAGTAGGCTACCGTGGCGAGGCTAGGAGGAGTAGGCTACCGTGGCGAGGCTCGGGGGAGTAGGCTACCGTGGCGAGGCTCCGGGGAGTAGGCTACCGTGGCGAGGCTAGGAGGAGTAGGCTACCGTGGCGAGGCTAGGAGGAGTAGGCTACCGTGGCGAGGCTCCGGGGAGTAGGCTACCGTGGCGAGGCTCGGGGGAGTAGGCTACCGTGGCGAGGCTAGGAGGAGTAGGCTACCGTGGCGAGGCTAGGAGGAGTAGGCTACCGTGGCGAGGCTAGGAGGAGTAGGCTACCGTGGCGCCACTAGGGACTTGTAGCAAGTTGCCCGCTGCCCTGCTTGTAGCGCACTTAACTTGATGTACTTGTAGGTAAAGCTCTCCGCCCTCACCTCATGAGCCCTCCATTTCCACTTATCTATTGCATAATGCAATAACTCAATTCCTTTATCTAACTGTATTTTGTTTTTGTTTTGCTATAGTGCACAAAATAGCAAATTTTGTGTCCAAAATTTGCTACAATATGTCCTTGCAGACCGTTCCATCTATTGACGACCATTATGCTGAAAACCTGTCTGTGTGGCTCACTTGCGTCCATAATGACCATCCACATCTTCCTGGTCCTTAGTTTCTCATTTTGAACAACGCTGCCTTGTGCATTTTGTCGATTCCCATGGAATTTTGAATGTCGTTATCATGTCCCCACTCTCCCGTATGTCCTTTAGTTTTTGTGAAATACAAATACAAATACATACTGAGCTGCACACTGAAAAGTGTGTCTCACCTACGTTGCATAGGTGAGACACCTATGCACCTATTGCTAGGTAACAGGGGGATCAGGGTGAAAGAAACATTTTGCCCATTTGTCTCCGCCTCCACCGGGGATCGAACCCGGAACCTCAGGACTACGAATCCGAAGCGCTGTCCACCCAGCTGTCAGGCGCCCAGAACTAAACTAAATAAACTGGCAGTGATTATCTGCCGAGGTGTGTGATCCAGTACTGGTGAAGCTGTCTATATCTCTTGCCAGACTTCTCTGTCAAGGTTGGTGAAGCTGTCTATATCTCTTGCCAGACTTCTCGGTCAAGGCTGGTGAAGCTGTCTATATCTCTTGCCAGACTTCTCGGTCAAGGCTGGTGAAGCTGTCTATATCTCTTGCCAGACTTCTCGGTCAAGGTTGGTGACCATGACAGGGTCAACAGTGCCAGGCTTACACACGCTGCTCACTATGCTGCTAATGGCACCCTCTGACGTCAAGTGTACTCACCTAGTTGTGCTTGCGGGGGTTGAGCTTTAGCTCTTTGGTCCCGCCTCTCAACCGTCAATCAACAGGTGTACAGGTTCCTGAGCCTAATGGGCTCTATCATATCTACACTTGAAACTGTATATGGAGTCAGCCTCCACCACATCGCTTCCTAATGCATTCCATTTGTCAACAACTCTTGACACTAAAAAAATTCTTTCTAATATCTCTGTGGCTCATTTGGGCACTCAGTTTCCACCTGTGTCCGCTAGTGCGTGTGCCCCTTGTGTTAAATAGCCTGTCTTTATCAACCCTGTCGATTCCCTTGAGAATCTTGAATGTGGTGATCATGTCCCCCCTAACTCTTCTGTCTTCCAACGAAGTGAGGTTTAATTCCCGTAGTCTCTCCTCGTAGTTCATACCTCTCAGCTCGGGTACTAGTCTGGTGGCAAACCTTTGAACCTTTTCCAGTTTAGTCTTATGCTTGACTAGATATGGACTCCATGCTGGAGCCGCATACTCCAGGATTGGTCTGACATATGTGGTATATAATGTTCTGAAAGATTCCTTACACAAGTTTCTAAAGGCCGTTCTTATGTTAGCCAACCTGGCATATGCTGCTGATGTTATCCTCTTGATATGAGCTTCAGGGGACAGGTCTGGCGTGATATCAACCCCCAGGTCTTTCTCTCTCTCTGACTCTTGAAGTATTTCATCTCCCAAATGATACCTTGTATCTGGTCTCCTGCTTCCTACCCCTATCTTCATTACATTACATTTGCTTGGGTTAAACTCTAACAGCCATTTTTTCGACCATTCCTGCAGCTTGTCCAGGTCTTCTTGAAGCCTCAAGCTGTCCTCCTCTGTCTTAATCCTTCTCATAATTTTGGCGTCGTCAGCAAACATTGAGAGGAAGGAGTCTATACCGTCTGGGAGATCATTTACGTATATCAGAAACAGGATAGGTCCGAGCACAGAGCCCTGTGGGACTCCACTGGTGACTTCACGCCATTCTGAGGTCTCACCCCTCACTGTAACTCTCTGCTTCCTATTGCTTAGGTACTCCCTTATCCACTGGAGAGCCCTACCAGTTACTCCTGCCTGTTTCTCCAGCTTATGCATCAACCTTTTATGGGGTACTGTGTCAAAGGCTTTCCGACAGTCCAAAAAAATGCAGTCCGCCCATCCTTCTCTTTCTTGCTTAATCTTTGTCACCTGATCGTAGAATTCTATCAAGCCTGTAAGGCAAGATTTACCCTCCCTGAACCCATGTTGATGGGTTGTCACGAAGTCTCTTCTCTCCAGATGTGTTACTAGGTTTTTTCTCACAATCTTCTCCATCACCTTGCATGGTATACAAGTTAAGGACACTGGCCTGTAGTTCAGTGCCTCTTGTCTGTCACCCTTTTTGTATATTGGTACTACATTAGCAGTCTTCCATATTTCTGGTAGGTCTCCCGTTTCCAGTGACCTACTATACACTATGGAGAGTGGCAAGCAAAGTGCTCCTGCACACTCTTTCAATACCCATGGTGAGATTCCGTCTGGCCCAACAGCTTTTCTCACATCCAGCTCTAATAGGTGCTTCTTGACCTCATCTCTTGTAATTTCGAACCTATCCAAGGTCACCTGGTTTGCTGCCACCTCTCCCAGTGCCGTGACATCTCCCTGTTCTATTGCAAAGACCTCCTGGAACCTTCTGTTGAGTTCTTCACACACCTCTTTGTCATTCTCTGTGTACCTGTCCTCGCCCTCCCTAAGTTTCATCACCTGTTCCTTCACTGTTGTCTTCCTCCTGATGTGACTGTGTAGTAGCTTTGGTTCGGTCTTGGTTTTATTAGCTATATCAGTTTCATACCTTTTCTCAGCTGCTCTTCTCACACTAACATACTCGTTCCTGGTTCTCTGGTATCTCTCTCTACTTTCTGGTGTTCTGTTATTACGGAAGTTCCTCCATGCCCTTTTGTTCATCTCCTTTGCTTTCATACATTCCCTATTAAACCACGGATTCTTCCTTTGCTTCTCTGTTTTTTCCTGTCGGGCTGGGACAAACCTACTTACAGCCTCCTGACATTTTTGGGTGACATAGTTCATCATGTCTTGTACGGACTTGGTTCCGAGTTCTGTGTCCCAATGTATATCCCATAGGAATTTATTCATCTCCTCATAGTTTCCCTTTCGGTACGCCAGCCCTTTGGTTCCCAGTTCTTTTTTGGGGGTGATAATTCCTAGCTCAACCAGGTACTCAAAGCTCAATACACTATGATCACTCATTCCCAATGGGGCTTCCAACTTAACTTCCCTTATATCTGACTCATTTAGGGTAAATATCAGATCAAGCAAGGCTGGTTCATCCCCTCCTCTCATTCCCGTCGGTCCCTTGACGTGTTGACTTAGAAAGTTTCTTGTTGCCACATCCAGCAACTTAGCTCTCCATGTGTCTGAGCCTCCATGTGGGTCTCTGTTCCCCCAAGCTATCTTCCCATGGTTGAAGTGTCCCATGATTAGTAGTCTGGATCCGTTCCTGCTAGCCACAGAAGCTGCTCTCTCTATTATATTGATGGTGGCCAAGTTGTTTCTATCATATTCCTGTCTGGGTCTTCTGTCATTCGGTGGAGGGTTATATATGACTACTACTATAATTTTCTGTCCTCCAGTTGCTATGGTGCCTGATATGTAGTCACTGAAACCTTCACAGTTCTGAATTACCATCTCTTCGAAACTCCAACCTTCTCTTAGTAGCAAAGCTACACCACCCTCCTCTCCCTTCTCTCTCTTTCCTCACTACATAGTAGCCCTGTGGAAACACTGCATTTGTTATGATTTTCGTTAGCTTTGTTTCTGTGAGTGCTATTATGTCTGGGTTTTCTTCTAGTGCCCATTCTCTGAGTTCGCTTGTTTTATTTGTAATCCATCTATGTTAGTGTACATCGCCTTGAAGCTCACTTTCTTCTGTTCATTTCATGTCCCTTTCTTGGCGCATTCTGCTGGTGTGGGAAGCTGTTCTGTGGGTGAGAAGATCTGTGAGGTGGTTTGCAGGGTCTCAGAGGATTTTGGGGTGGGGGTGAGGGTTTAAGGGAAGGGGGGACTGGTAGGGTGTGGTTAAGGAGATAGGGGGACATGGAGGATACGGGGTGGGGGGGGAGGATGATAGGGAGGGTATGGGATGAAGGGGGAGGGGGACAGGGGGGCAAGGTGGGAGGGGGACATGATGGGAATGGGAAGGGGTGTCAGGGTCAGAATGGGGTGGGGGGGGAGGGAGGGTTGGGTGGGGGCAGGTAGGTGAGGGGAAGGGAGGTTTCTATGCAGAGGGGGTGGTGTGGTGTTGCCCTCCCCTCTGGTGTTGCTGGGATGCTGGTTTTGGGTTCCCCTCTTGTTTCTGGGACTGTTGTGTTGGGGGCTGTGATTTCCTGGTTTGCTCCTCTCTCCCTGCGCTTCCTCCTTGCCTCTGCTGCCCTGACTCTCTCCTCCTTCGTCCTGTCCCTCTGCAGGAATACTTTTTGTATCCCTCCACATGCTGCAGACGACTCTTTCTTTCGAGAATATCCTCCTTCGTGGTTTCGTTTGTGAACACCACCTTTACAAGTCGGTTTCTGTCCTTGTTGTACCAGCCCAACCTGAAAACCTTCTCAATGTTTTGTACAGCCCCTTCCATCTGTAATCCCTTCAGTAGCCCATGTACTGCCTCTCTATCCTTGCTATTCCATTCTTGCCTGTTGGATCCTTCCTGTTCTTTGATTCCTACAACTACCACTGATCTTTTTCTCTCTAGCAGTTGAGTGGTGCACCTTGCTGCTTCTTGTGACGTAGCTGCCTGCATCGCTACCTCCCTCACTGTGTCCATTGCTTCTGAGCTCTTTTTCAGTCGTTCCGCAAATGTTTCAGGTACAGAGGCATTTCCTTCCAATGTAGCATTCCCACCTTCCCTTTGGATGATATCTGATGTTCGGTCTCTTTATTTTCTCTGTGAGGGATTTGATCTCCTCCCTTGCTGATTCAGCTCACTTTGCAGATTGTTAATTGTAATCCTCATTTCATGCATCTCCTTCCTGAATTCCTCCAGAACTTGGGTTAACATCTCCCTCATGGTGGTCACTCTGGCTGCTTCCTGTGTCCTGTTGCGTCCACCTGCCATTTTGCCCNTGATTGATTGATTGAGATTAAGCCACCCAATTACGGGAATGAATAACCCGATCAATCAATCTGTCAGTTGAGGCGGTGGCCACGCACCGCCCGCTCCTGTGCCAGGTAAGTCCTCTCACCATAACCCGTGCTACTTGGAACATTTTGTCCCAGTAGCTGGACTTGTGATCCTGTGGTCTGGGTTCGAGCCCAGGCGCCGGCGAGAAACAATGGGCAGAATTTCTTTCACCCTATGCCCTGTTACCTAGCAGTAAAATAGGTACCTGGGTGTTAGTCAGCTGTCACGGGCTGCTTCCTGGGGGGTGGAGGCCTGGTCGAGGACCGGGCCGCGGGGACACACTAAAGCCCCGAAATCATCTCAAGATAACCTCAAGATAGCTGAATCTACGAGAAGAGGCTAGGGGGTGGGGGGGGGGCAGGACATACCTGGAACCACTTAGCGATGGAGTGGGTGTGGTAGGCGGCGTCCTGCTGGGCCGTGCAGTTCTCGCGGTCAACATTGACGTCGACGCCGATGGTGCCGCGATTGTTCTTGACGCCGCACAGGTAGGCTGTGGCGCTGGCCGCGCTGTCCGCCACCTGACTGTCGGCCGTGTACGTCTGTAACACACACACACGTGTCACACACACACGTGTCACACAGCTGTCACACACACGTGTCACACAGCTGTCACACACACGTGTCACATAGCTGTCACACACACACGTGTCACACACACACACGTGTCACACAGCTGAGACAAACACGCGTCGCAGTTGAGCAACAAGTGTCATATAGGTGTCACAGGTGAGACAAACAGGTGTCACAGGTATAAGACAAACAGGTATCACAGGTTTCACAGACAGGTGTCACATGTATAAGACAAACAGGTGTCACAGGTGAGACAAACAGGTGTCACAGGTGAGACAAACAGGTGTCACAGGTATAAGACAAACAGGTGTCACAGGTAAGTCAAACAGGTGTCACAGGTATGAGACAAACAGGTGTCACAGGTAAGACAAACAGGTGTCACAGGTATGAGACAAACAGGTGTCACAGGTGAGACAAACAGGTGTCACAGGTACAAGACAAACAGGTGTCACAGGTATAAGACAAACAGGTGTCACAGGTGAGACAAACAGGTGTCACAGGTAAGTCAAACAGGTGTCACAGGTATGAGACAAACAGGTGTCACAGGTGAGACAAACAGGTGTCACAGGTATAAGACAAACAGGTGTCACAGGTATAAGACAAACAGGTGTCACAGGTATAAGACAAACAGGTATCACAGGTGAGACAAACAGGTGTCACAGGAGGAAAAAACAAAACTTGCAATACATCTTTGAAATCAAATTTACACCAGACAAGAATTCTTCTCTTAACAACGCCTCAGTTTGTACAGCCTGTCAGAGCTTGTTACATCAGCATCTCAGACCAGTTTCTTTGTTTTGTTGCACAGCTCAACTTAAGATCAAAGCCAAGACACACTCAAGGGGGGCAAGTCGAGCTTAGAAGACCGTAAGGTTTTGCACCTTACTTAGACATAATGAATTTATAGATTTATCATTTCATGATAAAAAAAATGCGAAAAATATATAAATTCAGGAAAACTTTTCTTACTAGGCAATATAGCATATATATACAGTCTCGAGGTCTCCAACTTGTTTGGACAGAGAACTTGGTGTTCACCTTCACTGTAAAACAAACTCAATCACAAACAAACATATATCCAGAGCCTGCCAAGTACATCCGGCCACAAAAACATACTCAGAGCCTGCCAAGCACACCGGCCACAAACAAACATACCCAGAGCCTGCCAAACACGCCCGGCCACAAACAAACATACCCAGAGCCTGCCAAACACACCCAGCCACAAACAAACATACCCAGAGCGTGCCAAGCACACCCAGCCACAAACAAACATACCCAGAGCGTGCCAAGCACACCCGGCCACAAACAAACATACCAGAGCGTGCCAAGTACACCCGGCCACAAACAAACATACCCAGAGCGTGCCAAGTACACCCGGCCACAAACAAACATACCCAGAGCGTGCCAAGCACACCCGGCCACAAACAAACATACCCAGAGCCTGCCAAGTACACCCAGCCACAAACAAACATACCCAGAGCCTGCCAAGTACACCGGCCACTAACAAACATACCCAGAGCCTGCCAAGTACACCGGCCACTAACAAACATACCAGAGCCTGCCAAGTACACCCGGCCACTAACAAACATACCAGAGCCTGCCAAGTACACCCGGCCACTAACAAACATACCAGAGCCTGCCAAGTACACCCGGCCACTAACAAACATACCCAGAGCCTGCCAAGTACACCCAGCCACAAACAAACATACCCAGACCCTGCCAAGTACACCCGGCCACTAACAAACATACCCAGAGCCTGCCAAGTACACCCAGCCACAAACAAACATACCCAGAGCCTGCCAAGTACACCCAGCCACAAACAAACATACCCAGAGCCTGCCAAGTACACCCAGCCACAAACAAACATACCCAGACCCCTGCCAAGTACACCCAGCCACAAACAAACATACCCAGAGCCTGCCAAACACACCCAGCCACTAACAAACATACCCAGAGCCTGCCAAGCACACCCAGCCACAAAGAAACATACCCAGAGCCTGCCAAGCAC
>WNGS01165503.1:25240997-25256022 GCA_020271785.1 Procambarus virginalis | reverse complement strand
GACCTGTAGGTGCTTCTTCAGACCTGTGGGTGCTTCTTCAGACCTGTGGGTGCTTCTTCAGACCTGTGGGTGCTTGGTCAGACCTGTGGGTGCTTCTTCAGACCTGTGGGTGCTTCTTCAGACCTGTGGGTGCTTGATCAGACCTGTGGGTGCTTCTTCAGACCTGTGGGTGCTTGGTCAGACCGGTGGGTGCTTGGTCAGACCTGTGGGGCGCTTCCTCAGACCTGTGGGTGCTTCTTCAGACCTGTGGGTGCTTGGTCAGACCTGTGGGTGCTTCTTCAGACCTGTGGGTGCTTGGTCAGACCTGTGGGTGCTTCTTCAGACCTGTGGGTGCTTCTTCAGACCTGTGGGTGCTTCTTCAGACCTGTGGGTGCTTCTTCAGATCTGTGAGTGCTTGGTCAGACCTGTGGGTGCTTCTTCAGACCTGTGGGTGCTTCTTCAGACCTGTGGGTGCTTGGTCAGACCTGTGGGTGCTTGGACAGACCTGTGGGAGCTTCGTCAGACCTTTTGGGTGCTTGGTCAGACCTGTGGGTGCTTCCTCAGACCTGTGGGTGCTTCTTCAGACCTGTGGGTGCTTCTTCAGACCTGTCGGTGCTTGGTCAGACCTGTGGGTGCTTGTTCAGACCTGTGGGTGCTTCTTCAGAACTGTGGGTGCTTCTTCAGACCTGTGGGTGCTTCTTCAGACCTGTGGGTGCATAGTCAGACCTGTGGGTGCTTGGTCAAACCTGTGGGTGCTTCCTCAGACCTGTGGGTGCTTGTTTAGACCTGTGGGTGCTTGGTCAGACCTGTGGGTGCTTCTTCAGACCTGTGGGTGCTTGGTCAGACCTGTGGGTGCTTGGTCAGACCTGTGGGTGCTTGGTCAGACCTGTGGGTGCTTGGTCAGACCCGTGGGTGCTTGGTCAGACCTGTGGGTGCTTGGTCAGAACTGTGGGTGCTTGGTCAGACATGTGGGTGCTTTTTCAGACCTGTGGGTGCTTGGTCAGACCTGTGGGTGCTTCTTCAGACCTGTGGGTGCTTGGTCAGACCTGTGGGTGCTTGGTCAGACTTGTGGGTGCTTCTTCAGACCTGTGGGTGCTTGGTCAGACCTGTGGGAGCTTCTTCAGACCTGTGGGTGCTTGTTTACTCACCACGAGGCGTCAGGGACATCTCCACTCACCAGTGACAGCTTCTACGGAGATTCATGGCGCGAAAGTTTGAGCTCATAAACATCAATATCAAAGAACTCCATTAATTTATCATTTGCTGGACGGAACACTTTCACCCCATTACTTACTGCTGTGGCAAAAAAGTTGTATGCTAAGAATTAATGTGTGAAGTGTGAGATTAGACAAGTGCTATGGCGGGCTTGACGTCATATAAGGAAGTGGTGAGCCACAGCCTTGGCACTGTTGGACGTCTGGTGGTAGCCTTGGCACCGTTAGAGGTCTGGTGGTAGCCTTGGCACCGTTGGACGTCTGGTGGCAGCCGTGGCACTGTTGGACGTCTGGTGGCAGCCTTGTGCACCGTTGGACGTCTGGTGGCAGCCGTGGCACCGGTGGACGTCTGGTGGCAGCCGTGACACCGTTGGACGTCTGGTGGCAGCCTTGGTACCGTTGGACGTCTGGTGGCAGCTTCGTGCACCGTGGACGTCTGGTGGCAGCCGTGGCACCGTTGGACGTCTGGTGGCAGTCTTGGCACCGTTGGACGTCTGGTGGCAGCCTTGGCACTGTTGGACGTCTGGTGGCAGTTTTGGCACCGTTGGACGTCTGGTGGCAGCCATGGCACCGTTGAACGTCTGGTGGCAGCCGTGGCACCGTTGGACGTCTGGTGGCAGCCGTGGCACCGTTGGACGTCTGGTGGCAGCCGTGGCACCGTTGGACGTCTGGTGGCAGCCTTGTGCACCGTTGGACGTCTGGTGGCAGCCTTGTGCACCGTTGGACGTCTGGTGGCAGCCTTGGCACCGTTGGACGTCTGGTGGCAGTCTTGGTACTGTTGGACGTCTGGTGGCAGCCTTGGCACCGTTGGACGTCTGGTGGCAACCTTGGCACCGTTGGACGTCTGGTGGCAGCCTTGTGCACCGTTGGACGTCTGGTGGCAGCCTTGGCACCGTTGGACGTCTGGTGGCAGCCTTGGCACCGTTGGGCGTCTGGTGGCAGCCTTGTGCACCGTTGGACGTCTGGTGGCAGCCTTGGCACCGTTGGACGTCTGGTGGCAGTCTTGGCACCGTTGGACGTCTGGTGGCAGCCTTGTGCACCGTTGGACGTCTGGTGGCAGCCTTGGCACCGTTGGACGTCTGGTGGCAGCCTTGTGCACCGTTGGACGTCTGGTGGCAGCCTTGTGCACCGTTGGACGTCTGGTGGCAGCCTTGTGCACCGTTGGACATCTGGTGGCAGCCTTGGCACCGTTGGACGTCTGGTGGCAGTCTTGGCACCGTTGGACGTCTGGTGGCAGCCGTGGCACCGTTGGACGTCTGGTGGCAGCCTTGTGCACCGTTGGACGTCTGGTGGCAGCCGTGGCACCGTTGGAAGTCTGATGGCAGCCTTGTGCACCGTTGGACGTCTGGTGGCAGCCGTGGCACCGTTGGACGTCTGGTGGCAGCCTTGTGCACCGTTGGACGTCTGGTGGCAGCCTTGTGCACCGTTGGACGTCTGGTGGCAGCCGTGGCACCGTTGGACGTCTGGTGGCAGCCGTGCACCATTGGACGTCTGATGGCAGCCTTGTGCACCGTTGGACGTCTGGTGGCAGCCTTGGCACCGTTGGACGTCTGGTGGCAGCCGTGGCACCGTTGGACGTCTGATGGCAGCCTTGTGCACCGTTGGACGTCTGGTGGCAGCCTTGGCACCGTTGAACGTCTGGTGGCAGCCTTGGCACCGTTGGACGTCTGGTGGCAGCCTTGGCACCATTGGACGTCTGGTGGCAGCCTTGGCACCGTTGGACGTCTGGTGGCAGCCTTGGCACCGTTGGACGTCTGATGGCAGCCTTGGCACCGTTGGACGTCTGGTGGCAGCCTTGACACCGTTGGACGTCTGGTGGTAGCCTTGGCACCGTTGGACGTCTGGTGACAGCCGTGGCACCGTTAGACGTCTGGTGGACAGCCTTGGTCACCGTTGGACGTCTGGTGGCAGCCTGTGGCACCGTTGGACGTCTGGTGGCAGTCCTTGGCACTGTTGGACGTCTGGTGGCAGCCGTGGCACCGTGGACGTCTGGTGGCAGCCGTGGCACCATTGGACGTCTGGTGGCAGCCGTGGCACCAGACGAGGGCTCTGGACGTGGTCCCACGCTACCCTGCCACACACTGGCCTCGTCATGCTGATAACCAACTTATAACGCGTCTCTCTGATTGGTCTGGCAGTTATTGAGACCATGCAAATTATTAGACAAAGGTCAGGGGCCCCGTCCAATATCAGTTTAAGAGTCATATTTTGTCAACTTTCTTCGTAAGTGAAGAAGATGGGGAATCTTGAGAGGTTATCTTGAGATGATTTCGGGGCTTTAGTGTCCCCGCGGCCCGGTCCTCGACCAGGCTTCCACTCCCAGGAAGCAGCCCGTGACAGCTGACTAACACCCAGGTACCTATTTTACTGCTAGGTAACAGGGGCATAGGGTGAAAGAAACTCTGCCCATTGTTTCTCGCCGGCGCTTGGGATCGAACCAGGACCACAGGATCACCATTGGTGATCACCAGTGGTGGATATATGGCTCTGCGGGCCGCTCCAAGCACACCTGGTGGATCAAACTCTCACAAGTCGAGCCTGGCCTCGGGCCGGGCTTGGGGAGTAGAAGAACTCCCAGAACCCCATCAACCAGGTATCAACCAACCACAAGTCCAGTGTGCTGTCCGCTCGGCCGACCGGCTCCCTTTATAGAACCGGAACTATAGGGAAGTTGTCTCAAGATGTAATGCTTTAATACTCACATCTTTAAATCAAAGATCTACAACCTCTTTTCTTTTTCCTTCTAACAACTCTCGCCCATTGAGCTTAACAATCAGTGCCAGGTTGAACAGCCTATACTGTCCTCCCCACCAGAATATTGGCCTGGTCCACCTGTCAACTTTGAGTGTAATTATACCTATTATCTTTTACGGTAATTAAGCTTTTAGAGAGCGTGACAATGCCATTTGTTGGTCGAGCATAACTGCAGACTGTTGGCCTCAATTACTCGGTAAGTGATTGGCAGTTGTTAATTAGGAAGTATTGGTTCACTGCTGCGGCTTGTTGGTTAAGAGACTAGCAAGCGCCGTTGTGTATCTTTGTACACAAATTATAAACTATTTCCTTAGCTAATTAGCAACTTCAAAGGATCGCTTGAGTTAATTGATCCTTTGTGGTAGAACAGTTTAATATATTCTTTAATTGCCTCACAAACTATCGTTTCCCATCGACACGGCCCATTACTTAACTACTTGTTCTGATCTGCTCACTCGTCCCCTTGACCCATGCCCTGATTCCTGCCCCTCACTCGTATTCTGACTCATGACCTGACTCGTCCACCTGAATCGTGACCTGACTCGTCCACCTGAATCGTGATTACGACTCGTGATTACGACTCGTGATCTGACTCTTGACCTGATTCGTGTGCTTGACTCGTACCCTGACTATATATATATATACCACTGGGAAGGGGTCAGGATAATTGCCCGTGCCACCTCTTGGGTGGCTTAATCTTCATCAATCAATCAATCGGCAGGATAAGGATTGGGATGGGACGGAGGGAGGAAAGAACGGTGCCCAACCACTTGGACGGTCGGGGATTGAACGCCGACCTACTTGAAACAAGACCGTCACTCTACCGTCCAGCCCAAGTGGCTGGGCTTGATCACGTGAGAACACCAATTAAAACAGAATAACACAACATGAGTGGCGGTGGGAGAGACTATCCTGGACGTGTTCGGGTGCGGGCGCGGGGGCGAGTCTTCACCACATCTCTCTGCCAATTACCGGCGGAGTTCCCGTGCCACAGAACCGTGCCGGCACAAGGTTGCCCATTTCCATGTATTTAAATAATCGCTCAAGTTAGCGAAGAAGCGCCGGCGCTCAAGGCAACCAGGCGGGAGGAGAGGAGAGAGAGCAGCTACACGATCGCTAAGCCACCGCCACAAACCTGAAATTCCTGTTACGGATCATCATTGCCGCTCGTGTGTCTAGGTCGCCACGGTGGCCGCGTGGACACGGTGACAGGTGGCCACATGCCCATCACTGCTCGTCTCTCAGTGCATCAGCCAGTCCTGTTTCCCAGTCCGGGGTACGAACCCAGGCACCGTGAGATGATGAGAATCAGGAGGCCTGGTCGACGACCGGGCCGCGAGAACGCTAAGCCTCGGAAAAAACTTCAAGGTAACCTCAGGTAATCTCAAGGTAATTGTTCTTGGTGTTGGGGTTCAACGTCTATCAACCCGCGGAAGGTTAAAGGCAACACAGCTACTGACCAGCTGTTGCTGTTGTTTAAGATTCAGCTACTGGGAACTAAAGGTTCCAAGTAGCACGGGCTATGGTGAGCCCGTGATGGACTTATCTGGCACAGGAGCGGGGCTGAAACTTGTACTGACCTGCCTGCAAGAAACCTTAGTTTCTCAAGCATTGTCGGGACTGAAGTGAGCTGTGAGTGTGTCTACAATGAGCAGCAGGGTTCCCCAGTCAGTGTAGAACCACCGCCCGCGCCACCACACACGCCTGATTGACTGATTAATAGAGGAAGCCACCCAAGAGGTGGTACGGGCATGAATAGCCCGTAAGTGGTACCACACGCCTCACCGCTCTTAACATATACATCATAATTCACATGAAGATGAAGTCACTATAACGTGGCTGAAAAATGCTGACCCAACCCACACACTAGAAATTTGAAGACACGGCGACGTTTCGGTCCGCTCTGGACCATTACTAAGTCGATGTGAATCGACACAATCGGCTTGATAATGGTCCTGGACGGACCGAATGTCGTCGTCTCTTCAAATTTCTAGGTGTGGTTGGGTCAACATCATAATTCCCTGCTGACTGCTACTTTATACTTCCTAACTGGATGCCCAATTGTTACACACACAAACACTGAAATATATTTAACATTTAACAAGACATATTTCACCCTCCCTCATACATCTCTTATCTGCCATCCTCCCTGCCCCCCCCCCCCCCGCCTCTTCCCTCCCCATCCACCTGTCACTCATCACACCAGCACACAGCAGTAAGCAGAGCACACCTGTGGGCCACACCTGTGGGCCCACCTGTGGGCCACACCTGTGGGCCACACCTGTGGGCCCACCTGTGGGCCACACCTGTGGGCCACACCTGTGGGCCACACCTGTGAGGCCCGGCCACCTGGAGACTCCAGGAGGCAGTAAAGCTTGGCAGCAACAAAGGCGGGAGTCATAAAGGAAGACAAGAAGGAGGAAACCCCTGAGAGAGAGAGAAGACAGAACTGGAACAAATGAGACACAAAACTGTACAAACATCAGAGAGAAAAGTGAGAAATTTGAGACGCAGCTGAAATGGGAGAAGAATTACAGAGACTCTATCCAACCACAGGATAAAAACGTGAAAAGTGAGACTGAAGAACAACAAAAGAGGAAATTTACACATTGACAAAAGAAACTATTACTCATGAGAACTTTTGTATTGAACTAAACAATAGAATCTAATTTAGACACGAAGGAGAACTATCAAAGTTGGGAGGCGACTAACGTGAGCACTCACACACACATACACACACACACACCTGAGAGGCAGGTGAATACACCAGCCTCACCACATGCCAGGAACCACCACTGTCACCACACACAACACCTCACCATATGCTCACACACACACAATAACTGCCAGTAATCGCCTGAGAAGTGGTGACCCAAGCAGCTGAGTCGGTCCAGGTGAAGTGTATACCAACATACAAGACTCAGGGGCCCACCGAGACTCATATTTACAAATGATGCAAAACTGTACAGGTAAAGTATAAAGGGAAATAGATCAACAAAGGGGAAAAGGTAGACAGAATGATACCAGGAAGATTGGGAGGGAGGAAGAGACAAGGAGCAAACAAGGAGGCAGTTAACCATCAAACAACCCATGCAAGAGCAACAGTCTTCCTGAAGCTACGCACAACCAGGACAAGGGACTATATAACAGTCAACAGTAAAAACAGTCACCAAGACAAAAATAACAACAGTCGTCATGAGAAATGGCTAAACCAGCATGACTACATAGCACACGGAAGGCACAGGAGAACAGGACATAAGGATGGAAAGAAGACACAGTGCTTGGCCCCTTGGACCATCAGGGATCGAACGTCGACCCTGTACGAAGCAAGACCGTCCCTGTACCGACCAGTCCACGTGGAGACAAACACCTACAACATCAACTAAGACTAACAAAGAACACCCAAACTCCACCCCCCCCCTTCCATCGAGACCAATACCCCAATGTCTCTCCCATCCATACCCGGCAATCCCATATTCTTCTGTATGCTTTCCCAGCCCAAGTAGCCATTCCACTCACCTCCCTACACTACCCCCAATGCCCATGAATACCCTACTCTTTCTCATGCCCTAGCCTCCTTCCCTCGAACTACCTATTCCATCTGAACCCAACCATGGTACCCCAACCTAAGGCTGTATATTGGCCACACACAAGACAATAACAAACTAAGTCTAAAGAGCTGTTACACCAATGATGATGGACTGACAAGTAAAACATGTGAACTTAAAGAAAGAAATAACAATATAAATCTTGATTTAAGAGCTAACACCCCCCCCCAGCATGACCCCCATAGTGTTACCTCACTGTGACCCAGTGCTCCCCCCCCCTAGTGTGACCCACAGTGTTAACCCCCCTGATGTAACACAAGTCTAGGAAGCTTCCTATCATGCGTGAAGAACAGCACGAGCATTAAGAACACTCTTTCCTTGGTGGTGGTGCATGCAGAGAGGGCGAGGCAAGTATGTTGAAGTTCTTGTCGAGTCAGGGGCAAGACTCATTAAAACGAACCATTACGATGTCAGCCTTAACGAGGGGCATTTACCACACCAGGAGGGAAGGGAGGAGACATACCTGTTGGTTGGGTAATCCGTCCAGAGGAACGAGGATGGCGGGAGGAGGTAGTGAATGTGTCACTCCAGCTTGGGCCCCAGCCATTAGTCAGCCTTTGTGTGTGGTTGGCTGCCTACTGAGGCCTACTCTTGGGGTAGGAGTCACATGGGCTGTCCGGAAGTGGTTCTGCTAGTTACTATAGACCAATAGGGGGGGTGTCTGGGAGCCAGCTATCATGTCCAGAAATGGGAAGGGCCTATTAAGGCACCTTACTCATTTCGAAGTGTTGAGTAAGGCGCCAGTGCGGACACTAATGGTTCCCTTTAAGGCTACGGTGGCCAGACAGCACAGCTCGCCACTCACATGCGGCTCGGTGGTTCCTTTATATGCGACTTGTGAACAATTCTAGGGAATTCGAATATTCTAGACATTTCTAGCTGAATCCAGAACAAGAAACTTTGCAGTTATATCAAGCCTATATCAATACCTACAGTTAGGAGCAGATCCAAATTGCGAACAATGGGAGACTTCAACCACGGGAAGACAGATTGGGAGAGCAGAAACCCACATGGCAGACCAGAGATTGGGAGAACAGAGACCCACATGGCGGACCAGATACATGGAGAGCTAAGCTGCTAGATATGGCAACAAGAAACTTTCAAAGTCAACACATCAAGGAACCGACATGAATGAGAGAAGACGAACCAGCAATGCTTGATCTGATATTCATCCTGTATGAGTGGGATATAAGGGAATTTAAGTAGGCAGCCTCCTTGGGAATGAGAGATCGCTGTGTACTGATATTTGAGTACCTGGTATAGCTAGGAGTAATCTTCCCCAAAAAATAAATAGAAAACAAGGGTCTGGCCTATTGAAAGGGAAATTATGAGGAAATGAGAAAATTCTAAGAGAAATACCATGTGACACAGAACTCAGAACTAAGACCGTACAAGACATGATGGACTATGTCACCCAAAAGTGTCAGGAGGCAGTGAACAGGTCTATCCAGGCCCACAAGAAAAAAAAAGAGAGGCAAAAGAATAGAACATAAAGAAGAATAGAATAGAATTCTATTCTTCAGAATAGAACAAGTTGATGTCCTTGGGCTAGGAGAGGTGGCAGTATGAGGTAAAGAGGCATCTGTTGGATCTGGACGTGAGAAAGGCTGTTGATCCGGACGGAATCTCACCATGGGTTATCTTGAGGTTATCTTGAGATGATTTCGGGGCTTTAGTGTCCCGCGGCCCGGTCCTCGACCAGGCCTTCACCCCCAGGAAGCAGCCCGTGACAGCTGACTAACACCCAGGTACCTATTTTACTGCTAGGTAACAGGGTCATAGGGTGAAAGAAACTCTGCCCATTGTTTCTCTCCGGCGCCCGGGATCGAACCCGGGACCACAGGATCACAAGTCCAGTGTGCTGTCCACTCGGCCACTGAAAGAGTGTGCAGAAGTACTTTGCTTGCCACTCTCCATGGTGTATAGCAGGTCATCGGAGATGGGAGACTTACCAGAAATATAGAGGATGGCTAATGTAGTCCCAATATACAAAAAGGTGACAGACAAGAGGCACTGAACTACAGGCCAGTGTAACTTGAATACCATGCAAGGTGATGGAGAAGATCGTTAGAAAGAACCTAATAACACATCTGGAGAGAAGGAACTTCGTGACAACCCATCAACATGGGTTCAGGGAGGGTAAATCTTGCCTAGCAGGTTTAATAGAATTCTATGAGCAGGTGACAAAGATTAAGCAAGAAGGAGAAGGTTGGGCAAACTGCATTTCTTGGACTGTCAGAAAGCCTTTGACACAGTACCCCATAAGAGGCTGGTGCATAAGCTGGAGAAACAGGCAGGAGTAACAGGTAGGGCGCTCCAGTGGATAAGGGAGTACCTAAGCAATAAGAAGCAGAGAGCTACAGTGAGGGGTGAGACCTCATACTGGCTTGAAGTCACAAGCAGAGTCCTACAGGGCTCTGTACTCAAACCTATCCTGTTCCTGGTATACGTAAATGATCTTTCAGAGGGTATAGACTCATTCCTCTCAATGTTTGGTGATGATGCAACAATTATGAGAAGGATTAAGACAGAGAAGGACAGCATGAGGTTTCAAGAAGACCTGGACAAACTGAAGGAATGGTCCAACAAATGGTTGTTAGAGTTTAACCCAAGCAAATGTAATGTAATGACGATAAGTGAGGGAGCAGGAGGCCAGATACAAGGTGTCATTTGAGAGATGAAATTCTCCTAGAATCAGAGAGAGAGAGAGAGAGAGATCTGGGGTTTGATATCACGCCAGACCTGTCCCCGAAGCCCATATCAAGAGGTTAACCTCAGCGGCATATGCCAGGTTGGCCAACATAAAAACGGCCTTTAGAAACTTGTGTAAGTTTTAGAACTTTGTATACTACGTATGTCAGACCAATCCTGAAGTATGCAGCTCCAGCATGGAGTTCATATCTCATCAAGCATATAACAAAATTTAAGGAGGCTACGAGGTTTGCCACCAGACTAGTGCCCGCACGTGTATATATGAGGGGCATGAGCTACGAGGAGAGACTACGGGAATTAAACCTCACGTCACTGGAAGACTGGAGAGTTAGGGGGGACATGATCACCACATATAAGATTCTCAAAGGAATTGATAGGGTAGACAATGACAGACTATGTAACACAAGGGGCACACGCACAAGGGGACACAGGTGGAAATTGAGTGCCCAAATGAGCCATAAAGACATTAGAAAGAATTTGTTTAGTGTCAGAGCAGTTAATAAATAAATGGAATGCATTAGTAAGTGATGTGGTGGAGGCTGACTTTATACACAGTTTTAAGTGTAGATATGATAGAGCCCAATAGGCTCAGGAACCTGTACACCTGTTGATTAACGGTTGAAAAGGCGGGACCAAAGAGCCGAAGCTCAACCCCCGCAAGCACAACCAGGTGAGTACAGTGTGACGCCAGGGAGAGATGAGAAAGACCCTCCCTCATGACCTGATGGTTGCCCTCTTGCCCCTTGTGAGGGAACTCTCTCCTGCCTCGTCTTCTCCTCCCCTCCCCCCCCCCCTCCCCAACTCCTCACAACCTCCTTCTCCTCCTCTTCCTCCTCCTCCTCCTCCTCTTCCTCCTTCCCAAGACCATAAACCTCATTCCTGGTGGTTTTACATTTATGGTTGATATTGGAGAGGACTTGAGTGTGAGAGGCTGAGTAGGGTGGGGAGAGGGGCAGGTGGGGAGAGGGGCAGGTGGGGAGAGGGGACAGGTGGGGAGAGGGGACAGGTGGGGAGAGGGGGCAGGTGGGGAGAGGGGGCAGGTGGGGAGAGGGGCAGGTGGGGAGAAGGGCAGGTGGGGAGAGACGGAGAGAGCGTGGGAGGGGAGGAGAGGAGGGGGAGAGGATAATATTGCACAAGCGATAAAGACAAAAGTTTGATAATAATAATAGCAATAATAGTAATAATAATAATAACAATAATCTATGTAAATAAAAATGGAAATGTTCATTTGTTTAAAATCGCTAATCTCCGAAAGTTCTTCACCGATTGCTTTGAGATTTTGACACAACGTTTGCATTCGAATAGGTGTGTGGTTTTATATACCTACTATATAGATGCAACCCCTGTGACAGGTAAAAACATGCGGTTTTGAAAAACAACGCCACCTGTTGCACATAATAGCAACATGCACGCTACACTAAATATGTCACGAATTCCATTTCAATGTTTCTGATTGCATTGATAAAAAATTTTCATAGATTTTGATTTATTATTTATTTTATTGAATTATTTTGTGTGACAGTGTGTTGGAATTGAGCTGTGTTGTTTACCATTCCGTTCATTTCATGAGTATAGTTTATTTTTTTATATATTTTTATAAATATAAAAAATATTGTTATATATGAAATGAAAAATATTTTTTCATATTTTCATTTCATTCTTTAACTGTTTTCTTACATTTCAGTGATGGGAACATCAGATCACTTGATGTTCCCAATTTTCTGATGGGAACATCAGACCATTTGGGAAGGTATCGGACGAGGGAGTGGGGAATGGTGGGGAGGACGAGGGGACGGGTGAGGGGGGGAGGGGAATGGTGGGGAGAACTGGGGACAGGGAATGTTGCTGTGGCTCAGCAACGCACACGCGTTGCTGAGCCACAGCAACGCGTGGCCGGGTACTGCTAGTAATAATAATAATAATAATAATAATAATAATAATATAATAAATAATAACAACAACTAAGTCACATTAACATGCGTAATTTATCAATGAGAAAATCTACTGGAGGAACGAGGTGACTGGACCCAGTGACAGGGGTACTCCTAGCCACACACCTTACCCCTGTACCACGAACTGATGTAACTTGTACAACCTGGGAGTCCACTGAATCCACGAGAAGTCTGGAGGCTTCTACTGAACCCTCTACGCTCGCTTCTATCTTTGCTTCTATCTACACTGAAGCTTCTATCTACAAGCTGGTGTCCCTAGAAACCATATACAAAGTGTACATAACACAACAATCACTAACAACATGCCAGTAGCAAATGCAACAATCCTGGCATCCCCCACTAACCAGAGAAGACTGCAAGTACTGGAAGCAATACTCATAAATGAGAAAAGACGCAAAGTAAATATACAGATTAATTACGACTCGGATACCTTGCCTACGCTCAGACCCCAACCCGTCCTCGCAAATTCGTATAGTCAATATTGACTTATTAGTTACGTGCCTAGGTGACATACTAAACATAATAGTTTCCCTTGAAAAGCTTCATAGAAAACACCGACCTTACCTAACCTACTTAGTATGTTAAAATAAGTATCTTATAGCTTCGTAATTACAATTGTTACTTAACCTATTATAGGTATAGGTTAGGTAATAATTGTAATTACAGAGCAATAAGATGCTTATCTTAACATACTAAGTAGGTTAGGTAAGGTCGGTGTTTTCTATGAAGCTTTTCAAGGGAAACTATTATGTTAAGTATGTCACTATGCACATATTTAATAAGTCAATATTGACTATACGAATTTGCGAGGACGGGTTGCAGACCCAGACCTCGCCTTTCAGCACCGCGTGAGGATATCTGTACCGAGTCCAGCACGGCCCACCACCTTCTCGCAGTGTTTGGCCGCCATCCGTCCCTATTATTCCCCACATTTCTTCACCTATGTGTGATTACTTCACCTTACTCCCCCCCTCACATACAACTTTCACATGTGTATTTAAGGTAAATTTGCACCTCGTAGATTAATTCCTGACCTGAAGATGTTCCAGATGTTGAACGAAACATGTATAAAACAGACAAACAGAAGCTTAGGGATCATTAATGTACGAAGTGGTATCATGTTTATAAACTATTATAAACTCTCTCTCTCTCTCTCTCTCTCTTCTCTCTCTCTCTCTCTCTCTCTCTCTCTCTCTCTCTCTCTCTCCATACCTTCCCTTCCTTCTCAGAATGTTTGTAATATGTTTATTGTTTGTGATGTGTGGCTATGTGTGGAATTAAACACGAGGTACTGAACGGGGTGAGAATAGCTTGAGCTACTCATCCCTTGTGTGTATTTTACATCAATAAACTATTTCAATTTCAATATCAATTTCCCTTCCCTTCCTCCTGGGCTGGACCTCCCCCCCCCACACCCACACACATCAGGCCCCCCCATCACCCCCCCCTTACTCTCAGCTTCTTAGGTGAGTTGCAGTTACTGTATCAACTTTCACCAGCGTCCCGGGCACTGCAAGACGGAGGGAGGTCAAGGGCCACCCCTCCGCCCCTTCCCCTAACAACGATGTCCCGGCTCATCCCTTTCCCTTCCCTTCTCGCCCCCCCCTCCCCCTTTACCCTCCCACACGCCCCCTCATTGCTTCATCCTTCATCTAGTCTGAAGCAGTCGACAGTGGGAAATATTACATCATATATAAAGATTTTAGCAGTCCTTGCTGCTGTGTCACGAGAGAGAGACAGAGATACGACTTTGGCGGTAGGCGGCTCCTTTTGTTTTTAACCATGTGGGGAAAAAAGCCTCTCCTATTGTCTGTCCTAGACTTTACCTTCCCTTCCTCTTTCAAAGCTGGAAATTGCTGACCTGGAGAGTGTGCAGAGATCCTTTACTGCTAGAATCCACTCAGTAAAGCATCCAATTATTAGAAAGACTAAAATGCCTTAATCTGTATTCTCTTGAGCGCAGGCGGGAGAGATACATAATAATTTACACGTGGGAAATATTAGAGGGGCTGGTCCCAAACCTGCACACAGAAATAACATCACATGAGACCAGAAGACATGGCAGGATGTGCAGAATACCCCGTTGAAGAGCAGAGGTGCAACAGGTACTCTGAGAGAGAACTATCAACATCAGAGGCCCGAGACTGTTCAACACGCTTCCACTACACATAAGGGGCATAACCGACCCCTCACAGTGTTCAAGGGAGAACTGGAGAACACCTCCAAAGGATACCTGATCAACCAGGCTGTGATCGTAAGCAGCCGCGTTCAACAGCCTGGTTGACCAGTCAGCAATCAGGAGGCTCGACGACCGGGCCGCGGGGACGCTAAGCCCCGGAATCATCGTGAGGTAACCGCAAGGTAAGATAGACTGTAGCTCATTGAGCTTGAAACAGTTGCTCCTTGTTCGTGTTACATCCGACCTTTTGGAGAAGTTTCGACGAGATCAGCTTTGTCATGTCTGGCTTGTCTGTCATGTCCGTTTGAAGTGGTGTTAGTCCTGTGGCCCTCAGCCGTTCCTGGTATGGGAGTTCACTTAGTTCTGGCATTATTGGTGTTGCTTCATGTTGAACTTTCTCCAGAGCAGCGACACCCTTCTGAAGATGAGAGTCTCCAGGCTTGGAGACAGTAATCCAAGGGACTTGAACACTTGTATATCTACTTTTTTTCCTTAAAGTCAAAGTATCGTTTAAGTCAGACCAATGGGCATTCTTCAGCTTATTATATTTTAATGTGCCATTCCTCACAACTCCAGTGTCCTATCTGTCAGGGGACGAGTCACCACATGAGTCAGAATACGAGTCAG
>WNGS01165503.1:25213955-25231052 GCA_020271785.1 Procambarus virginalis | reverse complement strand
TTTTTTTTAATTTGAGTTAAACTAACGTTGATATATGAGGGAACCTAACCTACCCTAAGTCTATAATTTATGTCTTAATATAATAATAATATTTGAAATAAACTAATTGGATTTTTTTAAATAAGAAAAACTCGACCTATTAGGCAAATCGGGACTTGCATAGTAGGCCGAGAAGTGCGTTCCTCGCATAACCAGACCATCACCAGAGAGATCTTAACACGCATCACGAAAATCATCGATAGATACAGCGATAGCAGGAGACTCGACATCAGCGAGCACTACACATCAAAAAGTCAACACCAGCAATCAACAGCCAATTAACCACAACTATATTCTACACTTCAAGACCCCTAACCAACATAGAAGCACGAAGAGAAAATAAGCAATAATTCGTGTTCTGACTATGTAAATTATCCTTACCCCCATTGTTACCCATTAGTCCGGGTTTTATCACCTCCCAAAACATTATATAATATATATATATATATATATATATATATATATATATATATATATATATATATATATTGTGTATACTGGCAGCAGGTTTTCTTTTACACATGTCTCATTGAATATGACCGCATATTCTGTATTTACTATCTTCTGATTTAGGGCTTCTATCCCTCTAACTATTTTCTTAGCATCAGGGCTTAGCTGAAACAGGAGTTCTCCAAAACTCATTTTCGTAATTCTGGGTGAAGAAAAGATGTGGATTACTATAGAATGTATACATTTATTTAAACAATTTGCACGACGTTTCGAACCTCCATGGTTCATTTTCAAGTGAGGAAATGTTACAATGTGGTTTGATTATATACCCGCACTGGGTCAGGTGATAAAACAATAAAGGTGAAAACATAGGGGATACATAGGGATAAATGGGGTGAAACATAGAGGTAACCGCAGAAGGCCTATTGGCCCATACGAGGCAGCTGGCATCTACATACAAAGATTAATCCAGTGTAATTGGCCTGTTATGTTGAACATTGTCTTCTGTGTTGGCATCGTTATGTTCTGGTCTTGTCCTTACTCTCATTGTGGGAAGAGTAAATAGTTCCGTGATTTGGGTGTTCATGGTAGGTTGTTCTGTTCTTATGTGAATTGCTTCAAGAATTTGTAATCTTCTTGCATCTTGGGTTCTGTCTATTATGCATGTATTCTTGTTCAACATTTCTCTTGTTAGGGTGATGTCATGGGCTTGTCTCATGTGATTCCTAGGGGCACCGGAATATATATATATATATATATATATATATATATAATATCACAGTCAACATATTACTGAACATTCTGAGTGATAAACATAGACATTTCTTATTTACGGATTAGGACCGTGAATGGCTGCCATTTACTAGGTTCAACACACAGCTCTTCATATTACTGAAAAGTCGAATTTCATGCCACAATGTAAACTTTATTAAAATATGTGTGGTTGGTTTTGTGTTTTGTCAGCTGACACTGTAACCTTCCATTGCTTACCACAGCAGTCTTTGCTGTCATAACCGGTCAAAATCACTTGCAATGTCCAGTGCAACAATAGTGTAGGCTTTATCCAGAAGGCTTTATGATCTTGGCCTTATCCAGTGACGGATGTTGTTGTTGTTGTTTAAGATTCGCTACTTGGAACAAGAAGTTCCAAGCAGCACGGGCTATGGTGAGCCCGTGCAGTGGCGGATGCTACGGTTTTCAATAAGAGATCAGTAGCTGAATAACCTCTCCGTATGAATTTTGCCCGAAATTTACAATAGTAACTGTGATTTGTAGATTACGGATTAGCTTTTCGTTTGTAACCTGGAATTACATCACTTTTTTTTCCCCACGGGGAGGAGACATATGTTCCTTAAGGTAAGGAGAGTTGGCAGGGGCACATCTGTATACCAGTCTTGGATTGACTATTCGGCGGCGGCACTCTCAAAGCACCGCTCCTGTGCCAGGTTAAGTCCACTACGGGCTCACCATAGCCCGTGCTACTTGGAACTTGTTCCGAGTAGCTGAATCTATAACAACAACAACAACTCTATTCGGCCCCCGTTGCCTAACGTATGTCGAGTGAATGTGAACTTGATCCTGTTTAGTAGTCACACGAGACAACTTTGTACCTGGATCAAGGACCTGCATCTTGACGACAGAAGGATCTGTCAATAGTGAACCCTTCCCGATTGCCAGATCCATTTTCTTAGTTTAGTGGTTGGATTGTTACAGGCATCACATCCCTGCCGGTCTCTAACCATGGACCAGCAGATTTATTATTCAACTCTTCTCGATGCAAGTTTTTGTTTCCCCAATCGGGAGATAACCCATTTTTGAACTTCTTTCATTTGACGACCAGTTTGCCTGCGAATGTTCCTGCCATGAATAGAAGGATGCATCTTATATCTTTTAGCCTCGGCTGCCACCTGGCGTCTGCAGTGGACTGAAAGAGAGGTCAAACCAGAGACTCGCGGGAAAAACTGCTAATGGAGGTAATATACAGAAGCCCTTGGTCTTAATTAGTCAGGCAGTAAACCAATCAGAGAGAGAGAGAGAGAGAGAGAGAGAGAGAGAGAAAGAAACAAAGATGCAGTATTGTGTACTGCAGACATTAACCGGAGTGTTAAAGTCTGCGGTACATATATGTTGGAGATTTTAACCTCGGGGAAATGGACTGGGCATTAGAGACGAGCAACTCTGAGGCAGAATACCGAAGAGTCCTTCTTAAGCCAACCAGAACCAATAATATTCCGGATCTGGTCTTGGGGAACAGAGACGCTGACGAACACCATGGAAATAGGCAACCAATTCAGTAATAGTGATCACAGAGGAATGCAATTTGGCATGAGCCGGAGGAGCTGCATCAGGCCGCACGCTTGTACTCTGCCACAGACGCAGACACGACCCGGAGGAGCTGCATCAGGCCGCATGCTTGTACTCTGCCACAGACGCAGACACGACCCGGAGGAGCTGCATCAGGCCGCATGCTTGTACTCTGCCACAGACGCAGACACGACCCGGAGGAGCTGCATCAGGCCTCACGCTTGTACTCTGCCACAGACGCAGACACGACCCGGAGGAGCTGCATCAGGCCGCATGCTTGTACTCTGCCACAGACGCAGACACGACCCGGAGGAGCTGCATCAGGCCGCACGCTTGTACTCTGCCACAGACGCAGACACGACCCGGAGGAGCTGCATCAGGCCGCATGCTTGTACTCTGCCACAGACGCAGACACGACCCGGAGGAGCTGCATCAGGCCGCACGCTTGTACTCTGCCACAGACGCAGACACGACCCGGAGGAGCTGCATCAGGCCGCATGCTTGTACTCTGCCACAGACGCAGACACGACCGGAGGAGCTGCATCAGGCCGCACGCTTGTACTCTGCCACAGACGCAGACACGACCCGGAGGAGCTGCATCAGGCCCGCACGCTTGTACTCTGCCACAGACGCAGACAGGAGCCTGGTAGGGCACAGACCAAGCCAGTCCATCCTTCAGTAAATGAAGACCACCGTATACAGCATTTATAAACATATGTATAATATACGTATACACTTATACTTATAGACTAATAGTTATAAGCACTGTATTGTGACCAATTAAATATCGAGTTACTGGAACGCTTTGCGGGAGGCAGTCGAGTCATCGGAACATGAATTGTTATAATTGAGGATAATTACGTTGCCCAGGATATAACAAACTTTAATGTGAGGTGGAAATGTCTTTCAACGGGATTCTTAATGCAGACACGAATTCAATTCATCCGTTTGCAAGGTCTGGGTTGAATAAAGAATATGACCATAAGCCTAATTTATTTTATTATCCACCATACGTAAGTTTTGATCCTATCAAAACTCCTGTTTTGTTTTTATCTTATCCTGTTTTGACAACTATCCACCCTCCCCCCCCTTAACTTGGCGTTAAGTCACAAAAGGTGATGGTAAACTTAGGTACTACTTAGACTTTATAAATATAACTTTGAGAGAGCTTATGAAAGTGTACGCGTGAAAAGATTTGGAGCAGACATAACGTATTGTAATATCAAAATAGACAGTATGCTCCCAAGCCGGAACTTAAGTAGGCTACAAAAAAAAGGCGAGTCTAGAATGCCAAAAATGCTATCACAGCTTATTGGGGAAAATGATGCTCGCAGGCCTATAGTATATTGACTTTTGACAGAACGCTGTAAACAAGAAGCTACAAACAACACAATAGTGAAATAATGACGTATTAAATGTAGTAATCGAGAAAAAACAATTACGATACGATAAATGCTGCTCCCAAAGCTTTTGAACTGAAAGGCAGCAGACAAGAGCAGCAGCAGCAGGCAGCAGAGACGCAGCAGACCTACTCTAAACAGACTTCAGTTCAGTCTTCACAGTTGAAAATCATAAACATATCCATCTAAACATCTTTGAAGGCCACATTAATTGCACTAACTTTTTTTTCCTGGGTAGTGATATTGGTTGTCTCCAGAGTGTAGAAAATGACTGTTATTCCCCACAAACTTTGCTGTGATCTTTGCCTCAGACAGCTTAGGGAAGATATCTTGAAGGCACCTGAAGGCTGCCGACTTAGAATCGTTGTGTGGCGACGTTAGATAAGGAGTCCCCGACCTTCAGGCACCTTCAAGACGTCTTCATTAAACTGAGATAATGGTCAGAGCAAAGTTTGAGGGGGAATAAGAACCATTTTCTACACTGTGGAGGCATAAACAATCAGAAACTACCTCTTGTTAGGCTTCTAATGACACTGATAACGTAATCTTGATGATAAATTAAGCACCAAGAGACCTTATCCAGCAAACCCAACGTTAACACACCGTTATTGTTACGTTGTTACCACTTTTCGTTAACTGTGGAATGTAATGCACCTGTTTCTCACTCAGGAAGTCTCAACCAAGAGGCACACGTTTATGGGAGCCTGTTAGTGCCATACTCTACGCCACTTTGGAGAATAATGCACCTTTTGCGAAATTTAATAAGAAACAATTCTGAATACTCCACACCTACATGAGACCAGTCCTAGAGTATGCAGCCGTGACGTCGAACCCACACCTGAAAAAACAGGTGATGACAGAGAGAGAGAGAGAGAGAGAGGGGGAGGGGAAGCGACATTATTCATCAAATATGCAAGGACGTTAACCGGGGAAATACCTCTGGAAGGTTTACAATTCATACGACTACAACTAGAAGGCGCAAGTGGATGAGACCCGGAGATGAGCCATGTCAAATATGAGAAACTAGCTTAAGAGTTGTAGTAAAAATGGAATGAACCAGACCAGGACGCTTAGATGCCAGCTCCATTCACAGTCAAACGAAAGGCTTGATTTGAAAAATGTTTATACGTTTATAATTGGGAAGTTTGCACAAATATTACGTGACACTAATTACACAAGAGTCACAATAACAGCGCAGCACGAAGGCATTCTCATTATCAGAATCAAAACCTTTACTCGTAACATATTACACAAATCATTACACACAGAAATCACAATAACGTGATGCATCAATGAACAAATCCACAAGGGCCGTGACGAGGATTCGAACCTACGTCTGTGAACATCCCAGACACTGCCTTAATCGACTGAGCTACGACATGGTAAAAAAAGAGTTGAAACCGAAGTTCTACTGAACTTACTGGATCCTGCAGCCTCTCTGAGACACAAACCAGGGTTTTACACAACTTCCCCCATGCACTCGAGCTATGTCAATAGGCCGTTCTACCTCTTCGCCCTTACTTCATTACCTTCCGAGGTTTGTGCCTCGGAGAGGCTGCAGGATCCAGTAAGTTCAGTAGAACTTCGGTTTCAACTCTTTTTACCATGTCGTAGCTCAGTCGATTAAGGCAGTGTCTGGGATGTTCACAGACGTAGGTTCGAATCCTCGTCACGGCCCTTGTGGATTTGTTCATTACAATGATGGCTGGACTAAATAGGTGTACGGCAGTTTAATTTAAACTTTCATTTTTTGGCATAAGGTGAATACCGGGTAACATTTATCTTATAATTTGAAATATATATATATATATATATATATATATATATATATATATATATATATATATATATGTATATATATACATATATATGTATATATATATATGTGTGTATATATATGTATATATATATGTATATATATAATATATATATATAAATATATATATATATATATATATATATATATATATATATATATATATATATATATATATATATATATATATATATATTGGAAAAACTATAGTATACAATTAGAGCGGCAAGACAGATACTAACACAATTTATATAATAAAATTAGGATGATAAGACAATTAGAGGTAGAACTAATATACACTAATCTTACCATGAAGTTATTGAAAGTTGCTCTCCTTCATCATCCTACCTCAACAGATTCTGGGGCGATCTCGGGTCAAAATCACTCTAAACACACACAGCTCATACATCATAGATCTGACTTCAGTAGGAGTCAAAATGCCTGTGACTGTGATAATGATGATATCTTGTGTTCATGATAACACTTCCTTCACGGTATCTAGCTGGCGGCCTCCGTGTCGAGTAGTCGGTTTGTCATATTCTCTATTTGATTCGCCATTATACATATCACTCATTCTTAAATTGTATTTCCTAACTAACCGCTAAACGCACACCGAAACTACGACGTTGGTACGACGTTCGAACAAGTTTTAACACCTAACCAGTTATAACAACCAATATAGCAAGTTGTAACAACGTTCTATTACGTCATAAACACGTTAAGCCAAGATGTAACAACTTTATTACAAGTTGTAACAAGCGGAAAATAGAGACAGTTTCAGTTTGTGTTTCCAGGGAATTAGATTCAAATTTCTGGAAATTTGGAGTGGCTAGGGATAGGCGAGAAAAGGAAGTTGGAGAAAGGAGAATAGGAAAAGAAGTTGATTGAAATTGTTGGATGGGTGATTCCCCCCAGACCCAATTATGTCACTTGTTTATGAGTTATTTCCTCAACACCATTTGGTCACCATTTGGTCCGGGAGACATCTCCCGTCGCGCAGGGTGCAGTTGCGCCTCCACAGATCTCCAATATCAGCTCTTGATACTGGTAATGGCTCAAAAGGGCCACCACTTACGGGCTATTCATGCCCGTGCCACCTCTTGGGTGGCTTAATCTTCATCAATCATCAATCTTTATTTCCTCAAGTGTGGGTGTGGACATCAGGCCAGACAGGAGAGTACGGTGAGTTCGAGGATGCAGACCCCAGATACGTCAAGAACATTTCCTTCATTCATAATTAAACGTACCAAGGTCAGCATTTTGTAGGCTCCGTGTAAGCGTAGATATTGTTGACCAGACCACACACTAGAAGGTGAAGGGACGACGACGTTTCGGTCCGTCGTAGACCATTCTCAAGTCGATTGTCAACTTTCTCACAATCGACTTGAGAATGGTCCAGTACGGACCGAAACGTCGTCGTCCCTTCACCTTCTAGAGTGTGGCCTGGTCAGCATTCTTCAGCCACGTTATTGTGACTTATCGCCTGCAAGCTTAGAAATTGGCTGGAAAGTCAATCTAGTTCTTATCTGGTATCAAGATGACTCAATTCATTCATGACTACATCTGTTCTGATCTTTTGATCACAAATGCCATCATAAAATTTGACAAGTGGGCCCTTTGAGGATATAATACGCCGAAGATACTTTCATGAAGCTTTACTGGAATTTCTCGGCCTAGTAAATTTAGTTTGGGATCTCGAAAAGGAGTCGTGTGAGTTAAAATCAACCACAGCATCACACATTTAAGGTTTCCATAGCCTCTTTGGTTGGTGGGAGTAGAACTAAATCATCGGTATAACAGAAAACACTGGTTAGAGTACTGCCTCTACGACAGCCAATTCGACTGGTTCTGAACTCCTTTTTTTTTTAACAATGGATCAAGAGAGCCAACAATATAGGACTAAAAACGCCACCTTGTTTTGACTAAATTTTTAGGGATAATGATTTCATTACAGTACTGCAGTTCACAGCTAATTTACATACCTGACAAGAAATATATAAATATTTAATGATAGGACATTCTTTTCTGCTAAGTAATGCTCTAAANCTCAGCTGCCTCCCTAGCCTGGCCGGCTAGGGCTCACAAAACTTTTCTACTCTGATTTCCACTAATCTGAGACACCGATAAAGTACCTCACGTTTCCTTCCACACATTTCCTCTTTTCCCAGGTCCTTACCACCTGGCTGTCAACACTTAGCTTGTCCTCGTGCGTCGACAAGATGTGGCCTAGGCTGTCCTGGGATGTGGCCAAGGGGTGGCCAAAGGTGGTGGCCAACATGTGGCCACTGCGTGCCTTCAGAGGGTGGCCACGGTGGCGCGTGACGTCACAGCACCCCACCCCACCCGGGCCGCGCGCGCGCGGGGTAAGGTGGGTGGGTGGTGGGTGGGTGCTGGCTGGGCGCTGGCTGGGCGGCCGGCGGGTGGCCGCGTGGCCGCGGGCGGCCAGGGGGCGGCCTGGGTGGCCGCGTGGCATACACACATGGATGGGGAATCACTAACAACCCCATCATACCAGAGCATGACTCGCTCTTACACTGGGGTTACAGGAGTGACACTGGCCGGCGTCACCTCCCCATGGACGACGTCGGGCGCAATTCAAAGTCCAAGTCCCAGTTTCTCGCAATTTTGGGCTCGAACACACCCAGGGTGGCTGGAGTGCCATGCAATATGAGTAAACAGAACGACAGGAGCGATAACGGGTGGTGGGGTGGCAGGCCCGCCACCCCTCACCTAGACACTACTCACACCCTGGCTGCCCAATTCAAACTAAACTCTCTTGGCGGCTAGAGAGGCTCACATGCCCATATTTCTCCCCCTACCTTGTCTTGACCAATCAGCAGGAAGCCGGCACTGGTCCTGATGCCGCTTCCAATGACAGCTTTCGCGCCAAAACTCGGCATAGGAGTAGGGGTGCTTAGACCAATCACACGGCCCCTCGCCTGTGGCGTGGCGTGACGTCACAAGGAGGGTGAGGCCTAACACAACGTCTCAACGTCTCCCTTGGTGGGGGGGGGAGGCAGCGTTCCCCACTGTCCCCCCTCCACCTCTAACGGTTTTGTTATACTACCCTCTCTGTTTCACAGAACAGGAAATTTTGCTGTAATTCTCTCTACAGAGCAATCACAGACCTCTAACTAGTTTTAACTGACAGCATTTAACATAAGCTTATATGACACCCCACAAGTATATGAATTTTGAAAGCTTCAGTTTCTAGAGTCCCTAGAGCGACTACCTATTCTAGAAACTAGGAAAACTAGCTGAGGGATTCTACATCTCCTCACATGCATATCAAGATGGAATGGAACGTAATATCAGCTGTAACATAGGATAAAATGACTAACCATTTTAAAATACATACATGCAAATGTATCGCACGCGAGCCTTGCATGCTGAATATCGCGGGGCTGCATGGAGCCAGATGCGTCCCTGTGAACGAGGCTTCCCTAAATCGCCTCGAGTGAGCTGATGGGTAAATGGGTAATGCCTTAGTATGAGGCTTTTGTTGCGTGTATATGAGCGGTGGGGGGGGGGGGGGGGTGGGGAGGGGGTGGTAATGTTGATTTGTTTTTGTTGGGTGTGCTGATTTCGGGTTGTAGGTTGGTAGGTTTGTTTCATCGTGTTGTGGTTGGTAGATTGTTGCTGAATGATAAGGAACTTCTTGCCCAGTATGTTCTTATCTTTCTATGATTCCGAGGATTAACGTACACTTTGAGGCTTCCGAATTGTTGTGTAATTCACTAGGCTAGCAGCCTCGTTCTCCCTTCAGACACACACACACTCTTGGATTTGCAGCTTACTTGGATCCACACCGTGTTTAGATCACAGCTCCTAGAGAATGCTGAGTAATACCAGAGGGTCGGCAGGTATACATACACCAGATACAGTATTTAGAAGAGCCCAACAGAGTTTTGATCTTTCCATGCGATGGCACCGCAAGTGCTTTGGTAGTATGAGTTTGGTAGCCTAGTGCCGAGTAGAGAGAAGGGAGTATACGATGTGTGTGTGTTGTGTGTATAATATATATATATATATTATATATATATATAGATATATATATATATTATATATATATATATATATATATATATATATATATATATATATATATATATATATATATATATATATATATATATAATATGAACATTTATATTGTTATTATTGTGATGTATATCGGTATAGGCGTGGAATTGAATCGCCTTGATGAGATTCAACAATATTTACAGATTTTTGTTTTTTATTGGCATATTTGTGAGTGGTGGGACACAGCACACGTGTAGTGTTGGTACTGTGAAAACAGATCTAATTGTTTGACTACAATGTTGTGTCACAACTCCCCTTCACTTTATCCTCCCTCAGGGTAGTCAAGTCTCGCCATCAACTCTCCCCTTAGGCTGGTCTACAATTAGATGCTTTGTTAATGAAGTTATAACCCTAAGTTGTGTGTATTGTGTTTACTTGTATCGATATAGAGAGTATTTTTACTCTGATGGTCCAGCCTTAATAACTATTGAGTGAAGGTAAAGTCATTACCAAATACACTTAAGAAACGTTGTTAAAACTAGATGAAGTTTGGTGAAGAAAGTCAATATTGTGGTGTGTTGTTCTTAGGAAGTGTTTACCATAAGGCCGAGGAGATCATTGCGAGCTGACGTGTGAGTCTAGTTCAGTTGTTATTCACACAATACCCATAGTGTGGGTGGTGGTGGGGGGGGTTACAGTGGCACCCTAGACCTGCTTGATGGCGTTCTGGGAGTTCTTCTACTCCACCAGCCCGGCCCGAGGTCAGGTATCCTGTGGGTGGTAATGGAGAAAGTTACAGGAGGCACCCCATACCCAACCTGTGGGTGGTAATGGAGAAAGTTACAGGAGGCACCCCATACCCAACCTGTGGGTGGTAATGGAGAAAGTTACAGGAGGCACCCCATACCCAACCTGTGGGTGGTAATGGAGAAAGTTACAGGAGGCACCCCATACCCAACCTGTGGGTGGTAATGGAGAAAGTTACAGGAGGCACCCCATACCCAACCTGGGGGTGGTAATGGCAAAGATTTGACGCTCAGACTGAACCCCAAAATTAATTTAGCTAAGTTGCAATCTTGATAAGCTAGTTGCACATGTTAATGCATGTATATTATCAGCCTTTTTTTTAATAGCATAATGGGTTCAAAAACCGGTTCACAACAGTTTACAAGAAGAGGCCTGGCCAGAGACCGGGCTGCGGGGACGTTGATCCCCGAAACCAAGGTCATGTATTAGCTCAAAGTAGACAACACTCAGCTCTTGGCACCCCGTCCTCAGGTGCTCGTCCTGGCGCCCGCCCAACCCAAAGACGCAGTCTTCAGTTTTAACGTACTGCGTATTCAACATTGATCGAGAAAAGTATATGGCATCACTCAGCCCGTCCGCTAAACAAAGACCCAAAGTCCATTCCATCCACCCGCCAAACCCCCGCTGTTTATGAATGAAAAACGGTTTACACACGACTCGCAACTGCAGCCCGTCCTCCAAACAAAGATCCAAAAGTGATTCCATGCACCCGCCAAACCCCCTGTTTATGAATGAAAAGCGGTTTACACACGACTCACAACTGCTGACGTTCGAACATTTCCGGAACAAGTGCTTCACTGACGAATTTTGTTCGAACCACAACGCTGTAAATGCTTCACCCACGTACTACAAATACAAATAATCGCCAGCAGAACCTAAACACCTGACCTAACCTAACCTATGCCTATTTATACACAATATGCTAATATGTTATAATATTAATTTATACTTGAGAAAATTCCCGTTTTGAATGAACAGCATGTTAAAATTTATGAATGCGTCTGTGGGGTTGACCGCTGAATGTAATGGACTTGAGTCGAGGACGGGTTGCGCAACTGATGACGTCCGAACAAGGGCTTCACTGACGACTTGTGTTCGAACCACAACGCTGTAAATGCTTCACCCACGTACTACAAATACAAATAATCGCCAACAGAACCTAAACACCTAACCTAAACAGTGCCTAAATATGCACATATGCTAATATATATAATAATATTAATTCATATTTGAGAAAAGTTCTGTTTTGAATGATCAGAATGTTAAAATTGATGAATGTCTTTGGGTCGACGCTGGATGGAATAGACTTGGTCAGAGGACGTGTTACATCAGTTGTGAATCGTGTGTAAAATATGTCCAGTCATAAACGGGGCTTACTGGCTGGTTTAAACGAGTATTTAGTGTTTGATAATGAGGACGGGTTGCTCAGCTTAGCAATTTACATTTGACCGAGGTTGAGTTCTGCTCCACTCCTGGACCCGGATTCACGAAGCAAGCACTTACGAACGTGTACATCTTTCCTCAATCTTTGACGGCTTTGGTTACATTTATTAAACAGTTTACAAGCATGTAAATTTCCCAATCAACTGTTGTTATTGCTATAAACAGCTTCCTGGTGCTTCGGAGGTCATTAACTGTTTAATAATTGTAAAGAAAGCCGCCAAAGATTTAGAAAAGATGGACAGGTTCGTAAGTGCTGGCGTAACTGCTTCGTGAATCTGGCCCCTGGCAGGGTTGTGTTGATGGACCATATGCCTTAACTCGCGCCCCGTGCACACTAACACACTGCACGCAGAAAACACTGTGCTCGTTAATGTGTGTCGTGATGATACAACTATCTTCTTCACTGTGTCCTCTGCTTGAATACAACTGAGAACAGCATCGGTGGTAGTCTCGTGCTTCATACAGCCTAGCCTGGCGGCTGTGATAGGACAGTCTTGCTGGCCTGCCAGTGGTGAGAATGACTAGTATCCTAGTACAGCTCTGCTGGGATTAAATGGAGGGTTGAGTACCACTTTGTGCACACGTGTTAGCTACAGCAGAGCATCTCGCATGCGTCCGAATCCTTTCATTCAGTGGGTCTTAAGAATACCGCGAAACGCTTTTTCAATCCATTAATCTCGGAAATCAACGAACTGCATTATTCCTCTTACCATCAATTTAAGAAGATTTATGTTAACTAAATATTACCTGCAGGAGGCAGATTAAAAATAAATGTTACCGGACAAATTCTCGACTGTTACAAGAACGTAACAATCAAACGTAACAATCAAGGAAACTGCAGAAGGCCGATAATGGCCATACGAGACAACTTCTATTTATATGCACCCAACTCATTCATATATATGTCTGGCCTACGCTTGAAACAATCCATCGATCCCACGTCTGGTATGTTACCTCGTAATTTGTTCCATAAAACGACAACCGTTTCCAATCCAGTATTTACCCAGGTCTTTTCTGAATCTGAACTTCTGCAATGTATAAACTACAAAGCGCTTGCCTTGTTGTACGAACAGCGGAAGAGTAATGGAGGAAGTACTGGTCATACTAGTAATGACCTCAGTTGTAATGACCTTACTAGTAATGCCCTCACCAGTAATGACCTTACTAGTAATGACCTCATCAGTAATGACCTTACTAGTAATAAGGGTTTGTTATAGAGATGTTATTAAGACACTTCCTTCACTAAACACTAAAACAAGGGGCAATGTTCTCTGCGGCAGGTCCTGTTGAAGTTCTGCATCAAGTTGACCAGACCACACATTAGAAGGTGAAGGGACGACGACGTTTCAGTCCGTCCTGGACCATTCTCAAGTCGATTCAACACAATCGACTTGAGAATGGTCCAGGACGGACCGAAACGTCGTCGTCCCTTCACCTTCTAGTGTGTGGTCTGGTCAACATACTTTAGCCACGTTATTGTGGCTCATCGCCTGCACCTGCATCAAGCATTTACGTGTCCACTAACGAAACCTTTACATCTTTTCTTAATCATAGCTGTTTTGTTTACAGTTATTAAATAATGTGTATGGGCATCGAAGCACACCGAGGTTGTTTATAACAATAAGAACCTTAGAATGTGATGTTTGCAAGCTCATAAACCGCTTAATAAATGTAAACAAAGCCATAATGATGGGGGAGAGATGTAGAGATCAGAAAGGCAGGAAGTGACGACGTTTCGGTCCGTCTTGAACTACTATAAAGTCGTGTGATACTTTTCAGCCACGTTATTATGATTTACTATCTGCAAGATGTATAGATTTCGTAAGTGGTTGTGTACCCGCCAAACACACACCGAAACTACGACGTTGGTACAACGTTCGAACAAGTTTTAACACCTAGCCAGTTATAACAACCAATATAGCAAGTTGTAACAACGTTCTAATACGTCATAAAGTAACAACTTTATTACAAGTTGCAACAAGCGGAAAATAGACAGTTACGGTTTGTGTTTCCAGGGATGAATACATCCCGGTGGGTATTTTTGGTCGCTTTAACGTCGATCAGACGTCGTTCACCGATGACGGTTGACGTTAAAGGGACCAAAAAGTGGCCGACTGGGTTCCATGAAGTGTTGGCGCTGGTCTCCGGACACCAGCCAGAACAGTCCCACACACCGCCGCTCACACGTGAAGGTGTGGCAGCCTTACAAGGCTACCAGAGATCTCCAGCGTGGGAGCACAAGGTGAACTTCTTTTTCTGTGTAAGGTGCTTCAGCTGCCAACAAGGTCAACCGAATTCCCTAGCTTCTCCAGATCCCATCCTCAAGCCTTGCTCAGCCAGGTCTACATATTGGATCTCGTTACCTAGAATAAAAATAAACCTGTTTTCTTAAATGTAAATTAATTTGATAGATTCTGGTTTGTGTGTATTTATGTCCAGGATATCTTCTTGAGGTTATCTTGAGATGATTTCGGGGCTTTAGTGTACCCGCGGCCCAGTCCTCGACCGGGCCACGGTCGAGGACCTGGGCTTCCTGGGCTTCCCCCAGGAAGCAGCCCGTGACAGCTGACTAACACCCAGGTACCTATTTTACTGCTAGGTAACAGGGGTATAGGGTGAAAGAAACTCTGCCCAATGTTTCTCGCCGGCGCCTGGGATCGAACCCAGGACCACAGGATCACAAATCCAGCGGTCTGTCCGCTCGGCCGACCGGCTCCCTTATATATAGGATAGGCGAGAGGTTCGGTACAATTGGTTATTATTTGTACTTAAGAGCTCGTGTGAGGAAGCCTTTACAGAGACGGAAGCTTCGAACAATGGAAGTGAATGAAGACGGGTACGTAATCAGTTGAGACAAGTGTAACAGCCCGTTCTCATAAACAAGGGCCAATTGCTCGTTAATCCAGTCGCCAAATCCCGTTCATGAGTGAAATTGTCCCTTACACACGACTCGCAGCTGATTACATTCGAACGTTTCTTGGGCAGTGATTGACTCTTCGTGTGCCTGAATTGCACCTCTCCGAACAGCCCGTCCTCAACAACAAAGGTTAAATGCTCGTTAATGCAGCAGGCAAACTTCCCTGTTTATGCAACCCGTCCTCAGACCAAGTCCATTCCATCCAGCGGTCGACCCCAAGAAAAAGAGGTTTGATACATGGAAAAATTCTATGTATAGTTAGGTGTAGGTTAGGTTAGGAGTTCAGGTTCAGTTGGCGATTATTTGTATTTGAAGTACGTGGGTGAAGCATTTATAGAATTGTGGTTCGAACAGAGGACGTGAGCGAAGCACTTGTTCCGGAAGTATTCGGACGTCATCAGTTGAGTCGTGTGTGTACAACCCGTCCTCGACTCAATTCCATTACATCCAGCGGTCGACCCCACAGACGCATTCATAAATTTTAACATGCTGTTCATTTAAAACGGGAATTTTCTCAAGTATAAATTAATATTATAATATATTGGCATATCGTGTATATATAGGCATAGGATAGGTTAGGTTAGGTGTTTAGGTTCTGTTGGCGATTATTTGTATTTGTAGTACGTGGGTGAAGCATTTATAGCGATGTGATTCGAACAAAATTCGTCAGTGAAGCACTTGTTCCGGAAATGTTCGAACGTCAGCAGTTGTGAGTCGTGTGTAAACCGCTTTTCATTCATAAACAGGGGGTTTGGCGGGTGCATGGAATCACTTTTGGATCTTTGTTTGGAGGACGGGCTGGTGTGTAACAACCCGTCCTCCAAACAAAGACCCAAAGTGATTCCATACACCCGCCAAACCCCCTGTTTATGAATGAAAAACTGTTTACACGACTCACAACTGATTTCGTTCGAACACTTCCGGAACAAGTGCTTCACTGACGAATTTTGTTCGAATCACAACGCTGTTAAAGCTTCACCCACGTACTACAAATACAAATCATCGCCAACAGAACCTAAACACCTAACCTAACCTATCCTATGCCTATATATGCACAATATACTAATATATTATAATATTAATTTATTTGTGAGAAAATTCCCGTTTTGAATGAACGGCATGTAAAAATTCAACCCGTCCTCGCAAATTCGTATAGTCAATATTGACTTATTAAATATGTGCATAGGTGACATACTTAACATAATAGTTTCCCTTGAAAAGCTACATAGAAAACACCTACCTTACCTAACCTACTTAGTATGTTAAGATAAGCATCTTATTGCTTCGTAATTACAATTATTACCTAACCTATACCTATAATAGGTTTAGTAACAATTGTAATTACGAAGCTATAAGATGCTTATTTAACATACTAAGTAGGTTAGGTAAGGTCGGTGTTTTCTATGAAGCTTTTCAAGGGAAACTATTATGTTTAGTATGTCACCTATGCACGTAACTAATAAGTCAATATTGACTATACGAATTTGCGAGGACGGGTTGAAAAATTTGTGAATGCGTCTGTGGGGTCGACCGCTGGATGTAATGGACTTGAGTCGAGGACGGGTTGCATAAACAGGGGGTTTGGCGGGTGCATGGAATGTACTTTGGCCTTTGTTTACAGGGACGGGCTGTATAGAACTGTAGACTATATAATGTTAATTTTGTCCTTGAATAAAGTTCTCGAAAGTTTCTTTAGGTCGTCGGCCGCTTGAATAACCTGGGGATAGTTTTGGTTCTTATTAAATGACGTCCTCGGACTGTCCGTGTGCAGCCCGTTTTCTAATTTACCACTCCGTAAAAAATACAACTGTTTTACAAAAGAAACGTGGGAACCCAAGCAACCCACCTAACCTATCGAGGCCGTTACACAGAAAACGTCGGTATTAAGCTGTTTTTTA
>WNGS01165503.1:25195311-25211389 GCA_020271785.1 Procambarus virginalis | reverse complement strand
TGAGATCTGTGGAGGCGCGACTGCCCCTTAATCTTTATCAATCAATTAATCATCGGGGACGGCGGTCTATAGCTTTTTATGCCCCGTCTACAAGATCTGTTGGTCCTTCTGTGTTATAGTTTAACTATTCTGACGTTCGAATGCCAAGTCGAATCTGGCCTTAAAGTTGTGCCTGGAGTGGCTTCCACAACTTCTTTCGGAGCGTTCCACAACAAGTGGAACGCTCCGAAAGACCCTGAATGGAGAATACTCGTTACGAAATACTCGTACTCGTATTTCCGAAAGGAAATACTCGTACCCTGTGCAGGGTACTCGTATTTCCTTACATTCCTTCGACTCATTTGCGTTATACTCATTTAATTCTATTTTATTTGTGCTTGCGGGGAATGAGCTTCGGCTCTTTAGTCCCGCCTCTCAACCGTCAATCAACTGGTGTACTGGTTCCTGAGCCTACTGGGCTCTATTTCAAGTGGGGGGGGGGGGGTAGAAATAGCCTAAGCTACTTTATACCTTTGAGATGTATTTCTTTCTTGTCTTAATAAACATACTTGAACTTGGGCTCTATCATATCTACATTTGAAACTGTGTATGGAGCCAGCCACACATCACTTCCTAGTGCATTCCATTTGCTAACTACCCTGTCACTGAAACAATTATTTTTACACGGGAGACATCTCCCGTCACGCAGGGTGCAGTCGCACCTCCACAGATCTCCAGTATCAGCTCTTGATACTGGTAATGGCTCAAAAGGGCCACCACTTACGGGCTATTCATGCCCGTGCCACCTTTTGGGTGGCTTAATCTTCATCAATCAATCAATCAATTATTTTTAATCTCTATCTGGGTCATTTGGGTATTGTCAAACTGTAACCCTAGTGCCTCCCGTTCCCTCTATAGGCGATGAAACATCACAGAACAACTTGCACGCCGCACCCTGTCCCAAGCTCAACAAGGAAGGTCATGTAGAGAAACAGAAATGATTGAACTAAAGTTTAGTTTAGTTCATTTATTATGCACCCCATACCCATCTTGTGGGCGGTAGTGGAAAGGGTTACAGAGGCACATAATGGGCTGAGGGAGCTTGAACTAAAGCTACAAGAATAATATAAAACCCAGAAGAGACAAAGAGCAAAAAGCCATTGTTGAAATAGAGCAGAATCCAAAATACATTTTCTCCTATGCAAGATCTAAAACAAGAACTAATCTAGTATTGGGTCCCTGCTCAAGAGTGATGGACCCTTCACATGGGACAACAAAGAAACGAGTGAAATACTGAGGTAAGAGTACGATTCCTTTTTCAGTGGACCTCTAAACACATTGGATTGATAACCCCAACGAATTCTTCATGAATGATATCCACAATTATTAGTACGAAATCATATATCAGATGTCGCCCTTTTATACCTCCTCCTGGATTTTTGAAGAACGCCTATGTACTCTGCACAGAACCCTGACTCCAAGAATTACATATTCATCAAGAATTGTTCTGTTACAGGCCCTAAGCGTCATTTGGAGACGGAGCCTAGATAGTGGTGTTATTCCCGACATACTTAAAACAGGGGAGATAATGCCACTCCATAAAGGAGGTAATAAAGCAGAGGCAAAAAAATTATAGACCAGTAGCAGTAATATCACACACCACACAAATATTTGAAAAAGAGCTGAGAAGCTATGAATCACAGAAATTAATATGATCACAAAACGTATATGGAATCGGCGTATACATGACCCTGGGCAACACGGGTTCAGAAGAGGGCGCCCATGCTTACCACAAGTGTTAGCCCACTGTGACATGGCCTTAGATGCCAGGGAAGACCAACAAAACGCTGATGTAACATTCTCAGATTTCGTGAACACTTTCGACGAGTGTGACCACCGTGTTATTCCTCCACACGATGTGCGCTAAAGGTAGGTAGCTTCCTACTGACAAAGTAGGTAGGTAGCTTCCTACTGAGAAAGTAGGAAGATGGACTTTAATTTTTAACGAACAGATCACAAAGTGTAATAGTCAACAAAGTAATATCTGAAATCATCTACCGTGAAGAGCACAGTCCCTCAGGGTACTGTGCTTGCTCCAGTACTTTTTCTCATCCTCATATCGGACATAGACAAGGACACAATCTATAGCACTGTATCATCCTTTACAGATGACACTAGGATCTTCATGAGAGTAGGCAACATAGAGGACACGGCAAACCTCCAAACTGATGAAAATCAGGTCTTTTATGTACCACAGAAAATATATGATGTTTAAGAACATAAGTCCATCTCCTGCACTATGGAAAAAACGAAAATATATGAACGGAAACCACATGTAACGCTCAGTCAAATGACACAATACGACGATATAGATTTGGAAAATTAAAAAGTAAAAAAGTAATCATCTCCTAAGACTTTACCACTAAAGAACATAATAAAGTAGGTGTCATAACTGCAAGAAAAATGACAGTTGGATAACAAGAACAATTTAGACAAAGGATACCATATACTGACGATACCAGTGCTCTATAAGATGAAATATTGTTGTACACTAACAGCCCATTCAAAGTTGGAGGTTATCTTGAGATGATTTCGGGGCTTCAGTGTCCCCGCGGCCCGGTCCTCGACCAGGCCTCCACCCCCAGGAAGCAGCCCGTGACAGCTGACTAACACCCAGGTACCTATTTTACTGCTAGGAAACAGGGGCATAGGGTGAAAGAAACTCTGCCCATTGTTTCTCGCCGGCGCCTGGGATCGAACTCAGGACCACAGGATCACAAGTCCAGCGTGCTGTCCGCTCGGCCGACCGGCTCCTCCTCCTTCTCTCCAGCTCCCAAAGCTGGAGAAATTGCTGACCTGGAGAGCATGCAGAAACCTTTTAATGTTAGAATCCACTCAATAAAACTTCTAAATTATTGGGACCGCTTAAAATGTTGGAATCTGTATTCTCTGAAGCTCAGGCGGGAGATACACATAATAAATTTCACCTGGAAAACAATAGAAGGACTAAAACTGCACACGGAATAACACCACATGAGATAAGTAGTTATCTTCTTGAGGGTTATCTTGAGATGATTTCGGGGCTTAGCGTCCCCTCGGCCCGGTCCTCGACCAGGCCTCCATTTTGTTACCCCCAGAAACCAGCCCGTAGCAGCTGTCTAACTACCAGGTACCTATTTACTGCTAGGTGAACAGGTGCATCAGGGTGAAAGAAACTGCTTATTTGTTTTCGCCTACAAATGGGATCGAACCCAGAATCTTAGGACTACGAATCCCCAGTGCTATCCACTCAGCTGTCAGGCCTGGCAGGATGTGCAGAATACCCCTGTTGAAGATCAGAGGTGCAACAGGTACTCGTTGCAATCTGCTCTCGCACAAGACAGCACATATATGACTTATTGCTTATAGTCACCATTTCGCTTATATAAGTACATATGTGACATATTCCAAGCCATATTTTTTTCAAGGCACTAACTTTTTTTCTCAGTTTTACTAAACAATAGAGATTTTATACAAAATTTGACAATATCCTGAGTTACTTTACAATTTATTTAAATATTTTAGTTTTGTTTTATTATTTTTATAAAACTGTAATATTAATATAAGTATAGGTTCAGTACTAATTGTAATATCTTAACATACTAAGAAGGTTAGGTGTGGTTTTCTATTCAGCTTTTCAAGGTAAACTCAAATATTCACAATAAATTAGTATGCCACATATGCACTTATTCATAAGCAAGATATTGACTATAAGCAAGTGCGAGAACGAACTCTATCAACGTAGAGTTCACGGGAGAACGGTTGAACGGGAGAGCTCTATCAACATCAGAGGCCCGAGACTGTTCAACACGCTTCCGCTACACATGACTGTCCCACCTTTCATGATGCTCAAAAGAGAACTTGATAAAAATCCAAAGGATACCAAATCAATCAGGTTGCGATTCACCGTCAGGGTGCGAGCAGTTGCGTCTAACAGCCTGATTGACCAGATTACCAACCAGGAGGCCTGGTCAGAGGCCGGGCCCCGGAGACATTGATCCTGGGAACCAACGCAAGGTAAGTGATAAAAAATGCCTTTATCTACCCTATCAATTCTTCAGATAATTTGTGGTGGTAATCATGTCTCCCCTGACACTTGTCTTGTATTTACTATTTGTGTCTGCAGAATCGAGCTATTAGCTCTTGGACCCCGCCTTTCTAACCAATCTATTTTCCTCTATTATATCTACTATTTATATTTCTCTCTAACACCACACACACACACATACACATACACACACACACACACAACACACACACCACACACACACACACACACACACACACACACACACACACACAGACCTGGGGGTTGATATCACGCCAGACCTGTCCCTGAAGCTCATATCAAGAGAATAACATCAGCAGCATATGCCAGGTTGGCTAACATAAGAACGGCCTTTAGAAACTTGTGTAAGGAATCTTTCAGAACATTATATACCACATATGTCAGACCAATCCTGGAGTATGCGGCTCCAGCATGGAGTCCCTATCTAGTCAAGCATAAGACTAAACTGGAAAAGGTTCAAAGGTTTGCCACCAGACTAGTACCCGAGCTGAGAGGTATGAGCTACGAGGAGCGACTGCAAGAATTAAACCTCACTTCGTTGGAAGACAGAAGAGTTAGGGGGGACATGATCACCACATTCAAGATTCTCAGGGGAATCGACAGGGTTGATAAAGACAGGCTGTTTAACACAAGGGGCACACGCACTAGGGGACACAGGTGGAAACTGAGTGCCCAAATGAGCCACAGAGATATTAGAAAGAACTTTTTTAGTGTCAGAGTGGTTGACAAATGGAATGCATTAGGAAGCGATGTGGTGGAGGCTGACTCCATACACAGTTTCAAGTGTAGATATGATAGAGCCCATTAGGCTCAGGAAACTGTACACCTGTTGATTGACGGTTGAGAGGCGGGACCAAAGAGCCAGAGCTCAACCCCCACAAGCACAACTAGGTGAGTACAACTAGGTGAGTACACAAAAAAAAAACTTTGAACAGGCGAGGACAGTTATACAGAGAATGACAAAAGGTGTGTGAAGAACTCGACATGAGGTTCCAGGAGGTCTTCACAATAGAACAAGGTGAGGCCACTGCGCTAGGAGAGGGGTCAGTAAACCAGGTGGCCTTGAAAGGGTTCGAAATTACGAGAGATGAGGTCAAGAGACACCTGTTGGATCTGGGTGTGAGAAAGGCTGTTGGGCCAGACGGGATCTCACCATGGGTACTGAAAGAGTGTGCAGAGGCCCTTTGCTTGCCACTCTCCATAGTGTGTAGTAGGTCACTGGAGACGGGAGACCTACCAGAAATATGGATGACGGCTAATGTGGTCCCAATATACAAAATGGGCGACAGACAAGAGGCACTGAACTACAGGCCAGTGTCCTTGACTTGTATACCATGCAAGGTGATGGAGAAGATCGTGAGAAAAAACCTAGTAACACATCTGGAGAGAAGGGACTTCGTGACAACCCATCAACATGGGTTCGGGGAGGGTAAATCTTGCCTTACTGGCTTAATAGAATTCTATGACCAGGTGACAAAGATAAGCAAGAAAGAGAAGGATGGGCGGACTGCATTTTCTTGGATTGTCGGAAAGCCTTTGACACAGTACCGCACAAGAGGCTGGTACATAAGCTGGAGAGACAGGCAGGAGTGACTGGTAAGGTGCTCCAGTGGATAAGGGAGTACCTAAGCAATAGGAAGCAGAGAGTTACAGTGAGGGTGAGACCTCAGACTGGCGTGAAGTCACCAGTGGAGTCCCACAGGGCTCTGTACTCGGTCCTATCTTGTGTCTGATATACGTAAATGATCTCCCGTTGGGTATAGACTCATTCCTCTCCATGTTTGCTGATGATGCCAAAATTAAGAGAAGGATTAAGACAGAGGAGGACTGCTTGAGGCTTCAAGAAGACCTAGACAAACTGAAAGAATGGTCGAACAAATGGTTGTTAGAGTTTAACCCAAGCAAATGTAATGTAATGAAGATAGGTGTAGGGAGCAGGAGACCAGATACAAGGTATCATTTGGGAGATGATATTCTTAGAGTCAGAGAGAGAAAGACTTTGGGGTTGATATCACGCGAGACCTTTCCCATGAAGCCCATATCAAGAGGATAACATCAGCGGCATATGCCAGGTTGGCCAACATAAGAAGGGCATTTTGAAACTTGTGTAAGAAATCATTCAGAACTTTTATACCATATGTGTCAGACCAATCCTGGAGTATGCAGCTCCAGCATGGAGTCCATATCTAGTCAAGGATAAGACTAAACTGGAAAAGGTTCAAAGGTTTGTCACCAGACTAGTACCCGAGCTAAGAGGTATGAGCTACGAGGAGAGACTACGGGAATTAAACCTCACTTCGTTGGAAGACAGAAGAGTTAGGGGGACATGATCACCACATACAAGATTCTCAAAGGAATCGATAGGATAGATAAGGACATGTTATTTAACACAAGGGGCACACGCACAAGGGGACACAGGTGGAAACTGAGTGCCCAAATGAGCCACAGAAATATTAGAAAGAACTTTTTTAGTGTCAGAGTGGTTGACAAATGGAATGCATTAGGAAGTGATGTGGTGGAGGCTGACTCCATACACAGTTTCATATGTAGATATGATAGAGCCCAATAGGCTCAGGAAACTGTATACCTGTTGATTGACGGTTGAGAGGCGGGACCAAAGAGCCAGAGCCCAAAGTACACACACACACATACAGGAAGCAGCCCGTAACAGCTGTCTAACTCCCAGGTACCTATTTACTGCTAGGTAACAGGGGCATTAGGGTGAAAGAAACTGTGCCCATTTGTTTATCCGGCAGTGCCGGGGGATCGAACCCCAGTTCCTAGGTCCAAGAGTCTAGAGCGCTGTCCACTTAGCCACCACCCACCGGTGGGTGGTGCCTCCAGGTGTGTGTGTGTTTCTGGACCCGTGTATATTTATGCCATGGAACTCTAAAACGTTGACTTGTGTTGGTTGGAAGGCGTGAGTGTGGTGGTCCAGAGGTGAGACACCGTTGCAGGTTGGGCAGGAGCCCTGAGAAAGGTGTTCTGGGAGGCGTTTAAGTTGTTGCCATAGCTGCCAGGTTGGGTTGAGACACCTCTTGATGTGTCTTCCACCTCACTTGTAATAGTCACGACATGTATATATGATTACATAATGACAAAATTGTGCGGCATCAACATATATATATCATGTAGATGACATACAATGTTATGTATTTGTTAATATATGACCTACACTGAATGGCTTCCAAACAGTGTTTACAATAATTGTAACCGGTGGTCACTATGAGGGGAAAATCAATCAGGCCGGCGATTCCTACTTGGCGGGTCTGGGAATTATTGGTCGATTACCTGACGTCACGGTTCGGCGGGGCCAATGGCGTGCGGCGGCTATCGGTGACGTAGCGCGGGGCGGGACCAATGGGCGGGCAGCGTGTCGGTGACGTCGCGCGGGCAGTCTTGAGGCGAGCATTTCTCAGTGCGAGTTGTCGGAGTGAGGAGGTGTCCGCGGCGGCCCCCCTTTAGTTCGTATCCCCCTGAACCCCTGTGGTTGGTGGTGGTGGTGGTGTTTCTCCCCGTGTGTGATTCCCCCAAGGATCCCTGCCTGCCAGGGGGCACTGGTGTTTGTTTACGGTGATTAATAGTGTGCGTGTGGAACGATGAGGAGAGTGTGGATTACGCTAGTGTTGGCGGCGGCGGGCGGCGGGTGTGGCGTCTTCAGAGCGTGCAGGTTAGTGAGCGTGTATGTGTGTGTGTGTGTGTGTGTGTATGTGTGTGTATGTGTGTGTGTGTGTGTGTGTGAGGGGCGGGTAGGTAGGGGGGTCGCCATGTTTAGCCGCCCGCCCTCCTGCCTGCCTTACCTGCTCCACACCTGCTCTACACCAGCAGCAGCACCAGCCTGCTGGCTCACCATCACCTGGCCTTCACTCTGTCCTCTCGCCGGGCCCCCCCCTGTCAGTCCCTGAGGACCCCCCCCTGTCAGACCCTGAGGGCCCCCCCCCTGTAAGACCCTGAGGGCCCCCTGTCAGTCCCTGAGGGCCCCCCCTGTAAGACCCTGAGGGCCCCCTGTCAGTCCCTGAGGGCTCCACTCTCCAGGGGGTGAGGGCAGGCTAGGTCAGCTTGCAACTGTTACGCATTCCTGAGGCAAGCGCTAGCCGTCCCCTCACCTCTTCCCCCTCACCTCTCCTCACCTCTTTTTCTCCTCACATCGCACCCTCACCTCTCTCCCCCCTCACCTCTCTCCCCCTACCTCTCTCCCCACATCTCTTCCCCTCACCCCTCTCCCTCACCTCTCACCTGTGAGACATTGACTGCGTGAATAGTATGTGTTTAATGGCTTCATCTCGTTGGACACATTTTGGGGATTACTTTTTTGTTAAGCATTTGCGAGGCGTGTGTGTGTGTGTGTGTGTGTGTTGTGTGTGTGTGTGTGTGTGTGTGTGTGTGTTGTGTGTGTGTGTGGTGTGTGTAAGGGTGGTGTTAGTATGTCTGGGTGTAGGGGGGTGTTAGTATGTCTGGGTGTAGGGGGGTGGTGTTAGTATGTCTGGGTGTAGGGGGGTGGTGTTAGTATGTCTGGGTGTAGGGGGGTGGTGTTAGTATGTCTGGTGCAGGGGGGTGGTGTTAGTATGTCTGGGTGTAGGGGTGGTGTTAGTATGTCTGGGTGTAGGGGGTGGTGTTAGTATGTCTGGGTGTAGGGGGGTGGTGTAGTATGTCTGGGTGTAGGGGGGTGGTGTTAGTATGTCTGGGTGTAGGGGGGGTGTGTAGTATGTCTGGGTGTAGGGGATGGTGTTAGTATGTCTGGTGTAGGGGGGTGGTGTTAGTATGTCTGGGTGTAGGGGGTGGTGTTAGTATGTCTGGGTGTAGGGGGGTGGTGTTAGTATGTCTGGGTGTAGGGGGGTGGTGTTAGTATGTCTGGGTGTAGGGTGGTGGTGTTAGTATGTCTGGTGTAGGGGGGTGGTGTTAGTATGTCTGGGTGTAGGGGGTGGTGTTAGTATGTCTGGGTGTAAGGGTGGTGTTAGTATGTCTGGGGTGTAGGGGTGGTGTTAGATGTCTGGGGTGTAGGGGTGGTGTTAGTATGTCTGGGTGTAGGGGGTGGTGTTAGTATGTCTGGGTGTAGGGGGGTGGTGTTAATATGTCTGGGTGTAGGGGGGTGGTGTTAGTAGTCTGGGTGTAGGGGGTGGGTGTTAGTATGTCTGGGTGTAAGTTTGGTGTAGTATGTCTGGGGTGTAGGGTGGTGTTAGTATGTCTGGGGTGTAGGGTGGTGTTAGTATGTCTGGGTGTAGGGGGTGGTGTTAGTATGTCTGGGTGTAGGGGGGGGTGGTGTTAGTATGTCTGGGTGTAAGGGTGGTGTTTAGTATGTCTGGGGTGTAGGGGTGGTGTTAGTATGTCTGGGTGTAGGGGTGTGTTAGTATGTCTGGGTGTAGGGGTGGTGTTAGTATGTCTGGGTGTAAGGGTGGTGTTAGTATGTCTGGGTGTAGGGATGGTGTTAGTATGTCTGGGTGTAGGGATGGTGTTAGTATGTCTGGGTGTAGGGGGTGGTGTTAGTATGTCTGGGTGTAGGGATGGTGTTAGTATGTCTGGGTGTAGGGATGGTGTTAGTATGTCTGGGTGTAGGGATGGTGTTGTATGTCTGGGTGTAAGGGTGGTGTTAGTATGTCTGGGTGTAGGGATGGTGTTAGTATGTCTGGGTGTAGGGATGGTGTTAGTATGTCTGGGTGTAGGGATGGTGTTAGTATGTCTGGGTGTAGGGGGTGGTGTTAGTATGTCTGGGTGTAGGGATGGTGTTAGTATGTCTGGGTGTAGGGATGGTGTTTAGTATGTCTGGGTGTAGGGGGGTGGTGTTAGTATGTCTGGGTGTAGGGGGTGGTGTTAGTATGTCTGGGTGTAGGGGGGTGGTGTTTGTGTGTGTTACAAACCATCCTCTTGAAAGATAGCACTGTGTAGTCGATCGTACCAATATAAAGTATGGCGTCCTAGAAAGCCAATATATATATATTATAGGGAGGACATCGCCAAAGCATTGCTGGACGTAGCTTCTCAAAGGACAGAGCGCGTCTCCTAGCTGTACAAGCCCCCCATGCTGGGGACTTCCTGTTGGCAGTCCCTAATTCCGCCTTGGGCACCCGCCTGGATCATCGGCCCTAAGTATTGGTGTTGCTCTGCGCGCCTTGCCGCCCCTATCTCCACCGAGCACCGGTGTATTGCGGCCAGGCACGGGCAGACCAATACGGCAGCCGTGGTCTCATCTGTCGTAAGACACAGGGAAAGATTGCCAGACACGAGGCAGTCAATGACATCATCAAGAGAAGTTGGGTACAGCTGGGTGTCCAGCACAAAGGAACCCCAGTTGTGCAGACCTGACACAGCCAAAAACGCCCAGATGGAGTCACCCTGCAGCCATGGAGGGAAGGTAAACAGGTCGTATGGATTACACCTGTGCATCTACATTGGCTGATACCTATTTACGTTACAGCTCAGCGGAGGGAGGTGGGGCAGCCACCTTCAGGGAGACCCAGAAAATCCACAAGTACAGAGACCTAGAACGTTGTTACAGGTTCGTGCCGATAGGCTCAGAGACTCTGGGCGCCTGGGGTAAATGTGCACTCAAGTTTTTAAAGGAGGTTGGCGAGGAACTCATTGGGAAAACTAGAGACCCACGAGCAGCCAGTTTCCTGTTCCAGCGCCTCAGTGTCGCAGTGCAGAGGGGAAATGCGTGCTGTATCCTGGGTACGCACCCAACCTCCGAGGAGCTGGACGAGGTCTTCGAACGCTGATTGTTTAATTGTTATATTTGTGTGTGTGTATGTGTGTGTGTTTGTTGTAAACTGTAGCATTGCAATAAATAAAACAAATAAAACAAACATACAAAAATAATTGGGGTGGTAGGAGAAGAAAAGAATTAAGTATTCAGTGAGAATCCACAAGATCTTCTCTGAATGCTCTTTGTTTTCTTCTTCGAGGATGTGGGTCCCTGCAATTGCACCAGAGGTGGTACCCCTAATATATATATATATATATATATATATATATTATATATATATATATATATATATAATATATATATATATATATGGGTGTAGTATCAATCACCAAAGGACCCGATGGAAATTCAACCATCTCCATTCTTATCCATAAAGGTAGGAGAGAGCTGAAAGTTAAGAAATGATCCCCAGAACCAAAACTATTGCTTCCAGAGGAGAGCATGGAACTCCCCAACCTGACAACTGGAGATAAGGACCAACAAAAACAAAGCCTCAAAGAAACAATCCTGGATTATAGGGTTAAGAGAAAAGTTAGGGGAAGAGAAAAACTAAAACCTTGTCCTAAAATTAAGGCAGCTCAAGAGGAACATTAACAGTACAGAAGAGGTGAAAAATGCACGAGACAAGTTGTGAAATGAGGCCAACGATATGTCAATCTTAAATGTCAACACTTCCGCATGTCGACCGGGCTACACACAACAATTAATTTATGACCTGAATTTGGTGGCCTGCTTCCTTTGAAAGCAATGATCTGAGCAATGGTTTTCTTTGCTTCGTTCCTTGTTGGGTGCCATAACAACAATGTATAACACCAACACCACTGTTAACTGCGATAACAGACGACGAAGTGCCAGAGCAGGACTGCAACACAACCGTTCATTATGAATGCCCAGGACTAAATATGCCTACCAGCTGTGTGCGTCGGGGAAGCCAGGGAACCCGTCCATGTACCTGACACTAACTTTATGTCTCACATATTTCACCCACATAACTATCATTCTTTTTATGCCATAAGAATACTGCCTCAAACAGGGTCAGCTGCACTTTTGTTGAGTGCAGTACTGTACTGTACTCTAAGATCGAATCCTGAAAAGATAAAGGAGCCAACCCTGGACAATCACATCAGTGTTAAGCTGTAATCTAGGTTAAATGAAGAAACCTGCCCCACAAGGTGACAGCTTCCTGATAAGCTGAGTCCCAAAAGAAGGTTCAATAACACTTATTTAACAACCTGTTCATAGTTTGATATGATATTCTTGTTGCACGCCTCAGAGGTAGAATGTATTCCCAACACAACAGGTGATACGATGGAAGCAGTAAGAATGGCCTTGGGAACACATAAAATCTGAGGCACATCTTTCAAACTTACACCCTGTAAGGGTAGAATCGGAGGGCTTGTCTATATCTCTTCAAAAACTGTAAACGGCTTTCCAGTGTCCCAAAGGGTTGAACCAAAACAAACCACAGCGCAGGTACTGCTTACTGAATACAGTAATACAAACATGATATTGGCACAGGGAAAATTTGACACGTTAAGGTGTGTGAGCAGTGCATGGTATAAAGTGCATGCAATCAACTGGTGCAACTCTTAAATATACGCCCGAGATTGCTCTATCCCTGATTCTTGGAGTGGTGTTAAAGACCCATGCACTGCTAAGATCAAGGCACCTTCTAACTGGAAGCTGGCAGTCTCGAGAGACAGGCCACTCAGCAGACAGAGCCACTTCCATCAAGCATAAGAAATATGCCGGAACAACCGTAGGAATCTTCAAGAGGAAACTAGATTGTTTTCTTCCAGGAGTGGCCGGACCAACCGGGCTGTGGTGGGTATTTGGCCTCGGGCCGCTCCATGCAACAGCCTAGTGGACCCAAACTCTCACAAGTCCAGCCTGTCTCTCGTCCGGGCCTTGGTGATGAGTAGAAGAATTCCACAGAACCCCATGCACACCAGAGTTATGCACCCAAATTTGCCCAAAAAAGTAATAGCTGGCCAGGCAGGGGCAAGAGCAGGCAAAACACCCAAGAGATGATCACTCTAGGGCACACGTGCAAGTGTCAAGGTGAACAGTTATTCAGAGTCCATGTAAGAAGTGAGGAATAAGTATATACCATCATGAAGCAAACACCAAAATAATGAATATACCCTGTATACCCAAAATGGACAAGAACAGAGTCCAGGATGACCAACACTTATTTAACAACCAGGACCCAAAGAGCATTGAGGGAAGGGACAAGAGTATGACAGTGGATGTCATAGACATAGGTGCCAGGCAATATGGCTTAAGGTGTCAAGGTTGGTGGATTGAGGAAGGGGTGTGCAGTTCCATGGTGGTGTGAGGTGGACAATCTCTGTTCTGTCCATTGCATCAGGTAACATAATAGATTGTAGGATCCCTTTATTGTTTCAAGCATAGGTTAGACACATACATGAATGGAGTTTGGATGGATATAAATAGGAGCTGCCAAGTTCGTATATTTATACAAATTTTCTTTTAAAAGATGCTTTGATTCCTGACCAAATGATTTTGATTCCTGTTCATGGTTTGATCATATATGTCTTGTTGGGAATGTTTATAACCATGTCACAAAACTTAATTACTGGGTACAGTATTTTTTTTTAAACTCGCATTTGTATTATCCAAGGTATACAGCAAAGTTTAATATGCTTTATTATGACATGTGGAAACAATGATATACGGGGTAATGTAGTATTTCAAGGCTGTTACTATACAGTATACGTGTATGCATTAGATACCTTGCAAGAAGAATGAAGTAATTACCTAAGTGTTGTTAAAGGATGAAAGCCATGCTGATAAGTGCATTAGTACCAAGGATAATGAAGTTTCATCTAAGCGATCTTTACCTCTTTCAGAAGTCAGTATGCAATTGCAGAAACTATCCTTAAGGTGTGTCTTTCTGCATCCTTAAGGTGTGTCCTTCTGGCAGAAACTCGTTCCCTAATGTGTTTGCTTCCGTGCAGAAGCTATTCCTTATCCCTCACTAATCAGTTCAATTTCCCTTTAAACTGCTCAATTAAATTATAATCTTTCCAGATTGGCTTCTTTCAGGTTATAATAACTACAATATAATAATTTAATATAATAGCAGAGATAAATTTGACTCATCGCCACTTATATACTTTTAATAAATGTGGTTAGTAACGTGCATATAATTACAAGTACAGTACAACTAAGTGTCCGCTAACAACCTAATGATGTGATATTGTTTGGCTTCCTGCAGAAACTATTCTTTCTCTGTGTTTGCTTCCAGCAGGAACTATTTCTTCAGGTATTTGCTTCCTGACAGAAAGTATTCCTCAGGTATTGCTTCCTGCAGAAAGTCTCGTTTCTTTCGACTATTCCTTCAAGCGTTGATTCCTGCAGAATAAAATGATTATATTTTAAATTGGAATTTTATTTATTCAGTTTATAATGGTAATCTTAGATATAGTTTTTTATTTTTGCTATTACTATTTTCAATCACAGGTGTGCAAAACCAGGAGTACTGTATAGCTCATTTATGATAACAATTACCAGTAATCTTGGGTGATTGTGAAATTTTTCATACTGTACTGTAATTTTCATGGGAATGTTGCAGTATATTTCATAAGTAACAATAATGGAGACTTGGAATGTATTTCTTTTTCACAAAGATAAGTATTGCCTGCATTTTAAATATTGTTATTCAGTAGTGAATTTGTAAATTATAGGTACAGTACATCAACTATTATGCTTCCATTGTCTTTGATTATATGTAAATATTGAGTTTATTGAAGTTATTAAAAAATGCAAGCATATATTGCACTTTTTATATACCATCTCCTTTTTATGTATTAGGCCCCACGCAATGGATAATTTAGCCAATCATAATGCAAGGGCAAGAAGGAGATATTTGGGAATTAGATACTTCATGGGGTCTGAAGTCACTACTGCAGACTGAGTGTACTAGAAAGGTACATCTTCCTCATTTGCCAGGATATTTACAAAGGCAGGATCTTACAACAGAATGGGAGAATGTAGTTAGTACACAAACCTCAGCACGCCGATGAAAATATGGTTAGCATTCCAACTACAAGAAGTGTGTGAATGTTGTTAGTGCACAAACTATAGCGAGCTGGTGAGAATGTAGTTTGCACATACAGTATATAAAAGAAGGCAGAGAAAATATGGTTAGTTCACAAATTATCACAATGGGGAAGCTGCCAAAGCATACTGCCACAGATTAAGGGTTGAACTGCTTCAGAAACTTGACCGATCCTCGTATTTTGATTCAAACATGTGACCACAAATTTTCAGCTTATATGATAACCAATCTACTACCAATCTGATATGACAACCATGCCACCACCAGTCCAATATAATAACTCTCCACCACTTGGGCTGGACAGCAGAGCAATGGTTTTGCTTCATGCAAATCGGTGTTCAATCCCCGACTGTCGAAGTGGTTTGGCACCATTCCTTCCCCGTCCCATCCCTAATCCTTATCCTGATTCCTTCCAACTGCTATATAGTCATAATGGATCAGTGCTTTCCTCCTGATAATTTTCCTACCTTCCACCACCAGTCCAATATAATAACCATGCCACCCCTGTCCAATATGATAACATTGCACCACCAGTCCAATATGATAACATTGCACCACCAGTCCAATATGATAACATTGCACTACCAGTCCAATATGATAACATTGCACCACCAGTCCAATATGATAACATTGCACTCACCAGTCCAATATGATAACATTGCACCACCAGTCCAATAGATAATATTGCATCATCATAATTGCCACCATCACCATGCACCAGTAGTTCTCTTCATCAGATAGAATCTTTTTAAGAACTTGAGGAATAACAGAATATCAGAAGAACATAAGACTAAAAATAACTTATTACTTTTAGTTCATACTTGTGAACAAATTAAACTTGAAAGTTTGAGTCTTGATATTACTGGCATTCAATTTTTTTTTTTTTAATAATACTAAACATCTGACAAATTTAATGGGATAACTTAGTTTAATAATAATTTATTGCAGTGAATGTCTTTGACCAAATGATTCACTGTTTTAGTAACACATTCAAGAGTCACAAATTCCAACCACCGAAGCAGTGTTACTCTAATTTAAAAGTAATTTGTTAACAATACCTGATAATGTATAATCATGTAATTTTGACCAGATTATCTTCAGATAATGATAATTTTCTTGATATAATTGTCGTAATGGCTTAGTGCTTTCTCTTGATAATTACTGTACCTTTATATAATTTGATATAATTCTTTAACATGGTTAAACA
>WNGS01165503.1:25170851-25191442 GCA_020271785.1 Procambarus virginalis | reverse complement strand
GTTATTAGTTAACATGGTCTGATAACTAAATGAGATGTAATGCACAAACATGATTTGATAACATAACATTCTGAGCATGACTTATTAACTAAACATGACCTAATGACTACGCATGACTTATTAACTTGATTTAATCCAACTTATCATATGGTCTAACATGATCTAATGACAAGTCCTTGCATTACTAATACATTTCTACCTGATTAGCTAATATAAATCTGATGACAGAATTTGATATAACATTTCAGCTCAAGGCAATGAACTGATTATTTCATTGCATATCTTGAACACATAACATAAGTTGTTGTTTGTGTTATTTGCTGTCGACTGACTTCTGTCTCTCCTTTGGCAGATGTACGCAGCTCCTACCAGCATGGGCGCAGTAGGCAGTAAGGGCAGCACCCACACAGGCCGTGTGGACTTGGGCATGGGCATGAACTCGAGTATGGGCTTTGACAGGGGGATGGAACGAGGGTACCATGAATGTGGATTTTGTGGGCGAGGTTTTGAGCGTAAATGGCTGCTGACTCGGCATCTTAGGACTCACACTGGCGAGAAACCATATCAGTGTGCTTTTTGCCCCTTTAGAAGTGCCCAAAGATATAATATTGTGACACATACATACAAGAGACACCCAGAATCAGTTTCACAGCAAGGAAATGAGACACTGTGATATAAACATTTCTTTTGTGTTGTATCTGAATATTTATTGCGTGATCAGATGCTTAAGAACAACTTTGATGTTGCCTAATTAATTGTAGCCATTTACAGTACTCGTTTTCAAAGTACTGTATGTTCTTCCAGAAAAGAGACATATACTCTGCATAGACAATTTACAGTATATGAGATCTAAAAAATAAACTATGTGTGCAATACTGAAACTTCTCCTAAGATCTAGGAAAACTTGCTTGTAAATGAATACATCCAATTTCACTCCTACTAAAGACAAAAACAAATATACTGTATTGCGTATATTCCTTATACAACTTCTGTATCATACAAAGTGAACAAGGTCTCAAAAGCATTCTTAAACATCTTATAAAATATAAGAGTTCATAGATACTGTACCAGTCTTTGCAGCTTGACAGAAAACAAGCTCTTGCAGAATCCCATGTGAGGGATTCTAATCATCCCATTGATTGGTCTTCCTCCAAAATAATCTTTCCTGCCTCTACTCTTCACAGACGCCGTCTTGTAGAATCGGCTCTTATACACAATGTACCCAACATGAACTTGAGTCCTGGCTTTGTTGCTGTGGACTCTTCCCTTTCACAGTACATACTCAAATGCTCTAATCTTTCTAACAAACGTGACTTAACATAAGCTTACCCCTTCCATTTATCTTCTCTCTTTCCTTTTCTTTCTCTCTTTCCCTTTTTCTGTTCATTGTCTTCTCCTACGCTCCCTTGCCATCCTCTTCTTATTCCTATTACTTTTCCTTCGGTGGTTATAATGGGAGCTGCCTCGTATGGGCCAATAGGCCTTCTGCAGTTCTCATTATTACTACTATTCTCTACACCTTACTTTCCTCCTCACCTCTCTCTTGCCTATTTATTACCCGTTCTCTACCTCCTCATCACAAGCGACTTGAGAATGGTCCAGGACGGACCGAAACGTCGTCGTCCCTTCAACTTCTAGTGTGTGGTCTGGTCAACATACTTCAGCCACGTTATTGTGACTCATCGCCTGCACAAGCTCTTGCACTTGCACTGTTCTTTACAAGCTATTGCAGAAAAAGTGTGAAACACAAAAAGGCTCTATCATTGAGGAGTGTGTTTATGTTGTCCTGGCCTTTTCACAGATTTGCCACAGCATTATCATCACTCATTTTTTCTCTCCTTTTTTTTTCCACTCGTTTCTCATACTATATTCTTTATCTCGTTGCGTTCCCTTGTGTGTTTTTTTTCCAGCTTTGTTGATTTTCTTCTTGTTCCTCTCTCAGCCTCCACCTTCTTTCTCTTTCTTCTGTAAAATATTGTCCCTCTTTCATTCACTTTTCTCTTTCTCTCTTCCATCATTCATCTTCAACTATTCCCTCCTTATCCTTTCTTCTTCATTATCTTTCCTCCCTAATTCCTTTCCCTGTCACGTAAGAACTTCTGCACAAATACACATGTCATTATGCACTTGTGTTATGCCTACATATGTCGGTACATCTGTACTACTAAATATGTACAGGCATTATATACAATATATCTTTTCCTGGATTTATAACTGATTATTGATTTTTTAGTTTCTGCAAATATAGAACAAATTATATGTTTTTTTTTTCTTTATGAACGATGAACATATTACAGTCTGCAAATAAAATATATCAATACATTTACATATTTTGCTTCCTTAAACTTGAACGCAACTCTGATACTCTCTGCAAGATAGAAAATATTAAACAAAATTGATAGTAAAATGACAAATGTAATATCTGTATGGGAATTCATGGAAATCTGTGGGTGTAATATTTTATTGATGCATAAGAACTGTGTTTTTATAGTATTCTGCTGGATAAAATTATCTGTGAATAGGAATCCTTCAATATATACTTCCTTATGTGTTATTCCTCTATAGTTTACACTGCTCTACAGGGTTGATCATTTTTAATGATCTGTAATTTGCATAATGCTATATAATCATACTGTACTGGCTTAGTGCTGTTCTATAGACAATTTATGCTATGTTGGGGTTTAGGCCTTGGCTCAGGTGCTGTAATCAGTTAAAAAAAAAAAGAGAGACATGTGATGTACAGTAGTTATATATAAGGTACAAGAATTATATGTTACAGAGGCCAGAGTAATACAAGTTAGTAACAGACCATTACAAATTATTGCTTGGAAAACAATATTTTTGCTCCTACTGACAGGTGTATAATTAAGCTGAGCTACTATTTCCTAATTGCCATAATGGTGACAGGAAATGCACTTCACATCACCAGGTGGCTTGTGAGCATGTGAGCACCACTGTCTGAACAGGAGGGCTATATTGTATGCGACCAAAAATACACTATGTTAAGTACGTAAGGAAGACAAATACTGGTATCCTGTGTTGATACCTTGCGGTTGTCACAGAACAGTGTAATGAACACTGGACTGTTAGAACTAATTGGTTGGTTCTAACTGTTGGAAAGGTTCTTGGGGATGGGAATGATAATTCAGTAATATTAAAAAAATATTTAGTCAGTGTAATTAATAAATACAGTACTGTACTCTACATGAAACTAAAATTTTATTGAAAGGGCAAGTATGCAGGAATGAATATTAATAAGTTTAGATAGAAGTGCACAAAACCCAGAAATATATGAAGTGATCAAAGACCTCAACACCTGTCTCTACAGGTAAATATTATCACTCTACCACTCAAAATCTCTACACAGTTTGTACCAAAAGTACCTGAAATCCTTTAAATAAGCACCTTTAGAACTTCATAAGTCAGTTTTATAACCTATAGAGACTAAAAACTATTAACTCTCCTCAAGTGCTCAATGTTTTTGATGGCTCTAATTCTGGCAAGTTATAAAAAGATCTGGTTGTGATTTTCCTTTATTTGTACTTGGTGTGTTTATGGATGGTAATGTGGCTCACAGATGTGTGTCACCTTCTTGCAAGCACCTGCACTCCTTTATTTATTTACATTATTTGATCATGTGTAATAGTGCAACAGATATTTTAGTAGAATTGGGTGTGTATATTCAAATGTCTTTCCTTGCAAGTAAATCAGCAATATTGATTCTTTTTCTACCATGAAAAGGCATACGACCTTCCTCAGAATTACACTATTATACTATTTCATGTGGGCCTGCAGGCTGCTCCAAGCAACAGCCTGTTGGACCAAGCTCTCACAAGTCAAGCTTGTGGAGTTGCTTGGTGGGGACTACTTGATTGAGTCGGCTTGATGGGGAGTAAAAGACCTCCCTGAACCCCATCCAAGTACAATCCAGGTACATTCAGCTGCATAGGTACTTTCCCCCCAATATAATACAAAATTGCTTTCCTCTCCCCCAGGCCTATGAGACATACAATTTATGACCAGAAAATACAATTTATACAATTCACAATTCAGAAAACCTGTGTTTTGACATTAATTAGGAAGCATATTATACATCACCCTCCCATAACTATGGTACCCAAATTATTTATAAAGACAATGTACAAATTTTATGGCAAATTTTTATATCAATTTCTCCTGAGCAAACGATGTAAACTATCTCAGAACAGAATGCACCATATTCATTGGTACGACTGTTGACTCTCCATAAACCTGATTTATTAAATACCAAGCTAAGCTTATGTACTCTACTCTTTATTGACATGTAGATTAATACAGTATATAAGTACTGTACTGTACGATAACTTGTATTGGCTGTGCTTTTTTATATACAGTAATTACTTGCTATTCCAGCATAAAATCTATCATCTGCTTTAATAAACTTTGCATGTTGCTTTTATGTGGCCCAGAACCAGTCCTTGGCACTAACCTGTAACCTGTTCTTGTCGTCTCCCCTCACAGTACCTGGCATACGGAACCGTCCGGGGGCGCTGCCGCTATGTCTGCACCTACTGCGGCAAGACCTTCGATCGCTCCTCAAACTACAATCGCCACATCAGGATCCACACTGGAGAGAAGCCTTATGTCTGCCTCACTTGCCACTATCGCACCGCTGACAGCAGCAACCTCAAGGCTCATGTCCGCAAGTGGCACTCCATGGCCACATCTTCCTCTCTTTCAGCCCATATATCTCTCCATTCACAATCCCCACCTTGTATAAATCCCCCTTCCTCTCTATCCACACACCTCTCGTCATCCAAGTCCTTCCCTCTCCGTCCACAAACCCCCTCCTCCAAATCCACACCTCCCTCCCCATCAACACCTTCCTCCCCATCCACATCCCCTTCCTTACCCATCAACACAACTCCATAGGTACCCATCTATGACACAATCCATGCCCTCCCACCCAGCAACGTTCTGATCCTTCTCAACGGAAACATAACATATGCCATTTTCGAAATTGCCTCGTGTTTCTGTGCTTTCAAAACACTTAAATAGTTTACACGGGACTGCCATTATTATCCAGTGTACGGGCGACAGACTGTGTTTTCCTTCTTGGAGTTTTACAAATATTTAATAATTTTAAATAGTCATGAAAAACTTTAAATATCATATCCATACGCTAATTATTATTATCATTATGAAGCCTCAACAGTAGCCCTTATACAGTTGTGTTTGAGCCCCATTTTTAACTTTCTAATTACTGTGTATCAAATGTGTAAATCAGAGTACATTGGGGTGTTTATAGTACTACAGTATAAAGGTAATGTTACTTCTAGATAAACATTAGTTATTAACTAAATTTATTCATTTGCAGCACTTATACATTTGCCGCTAAATTGTGATGTGTTTGGGATCCCATGAACCCTGGCTGTTGAGGAGTAATAATTATTTATATTATTTCCCGTCATGGTTACACCTGTATACTTAGGTACGAGTGAGTGAGTTTGTTCATCTGTATCCAGTTGTCAGTAATTTGAACTCAGGCAGGAAAAATACGAGATCATCACTCTTGCCACAATATCCAGTACTTGTATGTTCTCAGTAATAAGGGGGTCTCGGAAGTACAGTACCTATCTGGTACTCAAATAAAATTTTAGACTATGGTATCGATTGGTAGGTATACCTACTAATCGACTTAATCCATGTAGTGGTGAATGTGTCGGCCTTTTTTTTTTTTTCAGGCTTGACTTCAAATTCCCGACACTCCAAGTGAATGATTATATATATATATACAGTACAGTATATATATATATAGATATATACATAACCGAAAACTCACACCCCAGAAGTGACTCGAACCCATACTGCCAGGAGCACTATGCAACTGGTGTACAGGACACCTTAACCACTCAATGATCATGACTGGACAAAAGATGATGGTAGCCGAGACTATTTCCCCATCATCCCGCCGGCACTCTGATGGTAATCCTGGGCATAATATTTTATCAAATCACCTCATTCTTTGGGGCACATGTAAGGAACACAAATGTGAACAAGCCTGAATGGTCCCCAGGCATATATGCAACTGAAAACTCACACCCCAAAAGTGACTTGAACCCATACTGCCAGGAGCACTATGCAACTGGTGTACAGGACACCTTAACCACTCGACCATGACGACCGGACAAAAGATGATGGTAGCCGAGGCTATTTCCCCATCATCCCGCCAGCACTCTGATGGTAATCCTGGGCATAGCATTTTATCAAATCACCTCATTCTTTGGGGCACACGTGAGGAACACAAATGCGAACAAACCTCAATGGTCCCCAGGCATATATGCAACCGACCGGACAACATCTTTTGTCCGGTTGTGATGGTTGAGTGGTTAAGGGTCCTGTACACCAGTTGCATAGTGCTCCTGGCAGTATGGGTTCGAGTCACTTCTGGGGTGTGAGTTTTGGTTGCATATATGCCTGGGGCCCATTCAGGCTTGTTTGCATTTGTGTTCCTCACGTGTGCCCCAAAGAATGAGATGATTTGATAAAATACTATGCCCAGGATTACCATCAGAGTGCCGGCGGGATGATGGGAAATAGCCTTGGCTACCATAATTTTTTGTCTGGTCGTGATGGTCAAGTGATTAAGGTGTCCTGTACACCAGTTGCATAGTGCTCCTAACAGTATGGGTTTGAGTCACTTCTGGGTGTGAGTTTTCGATTACATAAATGCTTGGGGACTATATATATATATATATATATATATATATATATATATATATATATATATATATATATTACATACATACAGTATATGCAAACAAGCCTGAATGGTCCCCAGGCATACATGCTATATATATATATATATATATATATATATATATATATATATATATATATATATATATATATATATATATATATATATATATATATATAATTAGTGTAGCCAACACAGGCAGCAACCTTATATATACATGTACTGTATATGTATTTACTGTGCTCTAATTTTGTAAAAAAAAAAATCCGGAAATAAACATTATGAATTTTGTTTGTTTTCCTAAATTCTTTGACAGGGTTAAATAGTGAAATATTTTATCATTTCATTTATATTTTAAATATAATAAAATTAAAAAAATTCTAAAAATTTTAGTACACAAATTCACACCTTATACAAGTATGAATACACGCCAAACTGCTTAGCAACGCTCCAAACGGGTTAGCAAATCTCCAAACTGCTTAGCAACTCTCCAAACTGCTTTGCAACTCTCCAAACTGCTTTGCAACTCTCCAAACTGCTTTGCAACTCTCCAAACTGTTTAGCAACTCTTCAAACTGCTTAGCACCTCTCCAAACCGCTTTGCAACTCCAAATCGCTTATCAAATCTCCAAACTGCTTAGCAATTTATATTTTAAATATAATAAAATTAAAAAAATTCTAAAAATATACAGTACACAAATTCACACCTTATACAAGTATGAATACACTCCAAACTGCTTAGCAACGCTCCAAACGGGTTAGCAAATCTCCAAACTGCTTAGCAACTCTCCAAACTGCTTAGCAACTCTCCAAACTGCTTAGCAACTCTCCAAACTGCTTAGCAACTCTCCAAACTGCTTAACAACTTTCCAAACTGTTTTCCAACTCTCCAAACTACTTTGCAACTCTCCAAACTGCTTTCCAACTCTCCAAACTGCTTAGCAACTCTCCAAACTGCTTAGCAACTCTCCAAACTGCTTAACAACTTTCCAAACTGTTTTCCAACTCTCCAAACTACTTTCCAACTCTCCAAACTGGTTAGCAACTCTCCAAACTGGTTAGCAACTCTCCAGACTGATAAGCATCTTTCCTAACTGCTTAGTAACTCTCCAAAACTGCTTAGCATCTCTTCAAACTGCTTAGCAAGTCTCCAAAAGACTTATAGTTGCCAACCAGGAGCCACACCTCCGTTCACACCTTAATTCATTATAATTGTGCCAGTCATGGAAAGAACACTGAGGTGTTCAGAGCTGAATCTGGTGGATATTGAGGTGTACAATTCTGGAACCTGGTGGATGCTGAGGTGTACATTGATGGAATTTGGTGGATGTTGATGTGTACATTGATGGAACCTGGTGGATGTTGATGTGTACATTGATGGAACCTGATGGATGTTGAGGTGTACATTGATGGAACCTGGTTGATGTTAATGTCTACATTGATGGAGCCTGGTGGATGTTGATGTGTACATTGATGGAACCTGGTGGATGTTGATGTCTACATTGATGGAACCTGGTGGATGTTGATGTGTACATTGATGGAACCTGATGGATGTTGAGGTGTACTTTGATGGAACCTGGTTGATGTTGATGTGTACATTGATGGAACCTGGTTGATGTTGATGTGTACATTGATGGAACCTGGTGGATGTTGATGTGTACATTGATGGAACCTGGTGGATGTTGAAGTCTACATTGATGGAACCTGGTGGATGTTGAGGTGGACATTGTTGGAACCTGGTGGATGTTGATGTGTACATTGATGGAACCTGGTGGATGTTGAGGTGTACACTGCTGGAACCTGGTGGATGTTGAGGTGTACACTGCTGGAACCTGGTGGATGTTGAAGTCTACATTGATGGAACCTGGTGGATGTTGATGTGTACACTGCTGGAACCTGGTGGATGTTGAGGTGTACACTGCTGGAACCTGGTGGATGTTGAGGTGTACACTGCTGGAACCTGGTGGATGTTGAAGTCTACATTGATGGAACCTGGTGGATGTTGAGGTGTACACTGCTGGAACCTGGTGGATGTTGAAGTTTACATTGATGGAACCTGGTGGATGTTGAGGTGGACATTGTTGGAACCTGGTGGATGTTGATGTGTACATAGATGGAACCTGGTGGATGTTGATGTGTACATTGATGGAACCTGATGGATGTTGAGGTGTACATTGATGGAACCTGGTGGATGTTGAAGTCTACATTGATGGAACCTGGTGGATGTTGAGGTGGACATTGTTGGAACCTGGTGGATGTTGATGTGTACATTGATGGAACCTGGTGGATGTTGAGGTGAACATTGATGGAACTTGGTGGATGTTGAGATGGACATTTCTGGAACCTGGTGGATGTTGATGTGGACATTGATGGAACCTGGTGGATGTTGATGTGGACATTGATGGAACCTGGTGGATGTTGAGGTGTACATTGATGGAACCTGATGGATGCTGAAGTGTACACTGTTAGAACCTGGTAGATGTTGAGGTGTACACTGTTGGAACCTAGTGGATGTTGATGTGTACATTGATGGAACTTGGTAGATGTTGAGGTGGACATTGTTGGGAGAGCCAGAAACGCGCAAACTTGGGCCGTCTCTCTCGCAGGTAAACATGTGCACATTCTAAAAAAAAATGTTTACATTTATTTTTTATATATTTTGTCATTGTGTTCTTATATTCATTTTTTTATTTGGTTAACAAGCGGAAGACATGTTAACACCTGTGCTCATACTGCACAGTTTCTTATATACTTGTATAGTTTAGGTAACGATGTATTAGTGATTAGAAAAATTCATAGCCTATTATTTTAGCAATGCTCGTGTAAATTAATTATCACTATTTCCTGTATATATATTGTTGCAAATAAAGACTGATTGTGTATCTGTACTTACTATTTGTATCTGCAGAATCGTGCTATTAGCTCTTGGACCTAATCTAAATAAGCCTGGATCTACTAAATATATTTCCCTTACACACACACACACACACACATCCCCAGGGAGCAGCCCGTAGTAGCTCTCTAAGTCCCACATTGCGATTTACTGCTAGGTGAACAGAACACCAGGTGAAAGAAACTGCCCATTTGTTTCTACCTCCACCGGGGATCCAATCCGGGCCCTTAGGACTATAACCACAGAGCGCTGTCCACTCAGCCACGAGGCCCCCCTACCGGATGGAGGATGTGGATCCTACAATCTTTGCGGATGTGTTTATCAATTAGTGCGAATGTATCCCCGCTCATGTTAACAGAACATCAAAATGGGTGGAGCGATTTCCATTAAGGGTAATTAGCTTTGCGGATGTTTGGGTGGTTGTGGTGAAGGTCGCCAGGCGGTACTGGTGAGCACTTAAGGCACGAGTGCCCATGAATAGCAGTCTTGGCAGGAGCAGGAGGCCACTACTCGAGCAGGAGCGACTTAGGAGGCGAGTATACTTAGAAGATGAACAAATCCACAAGGGCCGTGACGAGGATGTTTCCTGACGCCTGTCATCAAGTTCAAACATTTAAGACTGTCAACAGAGCAACGAATCACCTTGACAGGAGGTCGACCTGCCGGAGTGACCCGTAGCTGGGGGGTCGGGTGATGGGTGACGTCCAGGAAGGCGACCCATTCTCTACCCTCAGGTATTATGTCGTTCCTGGACGTTCCTAGACGTAATATATACGTCTCACCGACGTTGAGGTTAAGTTTATCTGATTTTTTCATCTGACAACCAGTTAGTCTGAAGTATTGGATGGGGCACCTCCCCCACTCTCTCTCAACCACATCATTATTTTATTTTAATGCTGTGCCGTAACATGATGTTAAAAAATAACACTGGTTGCGTTTCACATGTGATGAACAGCTGAAAACTGTAATAAAATCTCTGGGAAACAAAATCCCATTACAGACCTTATAGGAGTCGCAGTAGGAGCCGATATTTCTTAAAGGAGGCATCGAGGATGACCTCGACCTGCCTATGACAGTCCCCTACCACCCATCTGTCAATCTTAAAAGTCGGGTGAAGCTAGTCCCAATCATCTACCCTCCGACCTGATGGAACCTTTTCCATATGTATTCTCTTTTATACATGTAGATATATGATACCGAAGATTTTTCTCAAATATAAATGAATTTTATTCTATAATGGTGGTTTATGCGTAAGCCTGAAAAAAGATTAGTTAAAAAGTTTTGATTATGTTGATTTAAAAGACGTGCAGACTAGAAGTGAAGGAAGTATGTCTCGAGTCCTAACTACGACCAGTGTCAAGTGTACAAATTGATGGAGTAGTATCTACTAAGAAGTCTATATTTTGATAATATTCATTTTGAACCAGTGTACCCTGTATTAAGTTGATGGCTATAGTTTGTACATTTGTCTGTTCGAAGCAGACTGTAAACGCGTTTGAAACGCGCCCATCGTGTATTTTAGCCAGCCTGCCCTCAGGCTATGTCCATTCCATCCAGCGGCCGACCCCAAAGACGCCTTCATCAATTTTAACATGTTGTTCATTCAAAATAGGGATTTTCTCAAACACAAATTAATATTATATGTTAGCATAGTGTACATGTCGTAAAATGTCATACATTCGTAGCCCTCGTGGGGGGGGCGGAGCTAATGTCATATTGGCTGGACGCTCGCTCAACCATTGTTGATCGTCAGGTCAGCCGGGTCGAGCTTGTTAAGGTTGGTAAAATGTAATTTCTAGCTGAATCTCTGCGTAAGGAACTACTTTCATTGCTTATTGTTAATACCAATAATTGTTATTGTTGTTGTTAAACTACTTATTTATATACGGTGCTAAAACTGAATGTGTATATGCTTGTAAACTCTGTATGTGTATATGCTTGTAAACTGTATGGCTTGTGTTATTGCAGGTTACTACACTGCAATTATATGATCAATAATGGCAATGCCTTTGTTTACCGCAGTACATATTTAAGCATAGATTAGATTAGGTGTTTAGGTTCTGTTGGCGATTATTTGTATTAGTATTATTTGCAGTACTTGGGTGAAGCATTCACAGAGTTGTGATTGGAAGAGGTCCCAGCGCAGCAGTGTTTGAGAAATGTTCCAAAGTCATCATTTGTGAGTCATGTTTGGCGGCCGGATTATCGAGCATTTGGTCATTGTTTATGAGGACGAGCTGCGTAAATAATGGCCGGATGCGTGATAATCCACCGCCTTTCCTTCTGAATGAAAAACACTTTATACTCAACTCATAATTGGTAGCATTACAATGTTCTTGAACAGGATGGGTGTTGGCCTACCCTACGCTGGCGTGTAGGCTCGGCTTCCCATAGGTGTTCCACAGGGATATAAGTATAGTAGTATGTTCGTGGATATATATTCGTATTCCACGCGAATACTTTTTAGATAATATAGTGTTCCACGCGCATAGTAATATGCGCGCCGGATGTTTATGAGGGAGTCCTTGAGATGAGCGAGCATGTTGAATATAACACACAAGATGAGTGCGAACACTATTACTGCCATCAACAATTACAGATACGTGTGGCAGTCATTATAACCAGGTAAGGTGGAACCCTCTCAGAGAAAGGGTTCCAACTTCGGTTGAAGTTGCAACCCTTCGGGCCAATCTTCGGTTCGGTAGAAAATAGCCTAAGCTACTCTATCCCTTTGATATGTATTTTATTGTCTCGATAAACGTACTTGAACTCTCAATAGCCTCACCATGAAGAATGTCTCAGTTTAGCCCGTTCTCTGCATTTGCCACTTTAGGCGGTATATGTACAATGGTTATCATCTTTCCTATATAAGTACTATCAGAACAGGAGGATGGGCTGAGCAATCAGACCTCCTAAACTGAATAGTTACTTTTCATAGCAGGTTGCATGTGTCACGTTGGATTATTCTTAGCACGAAGACACAAGGATCACAAGGCCAGCCTTCATTCCCGATGTCGGGGACAGGAAGTCTCTTGGGCTTATTGACGGCCCCTTACGCAAACAACTGACCTTCCCCAAGATGCAACCCACAATAGTTGCATATCTCCCGAGTGCCTTTTCAACTGCTGGTGAACAGAGGCACCAAGTGAAACGAGACGTTTCTATCCTGACCAGGAATTAAATTCCCGAATCCCTCGATTGTGTGCCGGAGACGTAGACAGCTGCGCTATAGTAATCTGCTTACAAAAGTAAGGTGGAACCCTGCCTCTTAAATAACCCATCACATCATATTGACATCAAAATCCCCAACGGACAAATAACGTGGTACTATAAACAGCTGCTCAGGAATAACACGTTTTCTATGCGTGGATATGTAGGCTAGGTTCGCTCCGTGTTTTAGTACATGGTTTATAGTACGTTGTAGTACCGCGCAAGGACGGGCTGACTGATCATACTGTGGGTTCGAACCCTCATCACGGCTCTTGTGGATTTGTTCATTTGATGTATCACGCTATTGTGATTTGTGTGTGGGTGTGTGTGTGTGTGTGTGTGTGTGTGTGTGTGTGTGTGTGTGTGTGTGTGTGTGTGTGTGTGTGTGTGTGTGTGTGTGTGTGTGTGTGTGTGTGTGTGTGTGTGCTCACCTAGTTGAGCTTGCGGGGTTGAGCTCTGGCTCTTTGGTCCCGCCTCTCAACCGTCAATCAACAGGTGTACAGGTTCCTGAGCCTATTGGGCTCTATCATATCTACACTTGAAACTGTGATGTATACTGTGTGCGTTCTATATACTGTGTGTGTGTGTGTGTGTGTGTGTGTGTGTGTGTGTGTGTGTGTGTGTGTGTGTGTGTGTGTGTGTGTGTGAACATACTGTCGTTTATGCAAAGGAAACTTGCTACTGTGCTCTACGGTGAGACCGAGCAATGGCTGGCGTGTCACACGGCACTGTCAGGAGTCACCGTCACTCGTGATCATTGTACTCTTACACCGTTGGTTCAGGCTGTTACACTGTTACCTGGTTGATACCTGGTTGATGGGGTTCTGGGAGTTCTTCTACTCCCCAAGCCCGGCCCGAGGCCAGGCTTGACTTGTGAGGGTTTGGTCCACCAGACTGTTGCTTGGAGCGGCCCGCAGGCCCAGACACCCACCACAGCCCGGTTGGTCCGGCACTCCTTGGAGGAATAAATCCAGTTTCCTCTTGAAGATGTCCACGGTTGTTCCGGCAATATTTCTTATGCTTGCTGTGAGGGTGTTGAACAACCGTGGACCTCTGATGTTTATACAGTGCTCTCTGATTGTGCCTATGGCACCTCTGCTCTTCACTGGTTCTTCTATTCTGTTGATTCAAACTGTTACACTGTTGATTTCGACTATTACAATCTTGATTCAGACTATAGCCTAATACTCACAATACAAATATATAAGAGAGAGTCGACGGTCTGAAAGCCATAACGGAACGAAAGATTATTCCAAACCACAAACAGATGGAGCCGAGTAGATAGATGTTTACAACTCGTCCTCTTAAATAGTACACCGCATTTTGACATATAAAATCCCCTAAAGCCGGAAACTGGTGTACTAAAAATCCCAGTGACTCGCAAAATTGACGTGATGTCCCGTTTTCTATTCGTGGGCCCTTGAAGTTAGGTTCGGGCAATTTAATGCATCAATTTCATGACGTGAATGCTCTAGAGGGTGGGCTGGATCAGTGGTACATTCTTACAAAGCCTCTGAATGTGTAACACACACGCACAGCGTTTCGGGCAGGTCCTAAGCTAACCAATAATTGTAATGATAGATTCATTGTAACGGAATTTGAATTCAACATAAAAACTACATTATATATTAATGGAATAAATTATACTCATGAAGCTGTTTTTCTTTGGTAATGAACTGTGTGAGTGGATAGCACAAGACGCTGTTTGATTTAGCAGTACAAGGTGGCATACTGTGAAGATTAAAGTAGGTACTTTTTGGGTCTACTGTTGAACATAGTATAGGTTGGATAGTTTTTAATTCATTAGGGATTGAGTTCTATATACTGGGTCCCTTTATTTGCATGGCATATCTGCACAGATTTAATCTGGCGGGGAATTTAAACAAAAAATTATTTCTGGTGCGATGCTCATGGATTCTATTACATTATCAAGGAAGAGTTTCAGATCAGGATTAGAATCAAGGAATAAGGTTTTGTAAGTGTAAATAGCACCAGAGAATGTGTTGAGTGTATGTTTAGCATGTTTAAGGATTTAAACAAGGGGCTGTGTGTTGTCTGAAGACAGTTTGATTTAATTCTGATTAGCAGATTTTCCCCCGAGTGACAGTGGGCTTGAAGTAGTTTGCAGTGGTTGAACCCCCATACACAGACCCCGTATGTCAGACAGGGATAGATTAGCGAGTATTATAGTGCGAGAAGAGCATTGGGGGAACATAATATCTGATTGTTGAGAGTGTAGGCTACACCGAGGGCAGGGGCCACTAGCCAGCCCTCCAGGGTGTCGGGGGCGGGAGCATCATGCTCCAGAAGGGTTAGATTTAGATTTTGCCCCGAGGGGCGAGTTTATTGGGCAGCGCCACTTAAGGGGTGAAGCGACTATTATAAGGGGTGCTTATCTAATGTAAGGGGTATGCCCTTATGTTATGAATGGGGGGAGGGATGATGTGCATTTAAATTGCGGTCTAATTTATATTAGGCTTCATATACAAAATATTAATGGGACTTCTTCAAATATAAGAGGAATTCAAGCGTGAACTCCACGTAAAATCTATTTTGAATTGATGGCAAGAAAAATACTTTACACACGACCGACAACTGATGACGTAGGTATTTTTGCTCGAGAAGTGCTCCGTTCACGTCCTCTGCTCGAGTCCCACCTCTCTAAATGCTGATTGATTGATTGATAAAGATTAAGCCACCCAAGAGGTGGCACGGGCATGAATAGCCCGTAAGTGGTGGCCCTTTTGAGCCATTACCAGTATCAAGAGCTGATACTGGAGATCTGTGGAGGCGCGACTGCACCCTGCGTGACGGGAGATGTCTCTCGGACCAAATGGTGCTCTAAATGTTTCACCCACCTACTGCAAATACCCGTCATGGCTAACAGAACTCTGGGGATGGGGCTCTTTTATTAGTGTGATGGGGGGCGGGATAGGGGTCCGTGAGATGATTTGGAGGCGGGGTGGAGGGAGGTTAATTAGCATTGATCACATTGACTATTGAATGCAACATTTAGTTTGCAAGATAAATTAATTATCTTTTCACTAGGCTTATAATTTCTTGTTTTTGCAATGGTGATTAAAGGTTGTTGAAGTCAGATACATATGTGCTTACCTGACAGTGCCTCGCGTAGGTCAGGTAGGCACTCCTGGGTTTACCTGTCACAGACTTCGGGGGACGGACTCCATTTGGTCACCATTTGGTCCGGGAGACATCTCCCGTCACGCAGGGTGCAGTTGCGCCTCCACAGATCTCCAATATCAGCTCTTGATACTGGTAATGGCTCAAAAGGGCCACCACTTACGGGCTATTCATGTCCGTGCCACCTTTTGGGTGGCTTAATCTTCATCAATCAATCAATCAATTATTTTTAATCTCTATCTGGGTCATTTGGGTATTGTCAAACTGTGAGCCTAGTGTCACCCGTTCCCTCTATAGGCGATGAAACATCACAGAACAACTTGCACGCCGCACCCTGTCCCAAGCACGACAAGGAAGGCCATGTAGAGAAACAGAAATGATTGAACTAAAGTTTAGTTTAGTTCATTTATTATGCACCCCATACCCATCTTGTGGGCGGTAGTGGAAGGGTTACAGAGGCACATAATGGGCTGAGGGAGCTTGAGCTAAAGCTACAAGAATAATATAAAACCAGAAGAGACAAAGAGCAAAAAGCCATAGTTGAAATAGAGCAGAATTCAAAATACATTTTCTCCTGTGCAAGATCTAAAACAAGAACTAATCTAGTATTGGGTCCCTGCTCAAGAGTGATGGACCCTTCACATGGGACAACAAAGAAACGAGTGAAATACTGAGGTAAGAGTACGATTCCTTTTTCAGTGGACCTCTAAACACATTGGATTGATAACCCCAACGAATTCTTCATGAATGATATCCACAATTGTTAGTATGAAATCATATATCAGATGTCGCCCTTTTATACCTCCTCTTGGATTTTTGAAGAACGCCTATGTACTCTGCACAGAACCCTGACTCCAAGAATTACATATTCATCAAGAATTGTTCTGTTACAGGCCCTAAGCGTCATTTGGAGACGGAGCCTAGATAGTGGTGTTATTCCCGACATACTTAAAACAGGGGAGATAATGCCACTCCATAAAGGAGGTAATAAAGCAGAGGCAAAAAAATTATAGACCAGTATCAGTAATATCACACACCACACAAATATTTGAAAAAGAGCTGAGAAGCTATGAATCACAGAAATTAATATGATCACAAAACGTATATGGAATCGGCGTGTACATGACCCTGGGCAACACGGGTTCAGAAGAGGGCGCCCATGCTTATCACAAGTGTTAGACCACTGTGACATGGCCTTAGATGCCAGGGAAGACCAACAAATCGCTGATGTAACATTCTCAGATTTCTTGAACACTTTCCACGAGTGTGACCACCGTGTTATTCCTCCACACGATGTGCGCTAAAGGTAGGTAGCTTCCTACTGACAAAGTAGGAAGATGGACTTTAATTTTTAACAAACAGATCACAGAGTGTAATAGTCAACAAAGTAAAATCTGAAATCATCAACCGTGAAGAGCACAGTCCCTCAGGGTACTGTGCTTGCTCCAGTACTTTTTCTCATCCTCATATCGGACATAGACAAGGACACAACCTATAGCACTGTATCATCCTTAACAGATGACACTAGGCTCTTCATGAGAGTAGACAACATAGAGGACACGGCGAACCTCCAAACTGATGTAAATCAGGTCTTTTATGTACCACAGAAAATATATGATGTTTAAGAAGATAAGTCCAGCTCCTGCACTATGGAAAAAAACGAAAATATATGAACGGAAACCACATGTCACGCGCAGTCAAATGACACAATACGACGATATAGTTTTGGAAAATTAAAAAGTAAAAAAGTAATCATCTCCTAAGACTTTACCACTAAAGAACATAATAAAGTAGGTGTCATAACTGCAAGAAAAATGACAGTTGGATAACAAGAACAATTTAGAGAAAGGATACCATATACTGACGATACCAGTGCTCTATAAGATGAAATATTGTTGTACACTAACAGCCCATTCAAAGTTGGAGGTTATCTTGAGATGATTTCGGGGCTTCAGTGTCCCCGCGGCCCGGTCCTCGACCAGGCCTCCACCCCCAGGAAGCAGCCCGTGACAGCTGACTAACACCCAGGTACCTATTTTACTGCTAGGAAACAGGGGCATAGGGTGAAAGAAACTCTGCCCATTGTTTCTCGCCGGCGCCTGGGATCGAACTCAGGACCACAGGATCACAAGTCCAGCGTGCTGTCCGCTCGGCCGACCGGCTCCTCCTCCTTCTCTCCAGCTCCCAAAGCTGGAGAAATTGCTGACCTGGCGAGCATGCAGAAACCTTTTAATGTTAGAATCCACTCAATAAAACTTCTAAATTATTGGGACCGCTTAAAATGTTGGAATCTGTATTCTCTGAAGCTCAGGCGGGAGATACACATAATAAATTTCACCTGGAAAACAATAGAAGGACTAAAACTGCACACGGAATAACACCACATGAGATAAGTAGTTATCTTCTTGAGGGTTATCTTGAGATGATTTCGGGGCTTAGCGTCCCCTCGGCCCGGTCCTCGACCAGGCCTCCATTTTGATACCCCCAGAAACCAGCCCGTAACAGCTGTCTAACTCCCAGGTACCTATTTACTGCTAAGTGAACAGGTGCATCAGGGTGAAAGAAACTGTTTATTTGTTTTCGCCTCCAAATGGAATCGAACCCAGAACCTTAGGACTACGAATCCCCAGTGATATCCACTCAGCTGTCAGGCATGGCAGGATGTGCAGAATACCCCTGTTGAAGATCAGAGGTGCAACAGGTACTCGTTGCAACCTGCTCTTGCACAAGACAGCACATATATGACTTATTGCTTATAGTCAGCATTTCGCTTATAATAAGTACATATGTGACATATTCCAAGCCATATATTTTTTTCAAGGCATTAACTTTTTCTCTCAGTTTTATTAAACAATAGAGATTTTATACAAAATTTGACAATATCCTGAGTTACTTTACAATTTATTTAAATATTTTAGTTTTGTTTTATTATCTTTATAAAATTGTAATGTTAATATAGGTATAGGTTCAGTACTAATTGTAATATCTTAACATACTAAGAAGGTTAGCTTGTGGTTTTCTATTCAGCTTTTCAAGGTAAACTCAAATATTCACAATAAATTAGTATGTCACATATGCACTTATTCATAAGCAAGATATTGACTATAAGCAAGTGCGAGAACGAACTCTATCAACATAGAGTTCACGGGAGAACGGTTGAACGGGAGAACTCTATCAACATCAGAGGCCCGAGACTGTTCAACACGCTTCCACTACACATAAGGGACATAACTGGCTGACCCCTCACAGTGTTCAAGAGAGAACTATCAACATCTGAGGCCCGAGACTGTTCAACACGCTTCCGCTACACATGACTGTCCCACCTTTCATGATGCTCAAAAGAGAACTTGATAAAAATCCACTGAGCCTGCAGGAACATCCTGCCAGCCTGCAGGAACATCCTCCCAACTTGCAGGAACATCCTGCCATCCAGCTTGACTGCCTCCCTCTGACCTTCCTGCCATCCAGCCTGCCCTCCTCTGCCTGCCATCCAGTCTGCCTTCTTCTCTGCCTGCCATCCAGACCTGCCTGCCATCCCTCAGCCTGCATCAGCCTGCATCCCTCTCTGCCTGCCATCCAGGCTCTGCCTCCTCTCTGCCTGCCATCCAGCCTGCCTGCCATCCACCTGCCTGCCATCCAGCCTGCCTCCTCTGCCTGCCATCCATCCAGCCTGCCTCCCTCTCTGCCTGCCATCCAGCCTGCCTCCATCTGCCTGCCCACCAGCCTGCTCCCTCTCTGCCTGCCATCCAGCCTGCCTCCCTCTCTGCCTGCCATCCAGCCTGCCTCCCCTCTCTGCCTGCCAATCCAGCCTGCCTGCCTGCCTGCCATCCAGCCTGCCTGACTGCCTATCAGCCGGCCTGCCTGCCTGCCTGCCAGCCTGCCAAAAATATACGCTGATGTACATTTAAGAAACAACTCTGGGTCACAGGTTGTCGAGTATGGGTAGGCTTACAGAGTCAGCCAATCCCTCCCCACACCGACACCTTCCTCCAACCCCATCACACACACACTCTCAAAGGTCACATAGTTCATCTCAATATCCATACATCCTTCCTGCCTGCCTGCCTCCTTCCAGCGTCTGCCTGCCCAGCCTGCCAGCCTCTGCCAGCCAGCCAGCCAGCTACAGCGCCAGCCAGCCAGCCAGCCTGCCTGCCTGCACTGCCTGCCTGCCTGCCTGCCTGCCTGCCAGCCAGTCAGCCATCCAGCCTGCCTGCCTGCCATCCAGTCAGCCAGTCCAGCAGCCCTGCCTCCCTGTCTCCTGCCTTTCCCTCCCTCCCTCCCTCCTAATTCTCACACTACTTCCCTCTTCGTGCCTACCTGCCTAGCATCTCTCCCTAACCCCCCTCCCTCCTAGCATCTCCCCTCCCTTCGACTAATTCTCCCCCTCTCTCACTGATCTCTCCCCACCCCTCTCTCATACTGCCTCCCACCTAAGCTCCCCATCCATCCACCCACCGGTCAGCCATCACTGACGCAATGCGTGCATTTGGAGCCGACATGGTGCACAAATGTTCTTGATTGTGCAGATATGTAAAACAAAAGCACAGAATGAACATTCCAGCCTTATACAATTCAAAATAATAGGAACTAATAGGCCGTGAATCTGTA
>WNGS01165503.1:25151268-25160600 GCA_020271785.1 Procambarus virginalis | reverse complement strand
AAGTCAAAGAGTGCAAACTAGACCATCTCCCACCCACCACCACAGGCCGGCGTAACACTTGGCGGACCTCTTCCTACCCGAACTTTGTTCAGGTAGCATGACTCCCCAACCCTAATCGGGAAACTGGAAGTTTCGGATAACTAAAGTTCGGAAACCAAGTGGTGCTCTGTATGTATGTTTGTATGTATGTATGTATGTATGTATGTATGTATGTATGTATGTATATATATAATATATATATATATATATATATATATATATATATATATATATATATATATATATATATAGTGACCTGAGAGGGTCAAAAACACTCCAGCTATTACGTATTTGTATTTCAAATGTGTTATCTCGCATATGTGTATACAATATATATATATTAGGCTTGTATCAAGGTTCCCCCAAGGTCGAACTGCTGACCCTCTCCAAAATGCAATCCCACAACACTTGCCTAACTCCCAGGTGCCAGTTTACCACTGCTAAGGTAACAGAAGCATTAGGCGAGAGGAAGCAAGCCCAATCATTTTTTTTTGTCCCACCCGGAAACTGAACCTGAGATCTCTGACTGTGAGTCTAGACTGGAACCAACAGTTCTGTATGACATAAACTGTTAGACATGCACACATTCTTGTTGCTTTGATATGTTCCATTTTTTGCATATGTGTAAATAACAAGACAGCTTTATGTGTGTTGTGGTCACATGTGTAACTACTGTACTTAAGTGTGGTTACAGCATGAGAGCTACATTCATGATGTCCTGTCTTCAGTTTTGTGCGTTCACAATCGTCTCGTTGAAATAACTAATTTGCCTGTATGTGAGCACATGGACGTAGACGTGTGTATATCTTATTTTGTTGCTGAAACTCAAAGGAAATTTATTATAAAAAGAGAAGTACAGTAATGTGATGGTCCATAATAACAAAGCCTATAACATTTATATGTAAACATGTACTGTACAGTACTCAGGATAACAGCATTGTTATCATGATCATATAACTACAATTATTACATTTGCAATAACTGTTATTACCTTTTGTAATCTAATTTTACTATATCAATTATTATTTTTGATAACCTTTGCCATGTAGTGTGCACTAATGCAGCCGATTATTTTTGTATTTGCATTTTGTCAGATGGAAGTTCGTTCTAATTATATATAATTTGCAAAGGCTGATAATTTGTTATGTAGGTAAAGCACCAAACATTAAGAACATAGGCTACACCTACGAAATTGAAGGTTCCATACCTATTTAAGTAGCACATAAACATGCTCTGTACTATTTTAGCTGAAGGTAAAGTGAAATAGGAGAAACACTTGTTATACGGGACATAACTGTACGTAGCTACCTGCATGGTAGTGTGTTGCAGTATAAGTGGAGGAAGACATATATTCTTGTACTGCATGTTAAAATTATAGTTATATGCATGTGGATTTTATTGGATAAAACCTATTAACAATCTACATTATGTTGTCTTCAATAAAAATTTTAACATTTGCCTTAAATACCAACTACGTATTTAGTGTCAATAACAATTTAGATTATAAAACTTTTTTATTAGAATATTTAAGGTTTCTTGTTTATAATTCGTACCTAATAATTGAAATTAATATTCTTTTAACACAAAAATAAAAAAAAATGTAAAAAGAAAGTATTTTATTGCTTGATAATAATATGTAAGGGAATTTTGCTCTAATGTTCCATCAGAGCAGCTCAGAGCAGCCTTTTCTGATCACGAATTATAATACAGTATTGTATTATATTTAGCTGCCGAACAGACCTGGAGTAGCTGCCGAAGCATCACTCTGCATGCGCCATAGGCCTCATTGCAGACTAGTCTGTCAAGAAGCATAAGTCATATAATGTATCACAAATAATGCCAAATACTTCATGATATAATGTACAACAATACAGTAATGAAGCTCTACTTGTACAATATAATAAAGACTGTCATCACACTGAAAACAAGGTGATGTAAGACTAAAATGCATTCATGTATGGTACAGCAAAGGCTATACACTGCCAAGGCTGTACTGTACTCAGCAGCACGGTACTTCAAAGCTGGATGATGTTGGGAAAAGGGATTCAAAGTGAAGACATGTATAATAGTAGCTAGCTACTACTGTACATGTAGTACAATAGAGTGGCTAGCAGGTAGAGTGTATGAAGTTGCTAGTAGGTAGAGTGTATGAATTAGCTAACTGGTAGAGAGTATGAATTAACTAATGGGTAGAGAGTATGAAGTATAGTAAGAGAATTATATGCATGAAGTTGCTAGTAGGTAGAGTGAAATAGTAGAAGTAGATTATATAAATCATTGTAGTACAGGTAGAGTGGTAGAAATGCTGAGTGAGAGAAGTGTAAGTTAGGTATATAGAGATTCCCAGTCGGGTCACCTAGTTCCAACCTCCTCCTCCTCCTCCTCCTCCTCACTAAATATTATCTGCACCTTGGATGTGAAAGGAAATCTGAGGCTTTATCTATCTAGCTCTTCAACTGACCTGACAGTGGAACCTATATGATCCTTCAGTTTGGCTAAAACAGAAATTCTGGATTAGCTGCAGGAGAGGGTGTCAGATGAGTGAGTAAAGAGATAAGGTATTAGAGAGTTCATCATTATCTTACCTTGCTGTTACCTTTGATGGTTCTGAGAATCAATTTTCCCCATGGCCCAGTCTCTAACCAGGCCTCCTGGTGGGTGGTCTGGTCAAACAGAGAGCAAAAGATGAAAGAGACGATTAGAAAGAGACTCTTTATCACCCACAGTAGCCAAGAATGCCAAGATAATTAAACTGCTTAAGTCAAGAAAATGGAGATGGCACCAGAGGAATGAATTTAAAACCAGCACCAGAATGATGATTCTGTTTATGTACCCAATAAAGAGTAGACTGCTGTAATTAACAGATGGGTCCAAGGAATTATTGACTGCCATGATCATATGAAGCAATGCCATCATCCGCATAATACTGTGCTAACAGATTAATAGTGTTGACCATGTAGCTGCCAATACACTCCTTCCCATCCTACTCGAGGCTGTCAAGAAGCCAAGACATATCTCTGAGAAAGTGTTTAATGTCTATAAGGTGAGCTTATATTGAAAGTGTTTCCCAGAAGAACTTGCATCACCCAGGAATGTAAGTTCCATGGGAAGGGACTTGCAATTTAAGCCCTCTTTGTCAAATACACCATAATGGGTATAACTTTCCTGTTTAATTACACTCTACTTTAAGCCTGCCAAAGACTGTTTGACATTTTATTCTCTGTGCTAGTACTGTACTGTAGTGGATGTCAATGCTACCATCTTATTCTTATGTATCATTCTCAACAAGACAGCCTTTAAGGAACACCATAATATCAAATCTCCCAGTCTACTGCAAGTCTAATGCAGAGGCCAGGATGGCTGCCAACCATCCTGGCCTCTACATTAGTGTTAAACCAGTCCTCTGTTTGGGGACTGGTTTAAACACTAATCTCAGCCATCAGAAATGATAAAAAGAAGATGAAACTTAGTGAAGGAGACTGATGTTAGTTAGCAACATAATCAAGAATGTTATCTTAGCCTCTCAGCCCATCAGATATATTGCTGCTTCCCAATATTATCACAACTGTTCAACCAATGGGCTAGAAAATTATAGGCTAATCCATTTTAAGAAATGTTATCTGAAAACTTGCCTAAGACAGATGTTAGCTATGATCACAGGGAGGAACATAATTGACAAAGATAACAATGAATAGTGGAATGCTGCTGCATTGCAGACTTGAAACTGTGTGCAACACACTATTGGACCAAATGTTATTAAGCAGCTTTCTGAAATGCATGCTACCATTATAGATGCACAGGATATTGTGCAAGATTGCTCATAATATTACTGGAAGAGGTTTTGACAAAATGACAGCAGAAGAGGTCAATTTGTTGTTAGACTAGAGAGAAAGAGAGCGAACCTTCACCATAACCTGAAGCAGTTATGTGAAAAAAAAAAAAAGCTACCACAAAACAGTAAGCTGAAATTTAATAGTAATAATTAAGTTAGCCTCCACTCTCCAGTATCAAATCCATAATACAGAGGGGAGATATAAATAACAGTTTAATTTTCACTCTTTCTTCTTAATACTTTAGTGCACTGGGCGCGCGAGTCCCGCACTATCCCAGGTGGGTTTCAGCGTTTCACGGGAGCACGCGGTAATTCTGAAAAGTGTATACTCTTTTCAACTTTGTCACCTCAATTCTCGTTCAATGTTTTTCAATTTGGTATCATTGTATTCGCAATAGAATTCTCTACAGCACTAAAGGCATATAAAGTCCAAAACCCCGGCATACCATCTGCAACAAACAGAGAAAGGAGAACATGTTACCCAGGAGCATGCAAGAGCGATAAAATGTGTACACTCTTTTCACTTTGGTCACCTCAATTCTCGTCCTAGGTCTTTCATTTTGGTATCATTGTGTTCGCAATAGAATTCCCAACAAGAGTATATGCATATAATGTAAAAAAAATGCAGCGAGCTCCACCCACCGACAAGATGAAAGTGGACCAGAAAGAGAGCACTGCGCCACAACAAGGCACCTCTCATTACATTAGAGAGCGCGGTAATACTGAAAAGTGTATACTCTTTTTTCCACTTTGTTATCTTAATTCTCATCCTATGTTTTTCAATTTGGTATCAATGTGTTTGCAATAGAATTCTCTACAGGACTAAATGCATATAAAGCCCAAAAGCCCAGCGAGAAAGTGAGAAAGTAAGAGCGTATTACCCGTGTGTGCGCAAGAGCAATAAAATGTGTACACTCTCTTCACTTTGGTCACCTCAATTCTCGTCCTAGGTCTTTCATTTTGGTATCATTGTGTTCGCAATAGAATTCCCTACAGGAGTATATACAAATATAAAGTCCAAAAGCCAGGCGTACCACCCACAGCAAACAGAGAATGTGACGGAGCGTAACCCCAGTGAGCACTAATAAAATGGGTATACTCTTTTCAACTTTGTTACCTCAATTCTGGTCCTAGGTCTTTCATTTTGGTATCAATGTATTCGCAATGAAATTCCCTACAGGAGTATATGCATATAATGTCCAAAACCACAGTGCGCCCCTCCCGAAGCCGCCGCTAACGACGCAATGCTGCGTCGTTACCGAGTGAAATTGTTAATTGATTACCAAGGGTCAGACATGGCCTACATGAAAAAAATAAAGTTGACTCAGCAATCCTTCATCTCTCAGTTTGTCAGACCTAACAGCAAAATTTTCATCACTAGTGATAATACATTCTTCAGCTCTACTGCCACTGTACTAAAACTCAGTTCTTCAAATCAGAACCCAAAAAGATACACTTTAAAGGCCAGTTTAACTTTGTTTTGATAAAAAAAAACAGCGTCGAATGTAATGAAACACCATTTTCTGGGCAAAGCCCCAGAAGCTCCCTTAAGCTACGGGGGGCTACCCCAGAAAGAGTGTGGTTACTGTACTCATTTATGTAGTTATTGTTATGTACAGTATTTTGTTGAAAATGGAAACCATTTATTTATTTTTCCATACGCTGTTCAATTTGGAAATACTGTGCTCGTAATAATATTCTCAGTCCAGGAACAAACTTAAAATCAATATCCTTATCACCCAAGAACACAACTCTGTCTATTATTGAACTGAGGTTTTACTGCATATAGAAAATGATTAACAAGTAGATTGTGGACTTATCACTATCAATGTTTTCTTGAGATTTGGGCTACTCGTGTTGAAACAATAGTTTTTTTTGCTGTGTATAGATAGTCTATTAGAGAGGTTAGACACAAGGAAACCTCTGGTGAATTTATGGTTTACTAAATCACATTGTTATGCAAGAAATAAGTACAGTATGTGCATGAGAGATGCATTTATTGTCTGAAATTTTTAAAGATTACTACTGCTAATTCACTGAAGGAGAGATAAGATCAAGTTACTAGTATGGTAAATCACAATGTATATTCAAGATCACAGGGTGTAAAAGCCCTAATGTTTTGTATATGATTTAGGGTGAAGTTGAGATCATGCACAAAGTATGGAGGTGATAACAATGACTGTGAGAGGATGAAGGCAAGTGATTGTGAGAGGGCAGTGAGGTGAGTTTAGTGTTGAAAACTTTCATCACTGGTCAAGGAAAAGTGACATAATATGTATTATGTATATTACATACAGTATTAGTATTTTGAGGGATGTTTGTAACGTGCCATAGTACCTTCACATGTACAGGGAAATTTATCATGTTGTATCCTTGTTTTCCTGGGATGAATGACTAACACTGAGCATTATTTTTGTGGACAAGATACCAGTTCTTGAATCTGGTAGTCATTCCTACTGAAGAGTGGTGTCATTATAATCAACAAAATATATATATTTAATTTTTTAAAGCATTGACTTACAACTAATAATAATAAGCATATATTTTGGATGCACAATGAGGAAGTAAAACTAGGATTATATAATTGTAGTTAAGGAATGTGTAAATACAGTAGAATAATACAATAATTTAGTGAAAGCAGATTGTTTTATTATGTGTAGAGCAAATGTTTTTAATTTGGGTAAACCAAATATTTGTTAAAATTCTATTCTTTGGACTGAAAATGGAAATATTACTGAGAATCAGGTTACGTGCAATAAAAGCTATTGCCAACATTCTTTGAAAATATATGAAAAGTTTGTGACGTGAAGTATGTTGAAATGTTTTTCTTGAAATGATGGCAATTGAATTAAACACTTAATTTATAGTTTTATAATACAATATAATGAAAGTGTATCAGAAAAATAACTTGCAGGTTTAGCAGGAAACTATACCCCCTCCCCAACACTTTATCCATAACAAGCTTTTGCCAAGCAGTGTCACACAAACGATGAAACTTTTCAAAATATTGTTTGTAACTATAGTTTAGCATTGTGTGTATTATAAAGAATGAATATAAAATATATTTTCCAGATGACTTTATATACCTTTATTATTCCTTCAAGCTTAACAACTGATAATATTTAATGCACCGTCCTTGATAATAGTAAATCCTGTTCTGTGCTTCCACAGACTAATCCATGCTATCACAACTTTTAGGGAACACATTTGTACTGCATAATATCAATGCAGTACTGTACAACGTAATTTAGTCAGAATTATGACTAAATTGTGGTATGTAACATTGTTCATAATCTATGCTATCAATTTTTTATCACTGTAAAAGAAATGCTTGAGGTTAAATAAGTATAAAAAGATGCCAGAGATACTGTACCTGCAGTGTAAAACTTTCTATGATTCTTTTATACAGTATTTTCCTGCTTTATGCAATAAAACTTTTTATGATCCTTCTGTACAATACTTTGCTGCTTTATGCAACAAAGATTTCTATGATACCTCTCTACAATACTTTGCTGATTTATCAAACAAAGAAATAAGCACACATGCCTAATTCCAGCTTAATTTGCTAAAAAATAATGTATGTGTCAGAGAGTTAAGAGTATATTGTACTGTAATTTATTTTTCATTCAAAGCTTTTTTAAGTTTTTGTTCTTAAAATTGGGTGTCATATTGTTCATCTGTCTTTCTTCCAACCCATCCTCTGAATCGACAGTACGGTTTAGTACGGTTTAATACTAAGTGTAATACTTTAATACTAAGTGTAATACGTACATTTCCTTATTGTCATACATAGTGCATAATTACACTTATTGGGCTGTTACATTTACCTCCACATTTACAGTATTCTCCTCGTTTTCTGTTAAGACACTCAGAATTTTAGGATAAAGTTTTCAAGTTAAATTTACAATACACAAGTTTTAAATATCAGGAATTTCTTTTGAAATTTTATTAAACAATAGAGATTTTATACAAAATTTGAAAATATCCTGAGTTACTTTACAATATATTGATATATTTTAGTTTTGTTTTATTACTTTTATAAAACTGTTATATCAATATAGCTATAGGCTAAGTACTAATTGTAATTAAGAAGCAATAAAATGCTTATCTTCAAACACTAAGAAGGTTAGGTTAGGTTGTGGTTTTCTATTCAGCTTTTCAGGTAAACTCAAATATTCACAATATATTTGACAGTACGGTTTAATACTAAGTGAAAATAAGTACAATTCTTGACTGCTATGAATAGTACTTAATTGCACTTGTGCTGTTACATTTACCTCCCCATTTTTGGAGGACGGGCTGCTTTCTTCTTATTCCCATTTTAACCCATAAGCCATATTAGGGTGGAAGTCATAGTTACCCAGTATTCTGTTCATTAGTACAATGGGGCCTCGACTTACGATGCTAATCCGTTCCCAGAGACGGATCGTAAGTTGAAGCGATTTTTCCCATAACAAATAAAGGGAATTGAATTAATCCAGTCCCCACCCTCCAAAATATAAACATACAAATACATTTTATACTGAATACAATGTTTTCTTCTAACTACAATACAGTACCAAAGTGTCTCTTACCTTTATGGAGGGCTCTTGATGGCATATGGAAGATGGTGATGAGGGGGGAGGAAGAGAGTTGTTCCTGTTTGGAAGGAGAGTCCCCTTGCATTATCACATCAGGCAGTGATGTTTTCTCTGTGGTACTCTCTCTCCGACATTTTGCCTGAATACCACTAGGACCTGGTTGTGGTTCAGTGCTTGTTTGTCTCACTTCAAATTTGTCAAGAGGCATTTGTTTTTCCCTTCATTTTAACATTTGTCTGTAATGATGCATCGCAGTGTCATTGAATTGGTTAAGGCAACGACCTACTGCAGCTTGATTTGGGTGAGTCGTTTCAGCAAAGGTTTGCAATTCTTCCCATGCTGCACACATTTTCTTAATTGTTGAGGAAGAGACATTCTGTACTCTTGTTTCTGCTCTATGGTCATCCTTACATGGGTTTTCATATGTTGAGCCTTACCACTGACTTTCCTGGGACTCGTGGCGTGATATATAATAATTACTTTAATGTTCAAAATGCAAAAAATCACCACAAAAGCGGAATTTCTTATAGGCGCGATCGTCACTAAGAGGGCAGCTGTAGTAAACTGAGGCAGGTCGGCCGCGTGACTGGGAACCATGTGCTCGGTCGACCCGAACGTGTACCAACAAATATCAGAAGTCGACGACACCATCGGATGTCGAGTCGCATTTTTCGATGAAATTTACATCGTAACTCGAAATTATCATAAGTAGGGGCAATCGTATGTTGAGGTGCCACTGTAGTCCCTTTGATTACATACTTATGCTATACTGTACTGACAAAAATTAAATAGTGGAGGTTTTTATGATCCTGAGAAGTATATAAGTGTAAGTATATCTTAGAATATACTTACACTTTCTAGTAAAAATTCAGCTTTTGCAA
>WNGS01165503.1:25118768-25146268 GCA_020271785.1 Procambarus virginalis | reverse complement strand
TCCCTTCCTGTCTGCCTCCTTCCCAGTCTGTCTGCCTACCAGCCAGCCAGCCTGCCTGCCTGCCTTTCCCTCCCTCCCTAATTCTCACTTCTTCCCTCCCTTCCTGCTTTCCTCCTAGCATCTCTCCCCTCCCTTTCTGACTAATTCTCCCCCTCACTGATTCTCCCCCTCTCTCATACTGCCTCCCACCTAAGCTCCCCCATCCATCCACCCACCGGTCAGCCATCACTGACGCAATGCGTTCATTTGGAGCCGACATGGTGCACAGATGTTTCTTGATTGTGCAGATAAGTAAAACAAAAGCACAGAATGAACATTCCAGCCTTATGACAATTCAAAATAATAGGAATAATAGGCCATGAATCTGTGAATTCACAGTGGGCAAACTGGACCATCTCCCACCCACCACCACAGGCCGGCGCGACGCTTGGCGGACCCCCTTCCTACCTGAACTTCGTTCAGGTTTCGTTCAGGTAGCATGACTCCCCAACCCCAATCGGGAAACTGGAAGTTTCGGATAACTAAAGTTCAGAAACCAAGTGGTGCTGTGTATATATCTATATATATATATATATATATATATATATATATATATATATATATATATATATATATATATATATATATATATATATATATATACAGTATATATATAATATTACCACAGTTATCACAGAAGAATGGATAAAATTATCCAAAACTTATTATTGTAGATATGAAGAAGGAAATCGCCTGACTCAGAGGTGGATTCTCCTTCCACACCGTAAATCCTCTCCCCTTTCCACCTCCCCATCGTCTCCCTCAAGCCAGCAACGACTCTTCATAAGGTAAAGTGCAATTGAAAACAGTAAAACAAAAACATTTAAAAAAATTACATGCATTTATTATAATTACATTATGAAATTTCATATTGATGTTTTTCGGGGGTGGAACAGATTAATTTTATTTCCATTATTTTAAATGGGGATCAATAAATTAAACAGAGGACTTTTTTAAACTTGCAATTTGAAGAACAAGAGGGCATAGATTCAACTTAAGGAAACAAATGTGCCAAAAAATATGAGAAAGTTCTATTTTGCAAACAGAGTTGTTGACGGTTGAAACAAAGTTAATTCAGAAGGCGGTTTATGCCAGTATCATCAGTATTTTCAAAGCATCGTATGACATAGTTTACTCGAAAGATGGGACACTATGAGCATAGTTCTCATTCTGTAACTACACTTAGGTAATTACAACTGTGTAGAATTTTCTGAGTTTTGGAACAAAAAGGAATTTTGTTCTGCTTCTATTCCTTTAAGTTTTTAAAGGAACTTTTTTTTTAAACATAATGAAAGTTTTTTCTGTTTTTGTTTCTTTCTACTACTGTTCCTTTTTATATCCCTTGATAAAATCCTCAGTGAATCTGAGGTCCTTGACATCTTTTGGTAATTATTTACTTAGTACCTAAAAGGCTACAGAAACACTAGAAACAATTCCTTCTGTGTCAGAATAGTGAACAAATGGAATAACCCACTAAGTAATGGGGTGTAGACAGACTCGTCACACAGCTTCAAAGTTAGTTATGACAAAGCCCAATAAGCTGGAGAACCTGTGCACCAGTCAATTGAAGGATGTGGGATCAAAGATCTGAAACTCAACCCCTGCCAGTGCATCTGGGTGAGTACATACAGACCCTCACATATAGTTTTAATGGTGTAGCCTGATTTTGTTTCATACATTCCTCATTAGTTTATGTTGCTGGATGATCAGTATCAGCTTTTCAGCTTTTGTGGTTGGCTTGCGGGGAGACGACAAAGTAAAGGGGTGCAGCTTGAAATCTTCTACAGCTTTGGAAAATAAAATAGGTTAATTCAGTACTGGGAAATTGTATTCAAATGATACAGATTGTGTAAGAATTATACTTGCTATTTGTTTTACTTTCTCTTTTAACTTTTTTATACTTGAGATACTGTACAAGAAGAAACAAAATTTAACAGTAATTTTTTGTTTAAAATTTTAATTAAGAATGTGAAGTGGTCACAAAAGTTGAGCATCTGTGACTCATTTTTTAGTTATTTGGTATCAGCCAAATCGTAGTTATTTGGCTGAATCTAAGAGAAATTGGCTTTATTTTTCACAGAATTGATTTGAACTCTACTTAATGTTTTGTACCAAGACTTAAATTTTTATGAATTTTAGATAAGATCTATCGGAATCCATAAATAAAAGGTTTTCTGCTGAATACTGAAAACAAAATATAATTTCTTGATTCTTAAAATAATAAGGAATTTTCAGTTTAGGAATTTACTTAGGAAGTAATATAAAAATAGAGAAATAGCTAAGACATTCATTAAATATTCTTTCTATAGACTGTATTGTCTATGAAATTTATGTGAAATTTATTTATTTCAACCTCAAATTTTACTTTCAAATCCAATAAGATGACTTTGAAAATATAGTTTCCTATCTTGTATAGTAGTTGGAATAATCACATAATAGACATTCCTGTGAGCATTACTGTATCATTCATGCTCCTGTGAGCTTAATTGAATCATTGGTGCTCCTCAGAGCATAACTGGAGCATTGGCATTCTTGTGAGTACAGTATAACTGGAGCATTGGCATTCTTGTGAGTACAGTATAACTGGATCATTAGTGCTCCTGTGAGAAAATTTGAATTATGGTGCTCCTTTCAGCATAGCTAGATCACCAGTGCTCCTGTGAGCATGATTGGATCATTGGTGCTCCTGTGAGGCTTGCCATCCCAACCTGAGAGGATTCTCTTTAGCAGAGTGAGCTAAAGAGCCCCACCAAATTTTTCCAAAAAACTGCATCTCAAATTTAATAGAACTACAGTACAGTATTGTTAATTCTTAGGCTGCGAAATACAGTAGCTATTAAATGAAGGAAATAGGATCTTGACTGCAGTATGCAACCTCCGTCCATGTACCTAGCGAAACATTTGCCAAGTCATGTAATGTTCGTCCAGGTCCTCTGATCTTCAAAACAGAGGACTGGATCTTGTACGTGTTACTGACTGTTGGCAAAATTAATTGTCATCCAGTATGGAAGCACCAAAATCAACAATCATGTCTCTTTCAAACTCATGCAGTCGCACCTACACTATTTCTATAATTTTGCTTAGATAATTAAGGTATGTTATGTTATTTTGTATGTTGTAATATGTTGTGAAAGAACATTCTTTTTTCTAATTACAAATGTAAATGAAAGTTATAAGAACAACATAGGTCTACAAGAAAATGACACAAATCAATGTACTGTAGTAGATAAATAAAACTTAGGCAGAATTAATTTTTGGTTGAATAGTAATTTATGACTAAAATACATAACATTCCTTAGTATGATAATACTTTATTATTTATGATATTCCACACATTTGGATCATGTAATAACTCAGCTTGGGTTAGTTACCCATTTTGTATACTGTATTATCTAATAGTAACTCTTCTACTTTTTTCTGTAATGGCACAACTGAAAAAGTTCAGTTTTTGTTTTTGTTTAGATATGTAATGCAAAATGCTAATTACAGAATAGTGTATATTTTAAGCTGCATTTTATCCTCAGTAGGGATATGGTGGGGAAAGTAGTGTGAAAGCCAAAGGGTTACTGTTACAAGTGATTAAGATACTGTTGAGCAGCCTTGTGTGTATGTTACTTAAACATTTCTGCATAATGTATCGTGTCATTAATGTGTTTGAAATTATTGACATTTAAGTATAAAACAATGTTATTTTATTTTTATAATATTGTTATTCTAATATGCAGCAGTATGTACTTGAACCAGTTAGCTAAATTGCAGGTACTGTATTTTAAATTTCTGTATTTATACTTCATTGTGCTATTAAGCTTTTTGACTGATAATATGAATGAGGATTTGTGTTTAGTCATCCATGGGTTTGCTCACTATTGTAAAAGCTTTATATTTTATAATAAAACTGCGATTGATGTAGCTCGTTAATTTTTTTGTCAAGTGTGATGGAGGCATATTTCTTCAGTGTTTATACGAAAACATTCAACTGTCTCATAATAATATATTTTAGTAATATTTTAACATTTATTTGTTTTGAAAATAGGGATGAATGTACAAATCCTCCCAGTATTTAATGAGGAGTTTTATCAAAGTGAATCAAAACACATTGTGTAACAGTTTATAGGAGACAGACTGCTAAACACAGGGATCTTAAAGGCAACTCTGATATTTACTGTTCATTGCAATATAGTTTTTGCTATATATATATATACAGCATATATATATTATTTTGATACATTGTAATTTTATAAATCATGATATTAAGGATGTAATAGCTATTGTAATACCAAAGTGAGTGAGCATTGTGATAGATTAACTCAACTCCATTGAGAAATGACACGAGTCACCAAATGATAACTTGTTTCTCACATTGATGACTTATTTCACTGAGTGGTAACTGTAATAACTGGTACAGTATGTAATATCTAGCTTATATTTGTATCAATCTACATATTTTGTTTTGTTATTTAATTTTAGTTTGATATATTTTTGCCAATGTTAATTTTATGTTTTATTTGAGAGTGTTTGCAAGTACTGAGTTGTGTATGAGAAAATGTTTGTTTTTGTTTGTAAAGTAGACTTACCTTGCTTTTGTGAACATTTCGTCACCGTCCCACCCCCACCATGTACCACTGAGAGGGGAGGTTATCTTGAGATGATTTTGGGGCTTAGCGTCCCTGCGGCCCGGTCCTCAACCAGGCCTCTGGTCCAAACCAGGGAGCTGGACTCGGCTGACAGAGGTGGCGTGTTGGGTTGCACTCTTGAGGCACCCACCTGAGTGTTTATATTAGTTTTTCTCCCAATGACACTGAGTAAGTTGATTTATTTCCATGTTGTATATGCTCCCTGCCATATGTGTTTCATCAAATAAATGTAATGCACACACCTCATTGGTTTAGTTGGATCTTCACAATTCAGAATAGTTGTGTCATTTACTTGGTATTCCCTTTCACATGAGAGGGGACACCAAGTGATGTGTTGGGATACAGCCAAATCAACAAGGTGCACGTATTAGATTTATTTGATTAAACACATATGACAAGTAACACATACAGTATATGGAAATAAATCATCTTACTTAACCCTTCTGCTGCCCAAGTCCTACAGGAATGACAGCTGCATATTTGATAAACATGTGCCAGTCATCTAGGGATTATTTAACACTTTGGCGCACCGGGCGCGCGACCTCTCCACTATCCCAAAGTGCACCTAGCGTTTCACGGGAGCGCGCGGAATTTCTGAAATGTGTATACTCTGTTCAACTTTGTCACTTTAATTTTCGTCATACGATATTCAATTTGGTATCTATGTGTTCGCAATAGAATTCTCTAGCGGATGAAATGCATATAAACTCCATAAGCCCGGCTTACCACCCGCAGTAAACAGAGAAAGTGGGAGCGGGTGACTCGCGAGCACTCAAGAGGGATAAAATGTTTTCAGTCTTTTCACTCTGGTCACCTCAATTATCGTCCTAGGTCTTTCATTTTGGTATCAATGGGTTCGAAATAGAATTCTCTAGAGGAGTGTATGGATATAAAATACAAAACCTGGTTACGCTCCACCCGCCGACGAGTTGAACACGGGCCACGCGTTAGCCGCGAGGGAGCACTCAGACACCCACCCGCTACACCCTCAATTCCCGCCCACAAATGTTTTGTATAATTTCCGTCTGCTGACGTTCATGATCATTAGCCATCGTGGAGTAATCCCAGATAATATCTAAAGTCACACAAAGAAATATGGCCACGCAAAATAACCGAAATGTTCACGCGTTCGAGACGCGAGGGGAGGCGATTCCGGTCACAACAATGGAGCGTAAACAATGGGCTTACGGCGCGGCCCGACCCGCGTGGGTGGCACATGGCCTACCTAAGGCTGCGGGCGCATCTATGGCGCGCAGTTTAAAATCAATCCCCAAAAAATCGGATAAAAACCTGATTTTTGGCAAATATTTTAATGGAGGACGCAATGCTGCGTCCTCGCTGGACATGCCCCTGTTTTGCAGAGGACTCAATGCTGAGTCCTCGCCCCGCGAAAGCGAGGGGCGAGGACATAAATCCTTGATGTCATGTAGGATTTAAAACTTCCATGGGTACATAGGGCTTACATTGACTTTCTCAGGCCTCCAGTAAGCAGATACCCTTTTAAAAAATAATTGTGGACACCATTCTTGAGTGTGAAGGGCTCAATAATGAGCGAGCAACCATGAGTAGTACATGCAGCATGAGTTAACAGCACTACTGTTCAGCTTGTGACCACAACATCACTTAAAAATGATGAAATATAAATATATAACTATTATTGTTTTGTGATGAGAGTATCATAGAAGAGCTTGACTGTGATAAAGACTGTGTTCAGATATCAGTGAATACAACGCTGCTTATGTTGTTCACAGTGCTAGGTAGCAGCCACAGCACTCTGCCATTGTTTGGTCCATCTAAGCATCTTGAAATGACAGCTTATGTTCCTTTACAAAATAAACTTGTGGAAAATTATTCATATTCAGGATTTAGTGACCAAGATTCTGATAATAGCATCATTGTGCCTAGAATTAGTGATGTGCATAGTATGTTGGAAAGAGGAATTTTGCCAAGTCAGATTGCATCATCAGCTGACTAGCATGTAATTACCTAAGTGTAGTTACAGGATGAGAGCTATGCTTGTGGTGTTCCATCTTCCCAGCACTCTTTGCCACATAACGCCTCGAAACTACAGTACTAATGGTTTTATCCTCCACCACTTCTCACCTAACTTGTTTCAACCATCTACCACTCTGTTTGCAAAAGTGAATTTTCTTATATTTCTTCAGCAGCTTTGTTTAGTTAGTTTAAAATGTAGGTAGTTATATATAATGTGTATACACTGTACAGCATAATAACAACAAAAGCAGTATGTTTTATTTTTCAAAAAATTTAATATTTAACTCATATTAGTGACACAAATATATCTATATACCAATATTCTACATGTTCTGTGATACAAATAATGTTATTGACACAATTAAGAAGATATTATGCAGTATATACGAAGAAAATATTATACAGTGTATTCATTGCGTGCTGTTAGAACTTTGTGCAAAAAATGTAAGACTAGGCTGAACTCTGATAACCGGTTATAAAATTATTACTTTACTAGAAACACTTAGTGGTTCACAATGATGCATGAAAATGTAGATAGGTATATACAGTATATAAATAGTGTCTATGCAGTGTAAGAATAGCAAAAACACTTGTTTTATTGTTCTAAGGATTCAATAATCAAGTTACTATTATACGCACAATATTTTTTAGTACCTGTATAACAATGTTCTACACATTTTGTTATATAAATTTATCAAATTTATATTTGATAATTGTATTGAATAATATTGCTGAAAAAAACAGAAATGCCAATCAGAGACATTGAAATAAATACAGTAAGTAAAAATGTCTTCGCAGCAATTCTCGCCCTGGGGCAAACTGCGGTGGAGTGACTACTCTGTCAACACCCATAAATTGTCAGACTTCCTCACTTCATCATAGCCAAAGTATGTCACATACAATTTCTTTCATTTTCTATGATCAGGAACACATTTTTACAATATAAAGTTTTTTCCCAACACACACCATGAGGCTGTTAGGGTATAATAAGCATACAACACAAGGTTTAACAGTAAACAGATGTCAGTGTGATTGGGAGAAAATCTGAGATAAACACCTCTATGGAGGTGGGTGCCTTAACAGCACAGTCCAATACACCACCTCTGTCAGCGGAGGCCAGTTTCCCTCTTGAGTGGCGCAGCGCGGAAGGTGAGGCGATGCTCACAAAAGCACAGAAAGTCTACTTTACAAACATACACAAACATATTCTCATACACAACACAACATACTGGACATACAGTATTGCAATATACTAGCAATTGAAACAAAAATTATTGACAAAAGTAAATAAAATTAATATTTAAATAACAAAACAAAACATTTTGATTAATAAAAAGTAAAAGCTAGATACTGTACTGTATTACATAACTTGTTTCACTAAATGATGATTTGTTTCAATGATTACTTGTTGCACTGAGTGAAAATATGTAACACTGAGTGATAACTTGCTGAGGAGGTAGCAAGATTACTGATGAATTAATGCAGAAACACAGAAAATTATCTTGGGAAGATATGTAATAAAAATATTTTGCTCAACTATTGTATTGAACACTTTTAATTACCTTTATTGCAAGTCTTTAAATACTTTTACTCATCTTGATGTAAGTACAGGTATTCAAATATTTTTACTCACCTGGATGAAAGTTGGAATGCATTTACTTATCTTGATGATAGTATTTAAACCTTTTACTTAAATGAATGAAAGTGTAAATGCATTGTGAATGAAAGTGTAAATGCATTGATGATGCAAACATTGGATCACTAAATCTGGATGTAAGTCTGAATGCATTTACTCATCTTGATGCAACATTCTGATTAAATTAAATCTAACTAACGCATTATCATATTGGTGTTTGAAGAGTTTTGGAATTTATTCACAACTAAACCAGTTCCACTCAACATCTGGCACATTGGATTTCCCATAGTCGGGGATTGGAAGTCTGATAGCCTTTTCGAGGTTCCCCCATACACAAATTGCTGACCTTCCCCAAGATGCAAGAGTTGTCTAACTCTTGAGTACCTGTTTACTGCTAGATGAACAGAAACATCAGGTGAAGGAAAACAGTGCCAAAACGATTTTGTCCTACAGTGGGAATCAATCCTAGTATCTTTCAGTAGTGACCCAGCTGCATTCACTAGTGCACTTCCTTTTCTTACTCGGCTGCAAATTTTGGGTTGTTGCTCAGGACATACTGTGTTTATGTCGGATGTTTAAAATACAATCCTCGGGTGCTGCAAGTACAATGTTTGTTTTCTTGTGCACTTAATGTGTAGCATTAGATAGATCTAACCAGTCTGATGAAAATGAGAAATCATACAATATGAAGCCCCTATATAATGTATATAATTGCATATAAACTATATATAAACCATTAATTTATGTATAAACCATAAACCAGCCCTATTATGAAAAACTCCAAACCCACCATGAGTAAGTATGCTGCATGGCAAATTATGTTAGCACAATGATTTATTGTCAGTTCTGAACAAATATAAAACTGAGCAGTTTTGGTTTGGGTTAGTGTTGTTTCTTGATATGACAATTGTTCCATAATATACAGCATATGAAAATGCAAAGAAAGAACGTGTGTATATGTGTGTACTGTATGCATGTGGAGTCCATACCTTTATTATTTTAAGTTTTTGTGATTTGCATAATTTTACACAGTAGTATGCATGTATATATGTTTAAATATGCAGTACTGTATATGTAATGCATTTGTATTTTAAAATATTTTCTAACTTGAAAATATCTTAATTACAAAATACAGTAAATATATTCCACCGAGTAAAGATTTTAAAAAGTACAAGGAGGACTAGCAGCACTGTACTGAATATTTATGCAAGTATCTGAAAATTCTTATTAAAACAAGGCAATTTTCTATTTAGAAGGAAACTTCAAAGTAAAATTGTTTAAGGTGTAATGTCTTTGTTATTTGTGTTCCTAAGTGATAGTTAAAGGATGTTTCATGGCAATATACTAGTATAGTGGAGCCTGGCTTAAATGCATTGATTCATATCTGACAGTTCAGTAGCAACAGAACTCTTGTTGTATCTGAACTTTGCTATTTTCAATATTATATACTAAAAAGTATTGCTTTTATTAATGCATATATCAGAACATGCTTTTCTTCTTATAAAGAATAAAAAATCTCTGGGAAAAAAGAAGTTTTTAATATGTAAAATTATACAGTATTTTGTTGATTTATTTGTTTAACATTTCTTGGTATGGTGCTGCATTTTGCTCCATTGAATAAGCAGATTCAATCATAATTCTTTCCATATATTCTATTGCAACTGATTACAACAATTTTATGGCCTGAACAAAATGCTTCTGTTGCATTCAGACTTCTTGTAGTCCAAATAACATTCAAGTTAGACTCCACTATATACTACTGTATATACTGTACAGTTTTCTGTTGGACCACAAATGAAAACAAAATATTTACTTTAAATCAGCATCTTTGCATCACTGGAAATAATTACATATCATTCTGAAATCACACATGCTTTATGCTTTAATATAAACTCTACTTCTTTTGAAAATAAGGGTAGCTCTCCTATCGATAGTACTTCTTACTGTACACATTTTCACAATACTGTATATTTATTTCCCTGACTGCATCACCAAGATGTGTGTCACCCATGTGCTGACGCCTTCCATCAACTCCTGAGCGTGCCTGTAGAATGTGACCTTCGGACCTTCTCTCTTGCAGCTGCAGCTCCCACATCAGACGGATCCACTCCTGCTGCCACCCTCCCTTGGCCCGATGCTGCACATAGGGGAGGGCCGAGTCCGCCCTTGCCCTTTCTGTGGGAAGTCTTTTCGTCGGAGCGACCATCTGCGTAGCCACATTAGGACCCACACTGGAGAGAAGCCCTTTGCTTGCCCTGTGTGCCCTTACCGTGCTGCACAGAAGATTACAATGGACAGACATGTCCGTAGGCATCATATTCAGCAGCAGCAGCAAGAGCAACAGTTGCAAGAACAACAGCATCAACAACAACTTCAGGAACAACAACATTAGCAAGAGCGGCTGTATTAATAGTGTCACAAAGTATGATCACTAATGGCAGACCTTGCTTTTTACTAGATAAATTTGCAAAACAACATTTGGAATACTAAAAAGCTAAAATAATTAAAAATACCTTGTAAAAATAAAAAATTTATTGCAATTAGAGTGAGGATTAGGAATTTATATGTCTGAAGCTTCGACAGCAGCATTGACAATTTTCATTCACTATGAAACATGCAAATACAGTAGTGTAAAACTTATTACTGTATGTGTTTCAGCATAACAAATATTTAGTCTGTGATATGCAATTTAATCCAGAAATGTAATGCTTCTAGATTTCAAAGATGAGAAGCTGAATTTTTGTTTGAAATTATTTCAACAAATAGTTTACTAAATTATGAGTCCCCAGATTGTTGTTTATTACACAATTTATAGAATTGAAACTGCAATTTGTTTTACGTTGCTCATAGAAGGAGTATAAACCAAGCAATAAATTTAAGAACATATTTATATACTTTATAGTAGTGATGACAAGAAACCATTCCAGTTTTATAAGTTAGAACTCTTAAATTATGTTTGCAGTGTTTGAATTTTTTTAATTAAATAAAATATCCTAGACTGTTTGTTAGAAAGGTTAAGAAAATGACTGAGGAATTAAATATTTGTGACCACCGCCTTGAAGTTGCATGGAGAAGTGCAGTTGTTGCAAGTGTAAGTGTGTTTATTAACTGTATTGTAAATTTGAATATGTTGTATACTGGTGCTACTCTGCTAAAACTTGTATTTATGATGATGACGGCAAAGTGTTTTCACATCAACAAATTATTCTCTCACAATACATATGTTTATATCATCTTTAAAGGTGTGCCAGCATATGTAGTAGGGCAGTTTACCAAGGATGTTGAATTTATGATTATTATGTTGTATGCCATAACATTTGTAATCATATTGAAAATGTCCCATGGTAATCTGATAATGAAAATAAAAAAAATATGAACACTATGTTAATGCAAAATGTCATCATTTACAGCTTAATTCATTTACTTACCATTCATCTAAGATCAATAGCTTTAGCAGTTTAAAATAAATAGTAGTAATGTATAATGGATTAATGATGACATTGGAGTATTCACTATTATCATCCTTAATGATATAATGAAACATATACAATATATAATTGCTTGGTTTTATTTTTATTTAGTTTTTCCTGCAATTTTTTCCAAATGTTGGAATTATCCTTTTTCTGACGGCGGTGGTCTGTGTTGCAGCTTGGCATGGTGGGTCGTGGCCCAGAGGTCTCCTATTCTCCCTTCTCACTGGCACGGACGCTACACAATGCCACAGACAACAAGGACGGTGGGATCATAAGTACATCATTGCACATTCCTCCAGGTGTGGGTGTTGATGGGCTAATGTGTCCCTTTTGCGGGCGTCGAAGCAAACGAAGAGATCATCTACGTCTGCACATCCGTACTCATACTGGAGAGAAGCCATACAGGTGCCCCTACTGTGACCGTCGAACAAACCAAAGGAATAACCTGAAACTTCATATTAGGAATGTTCATCCTGGTCAACCAGCAGACATTTAAACCCTGGAATTTTTTTTTTCATGGTTAGTGTAGACTGAGCTGCAGAGAAGGAATAAAAAACCTGTCCCTTTCCAACTGTAGGTTTAATTATTTGTTAATAGCTTTGATGTTTATGTACTAAATTTGTATAGAAATTACAACATTTATTTCTTTTTTTAGTCTTGATATTTAAGTTCTCATGCATCACAGGCAACTCACTGCAGCTTTTTAAATTATAGTATGTTCATGATTCATTTAAATTACCATCAACAGTGTAAATATATATACAGTAATGTATTTCTAAATTCTTATTGCTCTCAATAAATGCTGTACATTTTTAGATCTACAGTAGTTTGTAGTGAGGAAAAGTTGCTACTTATGTAAATAGTTTCTAGCTGTATACCTCATCTTCAGATATTTTGGAATGTTTTCCACAATTATGTTAAGTGTACATTACCATTACTCTATCAAATTAGCTTCCATTTTTATTACTTTTGTATGAAAATAATTTCTTTTTATTATAATATCTAAATGCATTATTAAGTAAAGTTTCTCAAAAGTGTTTGGATTTTCTTTAGTTAAATCCAATAGAAGAAACTATACACTTTATATTACAGACTCACGCCCGCACCGTTACGGTGAGGGAGACCAAGCATTACTCTAAATGATTCTCAAATTTGAGTAGTCAGGTGGTACATAAGTACAGTATACATTTTTAAATTATTCGTTAAATTAATTTTAAAATGTGAATCACCAGGTATAAAATCCAAGGATAACTTTATGAATAAGGAAATAGTAACACTTCAGGTAAGCCTGCAAAAATATAAAATACAGTATGAATTTACAGCACATTAACAGTTCATAATGAATGACTTCATAATATTATAATTATCTTAAATAATTAAATTGTCATTCTTAGCAGTGATTCATTGCACTGTGGCAAAATGCTGCATAACTTACAAATGTAACCCCTTAAAGTGTGGTTATCATTATACGTTAGTTGCCAGGGTGATGCGATTATTGTATGTTGATTTAGTTATTATTACCTGTTTTTTATACAAATTATGTAAATATGGTCATAATACATCTATATGGATGAAATGGAGTTATCTTAGACCCATTAAAAAAAATTCCGCTATTATTTTCAAATGTTTACTTTGCAATTAGTTTATCATGTACCTGTGGCCTGTGATTATAGTCAAATCAGAATTTGGTTTTTCCTGCCAATGTTTAAATCTACAGTACATCTGGACAACATTACCAGACAGAATAACAGCAAAGTAGTAGGTTGCAAGACACTTCTTTTGAAATATGCCAGGAACAGAATTCATTCCATATAGTTGCGTATACTGTATTACATTTGTAAGCCTATATACAGCACTCAATCACCATTTTTGTCAATTATGTGTACACAAATTGAGTTATTCCACATACATTTGTGTAAACTAAAGTGAAACAATGGACATCAAACTTGAACACCAAACACCTCGTTCTACATGACGAGTCAACAAACTAAGTATCCACGTATCCTTGGACCCGATGACTCCCCACCCAGCTTCCTCCCATTCTACACGAAACAGAGATCACTACCTTTTATCACTGCTTCTAGTCATTGTTATTGTGTGTGAAACTCATCTTAACTCAGATTTAACCAGTAAATTTTGCTAATACAGTACAGCACCTGTATTTCAATTTGATTATTTTTATTTGATTATTTCAGTCTGATCTCACCAAACTACTGCTAATATATATATCTTATTATTTCTGATATTACCCAGTTTTTGGTGTCTCACCAATTATTTTGGCATCATCTAAAGGTAACCAGCTAACTTTCAAGGACTTGTTTTGATCTCTCAAAGTTGCTAGCTTTTCCTAACCTGCCTTGACCTTATTCAGCTGTTGCTAGCCCTTTATAAAGTAGCTGTCTTGACTTGATTTAGCTGATGCTAGCCCTTCATAACCTATCTTGACCTCAGTTAGCTGCTACATTATGCTGTGAGTCATGAGCGAGCTTTGTAACCTGTCTCAATCTCATTCAACTGATACTAGCACTACATAACCTGTCTTGTTTTCAATCAGCTTATAACCTATTTTGACCTCATTCAGTTGTTGCCAGCTCCCCTTCATAATCTGTCTTAAACCTCATCCAACACGCATTAGCATTGTATAACTTGTCTTGACCTCTGTTCTGGGTGTTAAATACAGTATAGGGTGTGCAGGTGTATAACAGATCTCTTGGCTTTGTAATGAACTTAAAAAATGGAGAAATATGTATGCTGTATACATGTCCAATCTCTAAATAGCATGTATGTGATGGCTCTGCTACAGGCTTGAGCACTAGGTTCTCTCTGCAACAGGAGTGGGTGTCATGATGACTGAGTCTGGTGCATTATTTTTATTTATAGGTTCTGGGTTATGGTTGTTCACCACCAGTTTAATTTTATGTGATTATATGTTGGTTGACATATTCACCTGTTGTTAGATTCTCCTGATTTGTTTTAGTTTGCTGTGATATTTTCAAGAACTATGTAAGGTGCAACAATTTTCTTGTAGTTAAGAACATAAGAATAAAAGCATCTGTGGAAGGCCTGTTGGTCCACATAAAGCCAATAGGCCTTCCGCAACTCGTACTCTTATATTTGTCTAACCTATGCTTGAAATTTTCCATTGAGTTTGGTTCTATGATGTTACTTGGTTTTGTTTATGTCACAAATCTGCAACCCAATTACAAAACTTTAAGGTAATTATAATTTAAGGTAATTACTAAGGATTTTTTATTTTTCAAAAATTACTAAGGTAATTACTAACGATTTTCATTTGATTTTTCTAGATTTAGCATCAATGCTTTGTGCTACAGTGAACTCACCTAAACTAGTGTTGCTTGACTGAAAAATCAGTCCTGTATCTATGCATTTTCCCTTAACATAATCACTGTAGTTGTAAAGGGTTGCCAGAGCCGAGGTGAAATAATTTGGAAATCTGATATATATATATTCCAAAGAGTACAAAGCGAGGCATATCTCTTAATGTGGAATTGTTGAGAAGAGTTTATTAAATCTTGAATGATTGGCACGAGTTCAAATCATTTGTGACTGAATTTAATGTTACTTAAACATGTCTTAAACTCTCTCTGTCATCCTTCGAGCAAAGCCGTTAATAAGGTATTACAGTACATTACACTTTTTGATGTTGTACAGCTTAGTCAATTGTTTTAGAATACCATTGTTGAGCTTTGGGCCATTAACTAAAGTATTACCTTAGGTGGGGTCACATTTATAAGTGACTAAGATTTGGTCATGGAACATGGAATGAACTGCCTCTAATATTTTAAGTTTTGTTTGGGATTGGGACCAACTACCTTTAGATAAACTAGTAGGTTATTATTACTTTTGCTTGTCATAGCAAAGTTCAACAAATACATCAAGACTCATTCCAACTATAGTATTTGTATTGCAGAATTTCTTTGAATTGGGTTAGGTCCAACAGTTTGACCTTTACGAGCTTGGAGCGTGAACCTTGATCTACATGTCACTCAATCTGTTTGGCTATTTTTGTCCAATAATATTTAAATCTAACCTGTTTTATGGTGAGGCCCTAGCATAGATATCAACCATGGAGTGCATCGTGAATGAGTTTCAACATGGAACAATCAACATAGCAACAACGAGTAGATTTATGTTTTAATAGGAGTGATATGTGTATTATTGCAGCACGTATAGTAACTGGTTAAGATTATTCTTATGAGTGGGACAAAGGGTGTGTCTGTGAGACATGTTTGAATGCATCAGAACACTCATGATCATCCTCCCCACTGGGTCTTGTTGTTGCACTATTTCCACATGGTGCATTTATAACAAAGGATATTCAACTTGTACAAATGTTACATAGTGTAAAAAGAAGTCAGCAACTACATTATGTCTGTCAGATAAATATTCAAATACAGTATAGATAAAACATACTTGCCTGTGGAATTCTTATCTTTAAACAAGGGAATAACAGGGTAGTCATATACAATCCAATCCAATACAATGTTTATTCAAAAGAATGTGTGTACAAAGAACATAGTAATGTTCAGATTGTAGGGCCAGGAGTCACACACTCTATGAAACCACTATTATGCAAAGCATTTTGGCAAAAACCTAAATTAAATAGACAAAAATTTAACAAAGGTGTGAGGGGGTAAATCACTTAATAGTAAAGAAGAAATAAGCTAACAAAATGAGTATGTTCACAGTAAATAACAAATGTATGCAAAAAAGGTGACATAGGATGACAGGCATAGACTACAGTAGCACCTCAGTTTTCGTATGCCCGTTTTCATATTTTTCGGTTCTCGTACTCAATTTCTTCAAAAAATTTGATTCAGTACTCGTTGTTTGCCTCAGTTTTTGGAGTTTATTTATACACGTACAGGTCTACCGAGCACCTGGTGCTTCAATTAACCAGTGTCTCCTGCCTAGTGATCGTGTTTGAATTCTTAATGAAGAATTTAATTGTTTTTGTGCTTTTTTGGTTTCTGAACATAAAAGTTCTTATTATATATCACACCATGGGTTCCAAGAGAGTCAATGGTAATGTTCAACCTAAGAAAATAGTTGTGAGGAAGACAATAGAGAAAAAACAAGAGATCATTCATAGTGAGACAAGTGATGTTTCATTACAGACAGGTGTTAAAACATAGGAAAAATCAAGTGTATAGACAGATTCTTAGTAAGGCAAGCAAGCAGTGAGCCACAATCAGGTCTTAGTGATATGCCTTCAAAACGTAAGAGAATGAATACCCCAGAAATGTCATCACTGCTGTTATAATGGTAGAGGACTCCCCTTCCAAACACTAACACCTCTCCTCCTTTTCCCCTTCCTCACTGTTTTCCATACACCAACAAGAGTCCTCAATAAAGGTAAGGTACCTAAGAATATTATTCTGTATAAAATGTATTTTTTTAGTTAATATATTTGGGGGTGTGGAACGAATTAATTTAATTTACATTATTTCTTACGGGAAAATTCATTTTGATTTTCGTATTTTGCGGTTTTTGTACCATCTCTGGGAATGTCTTAAATACGAAAACTGAGGTACGACTGTACGTATTACAATTTAAAGTCAGTACTGTACATGTAGTTGTAGCAACAGTACTGTAATTTATTTACATTAATGGCATGATGGAAATGCAGGATGAAGTTTAGAAAAGCAACTGGACTCTTTCTCATAACATTTTGTTTGGAAAATAACTGAACATAAAAATCTGTAGTAGTGACGAGGGTTCAAACTTTTGCAGTGGGTGTTCCCACGCACACGCTTCTAGCGACTAGACCACGACATGGTATAAGATTGCAAACTGGAGTTCTTCTGAACACACAAGGATTTCTTGAGGCTTCTACCAAAGCCAGAACAGGATTTTCACACAATTCCTCCATGCACTCTGGCTCTGTCATCTAGGACTTGTTCTACCTCTTCTTCTTCTTCTTTTTCTTTGCAATACGTGCAGTTTACTTGAAGGTTGTTCTACCTCTGACGCTCCTCTTTCAATACACAGAGAGTAATAACACTAACGTGACTGCATCAATGAGAATATTCATAGGAGCAGTGATAAGGGTTCAAACCTATGTGGTGGATGTTTCCACGCACACACTTCCAGCAACTAGATCACAACATGGTCTACCCATGTCGTGGGTGTCAAATACCCACTGCATAGGTTCGAATGACTACACCTACGGATTTTCTCATTGATGCAGTCAGGTTAGTGTGATTACTCTCTGTGTATTGAAAGAGGAGCATCAGAGGTAGAACATTCCTAGATGACAGAGCCAGAGTGCATGGGCGGATTGTGTGAAAATCCTGTTCTGGCTTCAGTAGAAGCCTCAAGAAATCCTTGTGTGTTCAGAAGAACTCTAGGTTGCAATCCTTATACCATGTTGTGGTCTAATCGCTAGAAGTGTGTGCATGGGAACAACCACTGCACAGGTTCGAACCCTCATCACTGCTCCTACAGATTTTCTCATTTATGCAGTCACGTTAGCGTGATTACTCTCTGTGTATAAAGTAATATAGTAATTTAAGGTCAATGGGGTCAACATTAAACATGAACCAGGAACATAAAGAACATGAGTAAACACTTTAATAAAGATATGCAAGAAATTAGATGACAATAAATCCAGAAAGTACATAATACTCAGTAAATAAAAATTTAAGAAAAGAGTAACATAAAAATAACTTATTACAATGATGTCTCAAGTACTTGAGATCCCATACTTTAGTTAAGGCTTTGTCTTATGTTGTTGAGTAAGCATAAGAAATTACATGCTCTTTTCTGTCAATAGCTTGCAATGTTCCCAAATTAATTGTAGTAACATCTGTGAACAAAAGCAGCTTTGAGAAATTGAGGAATTTGAGAATTGGTGTTTCTTTTGAATCCTTTTTTTTAGCATTTTGAAACCTTTGTCTTTATCCACAATCCATACAAATAGCACACTTTTCTTAAGGCAAGATGGGCAGTTGAATCCTGCTGGAACTATGAGCTTGTATACAGTTTCAGTATCATCAAGGGGTGCATTTGTTTGTTACAGTGGCTATTGTTCAGTCAAGAGTAGTGATGTCGTGTGTAGCGAATGTGATCTAGAAATTTAATTTCTTTCTTCATGAGGCTACATATAATGAGTTTGATCTTCAGGTTTCCTTTGGGTTAGTTTTTGAAGTACAGTACTGTACATGGTCTAAATACTGATTATCAGTTAGTACTTTTAGACATGATTATGAAGTCAAAGTACTGTAATCTGTGGGAGCATTGCCTGTAAGTGTTTGAGTAATGACCACTAGAGGCTGAGATTACTTTAAATTCCTTGATCTGGGTCAAGCAGTTTTTGTCAGAATTCTTGCTAAAGGTTGAGCATAAGATAATTTTCTGGTCTTTGTTCCAAAACAAGTCTGAGGATAGGAAGAGGAAATTAGTCAGGTATTGTCACTTGGTTTAGTTTTATGACACTGATTACTTGACACCAAGAACTGCCTTCATGGGTACAGTACTTGAAGCACTGGAGAGTTACTTTCCTTAAATACTAATGCATGTAACATTTTATCGTTCTGTGGGTCAGTTAAGGCTCTTTGAGAATTAGGCAATCTGTGTGTGTATATGTATGGGTCATGTACCTGCATCTAGAGGAATTTGGTGAGGAATAAGATGTGAGATTTCTAGCTGTTCTCCTGGCAGTGTATGTATAGAATGTTCAGCAATTATTCTTGAGTCGAGTAAATTAGTGGGACTAAGATACTCACATGTGACTGCTAATTGATTTATATTTTCTGTATAAGCATGAGTACAATTTATTATCAGTAACTTCATTCAATTCTTGTACCAATAATGAATGGTGGAGAAGTTTCACAACATGTGTGCCTGACTTGACAAAATTGTTGCCATGAGTGATGTTCAGTATAAACAGTGGTTGCTTTGTTCCTATCTGGTGCAGGGAAGGTTGTATGGAAGTACCATTTGCATGTGTCCTGATGCAAACTTAGATTAGGTATGATAAAGATAATGACATCAACACTTATTAGTACATAAGATTGTTGCACTGTGTCCTAGTCATATATGGTAATTAACAGTTGTTGAGGTTTCTTGCAAATTTTCATTAACCTCACACTGACTAGTAAGACTGTGTGCTGGTATGGAGGATTTGTTTCAATGACAGGCCAAATGGCCATTTTGCTTACAGTTGTTTGGATGCAGTGTGGTCATTCCTTGCTTGGATGAAGGTGACTTAATTCTTCAAGTTTGTGAATACATGTTCCATAGCCTATTTTTCAATTTGTTGAACCAAGACTCCAGATAGCCTGAGTCCATTTCAATAAATATGGATAGGTTTGTTATCTTGAGGTTATCTTGAGATGATTTCGGGGCTTTAGTGTCCCCACGGCCCGGTCCTCGACCAGGCCTCCACCCCCAGGAAGCAGCCCGTGACAGCTGACTAACACCCAGGTACCTATTTTACTGCTAGGTAACAATGCTAGGTTATCTGTGAGAGAATAATAAAAAAAAAGGCTTTGACAGTCCCACATAAGAGATTATTCTGGAAACTGCAACATGCTGGAGGGGTGACAGGAAGACTTCTGACATGAATGAAAAATTTTCCAATCGATAGAAAAATGAGGGTGGTAATCAGAAGCAATGCATCAGTCTGGAAGAATGTTACTAGAGGAGTATCACAGAGTTCAGTTCTTGCACCAGTAATGTTTATCATCTATGTGAATAATCTACCAGAAGAAATAGAATTATATGAACATGTTTGCTGATGATGCTAAGTTACTAGGGAAGATAAGAAGCTTAATTGAGTGTTTACCCTTCAAGATGACCTGGACAAGTAAGTGTATGGAGCAACACTTGTCAGATGGAATTTAATGTGAATAAATGCCACATTATGGAATGTGGAATAGGAGAAAATAGGACACCTACAACTTACAAATTATGAGAACAAGCTTTTAAAGAACTCTGATGAAGAAAGACATCTATGGGTGGTCCTGGATAGAAAACAATCACCTGAGGATCATAAAAAGAACAATGTGCAAGTTTTGCTTTTCTAATCATTGTTTTTAAATTACATGGATGGCAAAATATTAAATTGTTCACAATCTTTCTGAGACCAAAATTGGAATATGCTGCAGTTGTAAGGTGCCCATATCTCAAGAAGCACATCAACAAACTGAAAAAGGTGCAAAAACATTCATGAAAATGGTTTCTGGACCCAAAGAACAAGAGCTATGAAGAGAGGCTAAGGTGTTAACATGCCAAATGATCACTGCATTCAAAATATAACCATTTCATACAACGTACTGTAATAACAGAAATTAACAAAATTGATATAGAAGAATTGTTGAAACCTGGAACTTCAAGAATATATTTAAACTAAGGAAACAAAGCTGCTGAAAAAAACATTAGAATATTCACTTTTGCAAACAGTGGTAGATTGTTGGAACACGTTAAGTGAGAAGGTGGTGAAGGCCAAATCTGTCAGTAGTTTTAAAGCGTTATCTGACAAAGAGTACTGGAAAGATTTGATCCCATAAGGGTAGCTCTCATCCTGTAACTATACTTAGGTAATTACTAGTGGCAGTGGGATTAGCCAAGTTTAAGCTTTGAGACATGTTTGAGATTCAAGTATAGGGGATGAATACTGGAGCTGGTGAAAATAAGGTTGCATCAAAACAACTTGGTGATAATTGTAACATTATCAGGACAGTGACATAAAGTGAGATCAGAGATCATAAGGACACCAACATAAGCTAAACATAAGTGATCTGAGAGCTTAACTCCTGATTTGCACAGCTAATTAAATGTATTATATCTATGTGCAAATGGCTAAAAATAGTTAACATATCAAATGGAAAAACACATGACAACTGGAGCCATGTAAGCCTATTAAAGGGACCTGGCTCCCTTTAATCCCTGCACTGTGCACCTCTTAAATGTACCAACTCTGTGGTGCAAAAAAAAATTGAAGCAATCATTTTTCTTTTCATATTGTTACCAGGATCAAAGGAGAGCTGCAGAAAGTAACCCCAAGGAAAGGGGGAGATAGCAACAAGTTAACCATCCCAAAGCCACACTAGCTTGGCACAGGCCAAGAATATTCACTAAGTAACGAGCTGCCAGTACACTGTTAGACTCACTTGAGCCCAAATATCTGTCTAAGACATATTAAAAAAATGGACAGAGCCGTAAACTTACGAACATCATGGTCCGAAAGATAGATTATAGGCTGTGCACAACCTGAGACAAACAGGCAATGAAACAAGGAACCAAGGACACCAATCCACAACAGAGTGGCACACTGGTAACATTGAATGGCCACAATCAGATATGATAAATTATGAATCTCCAACCAAACCAGGTATCAATCACCAAAGGACCCGATGGAAATTCAACCATCTCATTCTTATCCATAAAGGTAGGAGAGAGCTGAAATTGAAGAAAATGATCCCCAGAACCAAAACTATTGCTTCCAGAGGAGAGCATGGAACTCCCCAACCTGACAACTGGAGATAAGGACCAACAAAAACAAAGCCTCAAAGAAACAATCCTGGATTATAGGGTTAAGAGAAAAGTTAGGGGAAGAGAAAAACTAAAACCTTGTCCTAAAATTAAGGCAGCTCAAGAGGAACATTAACAGTACAGAAGAGGTGAAAAATGCACGAGACAAGTTGTGAAATGAGGCCAACGATATGTCAATCTTAAATGTCAACACTTCCGCATGTCGACCGGGCTACACACAACAATTAATTTATGACCTGAATTTGGTGGCCTGCTTCCTTTAAAGCAATGATCTGAGCAATGGTTTCTTTGCTTAGTTCCTTGTTGGGTGCCATAACAACAATGTATAACAACCAACACCACTGTTAACTGCGATAACAGACGACGAAGTGCCAGAGCAGGACGTGCAACACAACCATTCATTATGAATGCCCAGGACTAAATATGCCTACCAGCTGTGTGCGTCGGGGAAGCCAGGGAACCCTGTCATGTACCTGGCACTAACTTTTGTCTCACATATTTCACCCACACAACTATCATTCTTTTTATGCCATAAGAATACTGCCTCAAACAGGGTCAGCTGCACTTTTGTTGAGTGCAGTACTGTACTGTACTCTAAGATCGAATCCTGAAAAGATAAAGGAGCCAACCCTGGAGCAATCACATCAGTGTTAAGCTGTAATCTAGGTAAATGAAGAAACCTGCCCCACAAGGTGACAGCTTCCTGATAAGCTGAGTCCCTAAAAGAAGGTTCAATAACACTTATTTAACAACCTGTTCATAGTTTGATATGATATTCTTGTTGCACGCCTCAGAGGTAGAATGTATTCCCAACACAACAGGTGATACGATGGAAGCAGTAAGAATGGCCTTGGGAACACATAAAATCTGAGGCACATCTTTCAAACTTACACCCTGTAAGGGTAGAATCGGAGGGCTTGTCTATATCTCTTCAAAAACTGTAAACGGCTTTCCAGTGTCCCAAAGGGTTGACCAAACACAACACAGCGCAGGTACTGCTTACTGAATACAGTAATACAAACATCGAATATGGCACAGGGAAAATTTGACAGTTAAGGGTGTGAGCAGTGCATGGTATAAAGTGCATGCAATCAACTGGTGCAACTCTTAAATAATAGCCCAGATTGCTCTATCCCTGATTCTTGGAGTGGTGTTAAAGACCCATGCACTGCTAAGATCAAGGCACCTTCTAACTGGAAGCTGGCGTCTCAGAGACAGCCACTCAGAGACAGAGCCACTTCCAGCAAGCATAAGAAATATTGCCGGAACAACCGTGGACATCTTCAAGAGGAAACTAGATTGTTTCTTCCAAGGAGTGCCGGACCAACCGGGCTGTGGTGGGTATGTGGACCTGCGGGCCGCTCCAAGCAACAGCCTAGTGGACCAAACTCTCACAAGTCAAGCCTGGCCTCAGGCCGGGCTTGGGGAGTAGAAGAATTCCCAGAACCCCATCAACCAGGTATCACCCAAATTTGCCCAAAAAAGTAATACTGGCCAGGCAGGGGCAAGAGCAGCAAACACCCAGAGATGATCACTCTAGGCACACGCAGTTCAAGGTGAACAGTTATTCAGAGTCCATGTAAGAAGTGAGGAATAAGTATATACCATCATGAAGCAAACACCAAAATAATGAATATACCCTGTATACCCAAAATGGACAAGAACAGAGTCCAGGATGACCAACACTTATTTAACAACCAGGACCCAAAGAGCATTGAGGGAAGGGACAAGAGTATGACAGTGGATGTCATAGACATAGGTGCCAGGCAATATGGCTTAAGGTGTCAAGGTTGGTGGATTGAGGAGGGTGTGCAGTTCCATGGTGGTGTGCAGGTGGACAGTCTCTGTTTCTGTCCATTGCATCAGGTAACATAATAGATGTAGGATCCCTTTATTGTTTCAAGCATAGGTTAGACACATACATGAATGAGTTTGGATGGATATAAATAGGAGCTGCCAAGTTCGTATAATTTGTATGACAAATTTTCTTTTAAAAGATGCTTTGATTCCTGACCAAATGATTTTGATTCCTGTTCATGGTTTGATATTATATTCTTGTTGGGAATTTTATAACCATGTCACAAACTTAATTTACTTGGGTACAGTATTTTTTTTAAACTCGCATTTGTTATTTATCCAAGGTATACAGCAAAGTTTAATATGCTTTATTATGACATGTGAAACAATGATATACGGGGTATTAGTATTTCAGCTGTTACTTATACAGTATACTGTAATGCATTAGATACCTTGCAAGAAGATGAAGTAATTACCTAAGTGTTGTTAAAGGATGAAAGCCATGCTTGATAAGTGCATTAGATACCTTGCAAGAAGANGAACAAGTACACTTTGTTTCTCTTTTTCATGCTGTCTCAGAATGTTCCGCCAATTTATATCATATATATTACAGATTTAGTCACTATCAACTGGTAGAAGTTTGAAAGTGCTTGCCATTATCTACATGACTTCTTCATTAACCATTTCACTCTGATACATGACTACGTTTGAATGGCCAAAAAGTAGATCACAGTAATACACATGTTTTGTCAAAAGGGCATCAAAAATAATTTCAGGATCCTGAAATGGTAGTCTAGACATCCAACCTTAAAAATTGGAGTTAAAAATTAAAAATTGCAGCTTCGTAGCTGCAGCCGTTTGGTGGTGACAGTTGAAAATGCCGCTCGATACGGTAGACATAACTCCAGCAGGTGTAATTAGTCCAGGTTGAATACTTGAAAATTTTTCTGGGAAGTAAATTTTTTTTATATTTAAAATTTTATTCGATACATTGGAAACATTTTTAGTTTTGTATTAATTGCTTGAAGTCTCAAACAAAAATACTGTACAAGTATTCTTATTATTGGTTTCACAGTATTTATTTTGAACACTTTTGGTTTGGTAATGAATTTTTGTATAACATTTTATATTAGAAAAGCATGATTCAAATATGTACAGGGTATTTTATTTTATATAACAATATCATTAAATTATAAAATAAAGTTATAATTTTCAAGCTGAAATGAAAGTGCTGCAATGAAGGGTTTATGTTTATCTTTATGTTAAATCTTCTCAATAAACACAACAATATACAACAGGTTCAGTGCAGTTTAGGTGTTTGGATTATGTGTGTGGTCTTCAATGTCTGTACAAATTTTTGACATTTTATACTCCCTCATCCACTTCTTTAGGTAGTTTCTACTGGCATCTGACTGGTCCTTATTCATTGCATCTGCTTAGTTAGCCTTGTAAACAATTAAATTGACCCACCTTCTGTAAGGGCAACGGGCATTTTTCTACTAGTATAAATGGAACTGGATAGAAACAGACACCTGGCTTTTATGTGTGTGAATAATTGTGAAATAGGGCTGCTCAATCAGTTAATTTATATAAGTAACAAAAGACCACATACCTGGGCTGGCTACACCGTTTCTCTCTGCTAAGGCACCATTGAGTATGACATGCAACACCAGTCTCAAATGATAGAAATTTACTTTACAATGACTTTGTTCACTAACACTTATAAATTACGTTACAAAATATCTTAAGAGAGTGGTCCACTTTAACAGGGACTGGAGGTATTGCAATTTACTCTTGGTCCAACGATGTAACACTTAGTTAACAAATTACCTTACTCTATAATCCATGAACAATTCTAACTTTCAACTTAATTCAAAGTTTAATGTACAACAATGAACAGGATACATACTACAGGGAGTGACTCAAGACACATTCAATAACATATAAAGGGACAGAAAACATGTACATTGCCAGCCACCACTGGGACATGAAATCATGATAAATCCTACAATAAACAAGTGTGGTACAGTAGTCAAAACACTAGAAAAATTTTTTAAAACCAAATGGATAAAACTCCTGGAGTTCTGACATAATAACAACATAATAACAAACAGGCAGTATGGTTTTCAAACAGGAAGTTCCTGTGTAACATATGTACTTAGTTTTTATGATAGAGCCACAGAGATTCTACATGAAAGAGATGATTGGGTTGACTGAGTCTATCTGGACCTAAAAAAGCCTTTTGATAGACTCCCACAACCGAGGTTCTTTTGGAAACTGAAACATGCTGGAGGGATAACAGGTAGAATGCTGACATGGATGACATATTTTCTGACAGAAAGATGAGGGTGGTGATTAGAGGCAATGTACAGTACTCACCTAATTGTGCTTGCGGGGGTTGAGCTTTGGCTCTTTGGTCCCGCCTCTCAACTGTCAATCAACTGGTGTACAGATTCCTGAGCCTACTGGGCTCTATTATATCTACATTTGAAACTGTATGAAGTCAGCCTCCACCACATCACTTCCTAGTGCATTCCATTTATTAACTACTCTGACACTGAAAAAATTCTTTCTAACGTCTCTGTGGTTCATCTGGGTACTAAGTTTCCACCTGTGTCCCCTTGTTCGTGTCCCACCCACAGTATCTGACTGAAGATGTTACTAGCTAAGTACCACAGGACTCAGTTCTTGTGCCAGTAATGTTCATTTTCTTCATAAATGATTTACCAGAAGGCATACAGAATTATATGAACATGTTTGCTGATGATGCTAAGCTATTAGGGGAAATAAGAACCTAGACGGTTGTCATGCTCTTCAAATGGACCTAGATAAAATAAGTTGTTGGAGCACAATGTGGCAAATAGAATTCAGTGTAAATTAATGTCATGTTATGGAATGTGGAATAAGAGAAAATAGACCACACACAACCTGCAAATTATGTGGAAAGGACTTCACAAAGAAAGAAATCTAGAGGTAGTTCTGGATAGTAGACTGTCACCAGAGAAGTACATAACGAACATTGTGCAAGGAGCAGATGCTGTGCTTTCTAACTTCAGAATTGCTTTTAATTACTACATCGATGGTGAAATACTAAAGAATCTGTTAATGACTTTTGTGAGACTAAAATTAGAATATGCAGCAGTTGTATGGTCCCCATATCTCAAGAAGCACATTAACAAACTGGAAAAGGTGCAAAGGCATGCTACAAAATGGACTGTTTATTTGCCTTCATAGGTTTTTATTTATATTCTTTTAGAAGGGAATGTTTTTGCGCTGTAATTGTATTGCGCATGTGCCGCACTAGTCCCTTTCCATGGTGGGAGTTTCAAATGCTCTTCCCTTCAAACCAACACAGTTTAAACTGTTGACTGCCAGTTATTTACACTATTTCACTGTTACCTATTAACT
>WNGS01165503.1:25059459-25106844 GCA_020271785.1 Procambarus virginalis | reverse complement strand
TGTACAACATTGCTCTCCTTAGCAAAAGTGTTGCATGTGTTGAAAGTGACCATCACGCACACAGCACTCATCCTCTGGTTTCCTCTGGTTTCCTCTGGTTTATTTTGATTTGCTCGGGTAAAATTGTTTTTATAATATTGCTAAAACTCTATATTTAAAATAAAAAAAAATATATGGTCCATTCATTTCTTCCTACTTCCAGTTTTATAATAAAACTTTATACTGTACTTTAAATAGAACGTGTAATTGGACATAAAGGTTTCTCTGTATATCTAAAACCTTTAATTTCTATGCAAATGAACTGTCTTTTAAAACTTGTATGTATGAGTTGTCTGAAATGTTTTTTCAAATGAATGAATGTTTAATTTTTTCCAATGTGCATCTTTTCTAAATTTTTGTATATCTTATTGATATAATGAGTGTGCAGTGACATCAAGAAGTATTTACATTATAGAGTTTAAGCATATTTTTATTTGACTTCAGTGCTAAGAATAGGGATAAACGCAGTTGTATTTGGATATTTTCTTTTGGACGGTTGAATTTTTGAACACTCGAGAGGGGAGAGGAGACGAGACTACTTCATAGCTCTAGCCTTAAGGTAGAATCACATAACAAATCATCAAAGAAATTCAGGAATAATGTAGAGAACAAATGGTGGTACATAGGATGCAGTGAGGGAGTCTGACAGTGTGCTCTTGTCCACAGCAGAGTGGTGGTGTTGGCAGCGGTGATGGTACCCTAGGTGATGTTGGCAGGCATACCTCAGGTGTTCGATGGGGTATGGTACTTCAAGAAGAGGCAGCTAAGAATGACTCGGCAACTACCGAAAAGCCATACCGCTGTCCACTATGTACCTACCGTGCCCGCAGGAAGGACAGTCTAATCCGCCACTTGAGGATGCACACTGGGGAGAGACCGTACCGTTGCCCCAAGTGCCCTTATGCTGCTATCCAGAAGTCTGACCTGGATAGGCACCTCACATCACGGCACACACATCAACACCAACTGGTTGTAGCCCAACACCTTACTACTGCTTTGAACTTTCCACCTCAAGCTTACCTAACCAGCCGTTCTCCTCCACTACCTCAAGCACCGCGACGCTAGGCAGTGATGACCTGTGGCAGACAAAAAACACTTGATATTTAACCAAGTTGTATTGGTATGTTGATGTGAAACATGGCTGACAAGCAGAGTGCAAAGTTTAATAAACAGAAGTGATAACTATTGGAAATCAAGGAACGAGTTCTTAGAATTTCTTGAACCAACACTGTCAATCAAAAGACTAGGTTTTTATCCATGATTAATATTTTCAAGAAAATTATGCGTAAACTAAAGATAATATAATATGAAATCATTGAAATGTATTTTGTTTTTAAATGTGAACATTTTTAGTTATTTTATGTTGTGAATGGAAGAGCATTATTCATGTACACAATTTGACAGTGTTTGAAATAAAAGACATTAATGGAAAACTGAAGGGTCATTTATTAAATGAAAAATACTAGAAATTGAAACTTCTCTCAATCAGGCCCTCTCTATTAGGGTAGTGAATCGATACCCTATGACCCCTCTCTGCTTTCCCTTGCAGCTCTGTGACATGCCTGAGTGTCGACCGGCCTGCTCTTCCCAACAGCAAGCATGGCAGAACTTGCAATCTGAGAGTCCCATCCGAGATCTGGTCAATCACAGCAGATGTTTTCCCGGTCCTCAGAGTCACAAATTCTGCCACCGTCATATTCGAGATTGGTAGATTCGTCGAGACTTCAGGGTTACTCGAGAGGCCAGGAAATATCAGCTATTGAACTGTTTAAAAGACTGTTCCAATGTCCATACTGTGAGCAGAAAATGACCTCAAGAGGAAGTCTAGTCCGCCACATACGAAGTCACACTGGGGAGAGACCATACAAGTGTAGTTATTGTACTTACGCCGCTCTTCAGAAATCAGATCTTGACCGCCACACAAGAACTAGACATCGTGATCAGATCTAACAAAAAAATTTCATTTGTCTTAACAACACCGTCCTGCCTCTATTTATGAAACTCCACAATATTTTAATGTGGCAATGCAGCTTTTGCCCCCTTGTTTAAACGTTTACATAATTTAATTTGTAAATTCCAAAATTAACTTTAGAAAGATCTGAAAAGCAATGATTTCAACACCAGTTTAATTTCCATGGTATGATAATGAGCTACTAAGCATTGATTAAACCTTTTCAAATGCAGGTATGTAGATAATTTTATTGAATTTGCTGTCAAAACACTACAGTATCATATATAAAATGTGTTATGTAAGTTCATTTTTTTTAGGAATTCTTTAGCCATTGCTAGAGTATTTTATTTTATTTTTAATAATGGACTCCTATGCTGTGCTGTATATAGTGTGGCAAAATACCATAATTACAGTAACTCATGGCAGTTCTGCAGTATACTTGGAAATCATTATTTTATATGAAGAGGAATGTTTTTGGAGATATGTTAGCAATATACATTGTCTTTTATTGTGAGAAAGATTTACATTTTAAAGTTTATAGTTCTGTACAATTGTAAATAAACTTTTTAAAAATAAAGGAATTTTTGTTCTAATGTAGGCTACCTTGTTACGAAGTTTTTTTACAATATTGTGTTTGCATTCCATTTTTGAAAGTTCTAACTCGAGATAAGGGGATCATTCTGTGATGGGCTGCAGGGCACTTCAAGACTTGCTGCAGTCTCTCACAAGTCAAGCCTGGCCTCGGGCCGCGCCAGGCTTGGGGAGTAGAAGAACTCCCAGAACCCCACCAAGCAAGTATCAAGCAGTGTCATGATAGGGATAGTAAATGTACAGTACTGTATTTGACATTTTTAGTGTTATGTATAGTAGAATGGTTGATCTTAATCACCTTATCTACTAACGTAACTTGTTAGGTTAACAAAGTTACTACCAAGGTTAGTCCCATGGTAGGCTTCTCGTGTTTGTTAGTACATGGCTGTAACTATAGTACAGTTATTAAAGTACCTTAGTATAACTATTAACTATAGTACTATAATGTGTTGTTAGTATCTCAAAGATTCTTGCAATAATTGATACTTTTTTCATTTGTTGGTCAGTAGTGAGAAAACCTATCATAGCCAATATCATGGTTAATCATATTTGGGTTAGTACCATGTTTATTATACAGTATTTTTGTTGCCAACATAACAGTTAATAACAATTTATTACCCATTGGTAGTCATAATTTTCTTGGCAGTACTGTACCATATAATTTTACCAGCTAGTATACCATGTTTAGCCATTATATTCTTGTCAACACCATAGCAGTAGTTCTTTGCTATGTTGGTACTTTGGTTAGCTAGTCTTTTTGGATAGTAATACGGTCTGCATTCATTGTCTTGACCAACACCATGGTCAACTATTGTTTGTTGACCAGTGATGTGGTGCACAGGAATGAGCTCTTCTTCAGGATTTACTAGTTAATTTGATCATTATCCACTGTCTGCTTTACTTTTCTTGATCAGTATCATAGTTCAGTTGTATATACTAGAATACACTGAACAAATCCACAAGGGCCGTGATGAGGGTTCGAACCTACGTCCGAGAGTTGACCAGACCACACACTAGAAGGTGAAGGGACGACGACGTTTCGGTCCTTCCTGGAGAGACTCCCAGACGCTCTCTAGAATATACTGTTGAGAATACCTTGACCTTATCTTTGTTGTGTACTGTGTATAGACTTGTATTGAGGTGTCCCCAAGGTTGAACAACTGACCTTCCCAGGATACAACCCCCACAACAGTTGCCTAACTACTAGATATCTATTTTTTGCCAGGTGAAAAGAGGCATCAGGTGAATAGGAAACATGTCCAACCATTTCTATCCTGCCTGGGAATCGATCCCAGGATTTCTGATTGCGAGTTGAGAATGAAGTGAACAGTGTTCCAACACCCCTGACCTTTATAAAGTAACTGAATAATGCATCCGGCAAAAAAAAAGTGAAATAATGCAGCAGTTCCAGCAAAAAAAAATAGTGAAAGAAATTTTTGAATGTTCTACAAATCATCCTTTTCAGATAAGTATCTTTTCTTTGTATTGTAATAGAAACTGTATCTAAATATTAATTATGTTTATGCCTTCTCCTTCTGCGATAAAATTATTTAGTTAAAATACTCTCTTGAGTAAAATTTAAATTGTAGATAATCAAGCATAGTGATTTGAGGTCTAGTATCAGTACTAACTGTATATATGTGTACTCACCTAGTTGTGCTTGCGGGGGTTGAGCTTCAGCTCTTTGGTCCCACCTCAACTGTCAATCAACTGGTGTAAGTTTACCTGTGCACATAGCACAGCAAACAATAACATAGCTTTGAAGCTGTAGGCTAAAAGAAAGAACAAAGGGGAACAAGTCCTACAGTCACCTCCTGGCGTTCTCTCAGTAAAGCAGACTACAGAGGCTTATACCTCTCAAACACACACATTATGCAGAATAACTGAACCTATTCCAATACCTTGCCCCAGGCAAGTTAATTCAAACAACATGGGAGGTGGGTGGTGTGGGGTAATGGCATTTAAGAGCAATAGGCCATGACCAAGGTGGCAGCATTGGTTCTACCCATGGTGGATGGGTAGTGGGGACACTAAAAAGGCCCGAAATCATCTCAAGATAACCTCAAGATAACCTTAGACCTGCAGCACACTGCAAGGTAGCCCGAGCATTGCCTGAGAGCTTACAGCTCCATTGTGTATTCTCTTTTTCAGCTTTCTCGCCTCAATTTTGTACTATGTCGTTCAATTTAGTAACAAATTGTTTGTAATGGAATGCTGTAAAGGGATATTTGCTTATAGGAACATATAAGTCTCACTTTTCTGTACTTTCGATGAACACTCAAAAACTTTTACCTCATACGTGTTTCTTTCAATGCTTTTGTTATGGATTGGCTCTGTTCTTGATCAGTATCCATCTGGAAGTCAATTTGCAGTGTTTATAAAGCTGGTAACAACAAATACCTGAGATAAAATAACCGGAATTGGGAATCTGGAAACAACCAAGCCTCCTTGTTGCTGGACTGGTCAGCCAGGCTGTTAGACACGACTGCTCGCAGCGTGACGTATAAATCGCAGTCTGGTTGATCATGTATTCATTGAAGGTGTTTATCCAGCTCTCTCTCTCTCTTGAACACTGTGAGGGGGTCATCCAGTTATGCCCCGTATGTGTAGTAGAAGCGTGTTGAACAGTCTCAGGCCTCTGATGTTGATAGTTCTCTCTGAGTACCTATTGTACCTCTGCTTTTCAATGGGGTATTCTGCACATCCTGCCATGCCTTCTGGTCTTGTGTGGTGTTATTTATGTGTGCAGGTTTAGGACCAGCCCCCTCTAGTATTTTCCATGTGTAAATTATTATGTATCTCCGGCCTGCACTCAAGAGAGGACAGATTTAGGCATTTTAGTCAGTCCCAATAGTTTAGATGTTTTACTGGGTGGATTCAAGCAGTAAAGGATCTTTGCACTCTCTCCAGATCAGCAATTTCTCCAGCTTTGAAAGGGGGTTGTCATTGTGCAACATTATTCCACTCTAAAGAGCACTAGCATCTTGAAAAGTATCAGCATTGGTATAGCATCTCAAGTTTGAAAAGTTCTTGTTATCCAACCTGTCATTTTTCTTGCAGTTGTAACGGCTACTTTATTGTGTTCTTTAAAGGTAAGGTCTTCCAACATGAGTACACCTAAATCCTTTACATTGCTTTTTCATTCTTTGCTATGATTTGACTGTGTTTTTGTACGTGGTTTTCGTTTTTATATTTTAACTTTTTCCATAGCGCAGAAGCGTGAACTTATCTTCATTAAATACCATATTATTTTCTGTAGCCCATCGAAAGACCTGATTTACATCTTATTGTAGGTTTACTGTGTCCTCTTATGTTGTCTACTGTCATAAAAATCCTAGTGTCATCTGCAAAGGATGGTACAGTACTATAGATTGTGTCCCTGTCTATGCCCAATATGAGGATGAGAAAAAGTACCAGTACTGGAGCAAGCAGTAACCCTGTTACTGTGCTCTGTAACGCAGTGTAGTGTTATTCTCTTACTGATATACTTCCATTTATATAAAACAAAATAAAATAAATGTACATCATATAAAACAATGATGTTTTATTTGATCTACATAATACCTGCAATATTTCCTGTAGTGATGCAAAACTGAACTACGATACCGAAATTGTGAAATCTGAATGTTTATATTTGCTCACTCTGGTTTGACCAATTTACACTGGGATGAGGGGAAACTGAATCTTTGAATACTTGATTCTTAGTAATGTGTTATATTTGATTCTTAGTAATGTGTTATATTCATCTTGTAAGGGTTATTAATAAATTCCTTTACTAGTATCACACCAAATGTAGTACATGTTGAAAGTGGGAACCTGTCATGATTTATATTTGATGATGAATTTCAATATAAAAAGTTGACAGTATTATTATTATATTTATGACAAGTACCATTTTTGTATGCTTTTTAAGATAACAAGAGTATGCAAAATATACAAAGATGCAGTGTTATTCTCTTACTGATATACTTCTGTGTACAGCTGTTTTATTTGATCTACACAAACCTTCAGTAGTGATTAAGGATTTTCATTGGAAAGACAGAAGTGAAAAATAGAGCACAAGTTCCTTTACAGGTAAATATTATATTTTGGGTAGAGCATGGTAGTGACCACCATCACCTGCAGCAGCGCTCTTCTGCATCTCCTCTGAAGCCGATGTTCTCTGTTCCAGCGGCTCCTGGCTGACCTGAGTGGGACGGCGAGGCTTCCCCTCTCTTCAACTCTGCACCAGGACCCCCATCAACACCTTCAACATCAGGAGGATGCGATGATGATGCCTTATCTTTGCGCCTTCTGCAGTAAGAGGTTTCGGAGACGAGATGGACTGGTGCTGCACATCAGAACCCACACTGGGGAGAGACCTTATGCATGCCCTCATTGTCCTGTTGCCTTTGCCCAGAAGTCGCATCTTAATAGGCATATCCGGACTGTACATAAAATTGAACCAAATGCACATCTTTCACTGAACATGCTTTTTAATAATGACACTCCAGGACCTTCCCAGAATGACAGCTTGGGGCACATCGCAGCTCTTACTGGAAACAAAAATGTAGAAATTTATAAAGCTGATAACCAAAATGGTGACACAAACGAGTCAGATATTCATATCCCAAGTCCACTCTTTCCTCATGTTCAGATCTCCAATGTAGCAAATGAATCGGCAATAAGTCAAGACTGAGGGTGTGATATCTTACTGTCTTCCAGAAGTCTGATACCAAAGTACCAAAGATCTAGCATTTTGTAGTTTGTGATCAAGATAAACAGTATTGTACGGGTACAAAGTACAATAAAAGGATCCAGAAAATAGACCAGGCCTGTGAAACCACATCAGAGTGGTATCAGACATATCATATTTTGTAAAGCGCTCTGGAATATTTATTTTCCAATCAATTTTTTAGTAGAAAATTATAAATTGAAAGAAATCAAAAGTGTGGAAGTGTAACTATGTTCAATATTTTATTGATACATTTACATAAGAATATAGAAAGGAAAATTTTAATATTTGAACATATACATTGTCATGGAAGTCCTTGCTGTAGGGAGCATTTGAGTGTTGATAGAATGTACTGATTCAGATTCCAGCACTACAGAAAAATGTTTTTGTAAAACAGCAGAATATAGTGGGCAATTCTGCAGGAAATCCCTGGTAAAATTCTTTCCTTTTTTCTCCCTTGCAGTTTCTATCTCAACTGCCACCCGCCGCAGGGGTTCCAGGGGGATCCTTTCTCGCATCATTACATCGACCTTATTCCTGCGAAAGCTGCCCCTACAGCGCCAACCAAAAGTCAGATTTGAAGAGACACCTGCTAGTCCATACAAGAGAACGCCCTTATGCCTGTCCTTACTGCCCGTATCGTGTCAACTACCGTTATGATTTGGCAAAACACATTCGCCGACGGCACACTACATCTCGACTGATTGGGTGAAACTTTAGTGATCATTTCTCTCCTGGAAAATATCAAGGACTAATGTAAATTTCTAAAGAAGTCGATTACATCAGATGGGTGGACAATGTGGATTTAGTATTTCGGAGGCTAAAAATATCCACATTGAAATTGTTCTGAAGTTGACTGTGCTGCTTGGAAAGAACAAATGCAGTTACAGTAGATCTGAATTTGCTCAAAACTCGAAAATTGGCATATTTTACTTGGGCTACAACCATCTTGATGATAACCAGTCAGTTGTATATTTTATAACAGATTACAAAACCTAATTCATTCGGTATTAATGTAAGCCATTTCCATGAATTATGCAAGAACAGGATCTAAGGTGTAAGTTTTGCATTGGAAGGAGGCTCAGCACATTGGTAACACAAGAGGTATTCCCGGACACGGTGATAACACAAGAGGTATACCCGACAGTGATAACACAAGAGGTATACCCGCACACAGTGGTAACACAAGAGGTATACCTGAGTACAGTGATAATACAGTACTTTAATATGAGACCAACTATTGTATGTGTCACGATCAAACTGGGAGATTTCTAACACCTTTTCCCCCGAAAATGCAATGATGCTGCCCAGCACTAGGGGAGAAGCCTACATAGGGGTGTCCTTGCAATAAAAAATGGAAGGAAATGGCTCGTAGAAACAAAGTGAAGATTTAGGTGTTTGTAAAAACAATTATGTGGGTTAAATGAACAGCCTCTTTTGATGTGTGACTAAAGGACATCTTGTTAAGGAGTTCTAAGATAATTTCCTCTAGCCAAGAAATGTAGCATTCCACACCCCTTATTAGGATTTACCAAAGCTCTTATTTTTCTCCTTATTTTTTAGCAAGATTACTCATCAAATTTAGCATTAAAAGTATGGAATTATTTTTTTTAATTTATTTCCAGTATAGAGTTTGTATTATTTGTAGTGATAACTGGACATTAATTTAGGTATTTATTTTGTTTAATTTATTCTGTACTGTTAATCAGAGTCAGCATGTTGCTGTAACAGCAGTGTATTTTGGTTCTGGCAAACACCTGCAAATACAGTTTTATTATTTTCAAATGGAATACAGTATTCATTTTATTTGTGGAAATGTATAAAACAGTAATAAAATGTATCCTTAAGTTATTATTTTTTTTTTAATGTCAAGCCCAAAATTCAGTTTGGATTGAAATTTTAGTAAGTTATAATGACATACCGGTAATAGTTCTGAAAGTTTTTTGTTTCGGAGAGTTTTGTATTTTATGTCTTAAGACATTTTCTTGATTAAAATATTTTAGTTGACTCAATAACAAATCAAAACGTTGCAGTATTAAATGAAAACCCTCATCTTATACATGGTACAAACTGTTGACAAAGTGTTAACCTTTGTAGATCACCTGATTACTTCTTTATTTTTAAAGTTCAGTCACTTCTCATGTGTTCAATGCCCATTTTTTGTATAATATTTAGTTCACAAATGCACCTTTCAAAATGAGGAGCCTGGTTTCCATACAAGGAAAGGGGGGCCCCACATCATTTACTGTACAGTATTGTTCTGCTCTTGCTATGGTAGTGATTACTGAACCTTTTTGACAGTACAGTACTTTGATTTTTTTCGTAAATAAAATGACTATCCATAGCATTTAAGAAGTTAATAAAATTGCATTTCAAAGAAACAATTTGGTATCTTTTTTTTACACTCCTTGCAGGTTGTTCAACATCTTCAACTACATTCAGTACTGAGGTCTGATAATACGTACCAACTTTTCATCACAAAATAAAACCCCTGATTAGATTTTTTATGTAAAATATTTTGTAGCATAATTTTAATTGCAGTTGACAAAGAATCATTGTTTTGTTATAGTACTGTATTATTTAATGCTTGGTAATGAAGTTTGAGTGAAATGAGGCATTAATTACTGTAATACATAACCTCTTCTTGGAATGTTTGTGAATGTTGGAAGAAAATAAAGTACAATATGCGATTACCATTGAAGAAATATAGTATTTGTTTTCATTAGTTTTTGCATATATCTTTTATCATATACCACTGCTAGTTAATTTTGATTATATGGTTTGCAGTCTTGTTGATTGGTCATTTTTCTTTTGATTAGACTGATAATTGTTAATGATATAGGAGTCACTCGCTGTTTCTGTACAAGTGACATGCCGTTTTCTGTTGTGTTCCAGCGGCAGCGGCAACGTGGACCTGTATTTCGAACCTGTCCCGTATGCGAGAGACATTTTGACTCCCGTGCCAAGTTGGAGATCCACATTCGGACTCACACAGGGGAAAGACCCTTCGCCTGCTCACACTGCCCCTATCAAGCATGCCAGATGTCAACATTAACATCTCATATGAGGACTCACACTGGAGAAAAGCCATTCCAGTGCCCTTTCTGTTCTCATCGTGCCAGGCAGAGGGGTTCCCTCAACAAACACATTAGAGTTGTCCACAGTGCATTGATCCATGATAGAGGAAACATTTGGCCGGAAAACATTCCTAATATGTAAATTATTTAGCTTTTTGGTAATAATAGTTAATTAAAATGACAAGTGAGAGCCATAATGCAGACTTAATTGAATGGTACAGAGGTAAGAATGGAGAGTGTAAAACTGGGAGGGGGGATGACACTCATAAAAATTGGAAATGCAAAAATAATGAAGCAAGTGATTAAAAATACTGTTTTTTATTATTAGATTTATAAGAATTGTTTAATAAAGATATCTATTTCAAAGAAATTATATACTGTACTGTATAATGCAAAGTAGTTTCATTATTCTTGTAATTTCCCAGGAATCTCTATATTTGTCATACGCATAAGTGTATGCACATTTTGCGTTCATTCACATACGCAGTTTTTATTGATCATACTCGCCTCGTTCTTCCTGATTCTGTTTTCCAAGGAAATGCCATTTGTTGGCAGCACCCCTAAACCTAAGTAGGGTATCATCATTTTCTCTTATTTGATCTGTTTTAACACATTTTATATTCAAAATCTTCCAATGAATGGGCTAATTTGTAAGTATTGCAGTTTGTGTATGAACATGAATAATTTGTTTAAAAGAATCTACTCATAAATTTTCATCACTTTACAATTAAAATAACATCAGTCTTGCGTTCAACTTTAGCTGTATCGAGTCTGGTCAGTGTTTCATATGAAAGTTTCTGTAGTACAAGCTTAATTGCCATTCATTTCTGGCAATCTAAATAATGTGTTTTAATCTTATTACTCACCTCATATATATAAGCAAAGTGTGTGAAGGATGTTTATTGAAGATACCTGTTTGTCAAATTTGTTTTTGCCGAGAAAAATAATATGTCTATTTAGGCATACCATTAATTGCAAACAATGCAGATTTCTTACTAAATGCAAGTATTTAGTTAAAAAGAGTGACTGGCTTGGTTGTAAATTAGAGTACAGTACTGTACTGTACTTGTATTCTACAAAACAAAAATACTTTTGCATTTTATGTTTTCATAGTTACTTACACACATACATATTATACTTTTAGACAAATTGAAATACACTATGCAGATTTATGAAATATAGATAACTTAATAACAAAATGTATGCTAGAGTTAAGAAGTATAAACTATTAAGAAAGATTAAATGTTCTTGACATGTCCACATTGAATGACTGGAGAAGAAAAAAAGCTGTAATATCCATATGCAGTATACGTTGCAAATAAATATACAGTATACCAAAAGATCCTCTGAAGCCAGCATCAAGTAGAGCAAAAGACCACAACTTCAAATTACTGGACAGCAAAGCAGGCAGTACAACATAGTATGTATCAAAACCATTGGAAATATAAACAGCATTTATGATAATGGCAATTAACACATGTGTATTGTAACGACTCGATGGATTACACACACTAAAAAAGACGCCCCCAGTATACTAAACACATGCACACACCATCACATCACCCCAACTATACTTAACCAGATGAACACATCACCACATCAGCTCGCTATACATAAAACCACCAAAAGGCCTTTATAACAGTGCCCAACAGGCACTGTATGACAAGGGATGTTAAAATGAAAAGATGCAACAGGTGGAGTCCCACCAAGAATCCTTACTCGGACCCCACACTGTTCTTGAAATTAACAAATAACTTACCTCAAGAGATAGAATCTTGATGAGTGATTGTAGATGATGCTAAAGTAATGACAAATATAGAATGAAAGCTCTAGTAGTGGTTCACCATGTACCTATCTTGAAGTGATTTCGGGCTTAGCGTCCCCGCGGCCCAGTCCTCCTTGACACACGCTCCAGGAAGCAGCCCATAGCAACTGTCTAATTCCCAGGTACCTATTTACTGCTAGGTAACTGGGGCATCAGGGTGAAAGAAATATTTGTCTCCATTTGTCTCTGTCTCCACCAGGGATCGAACCTGGGACTTCAGGACTATGAATCTGAAGCGCTGTCCACCCAGCTGTCAGGCTCCCTGACAATTGGAACCTAATGGAAAATTGGAACCATTATTGAACCTAATGGAGTTCAATATTATAAAATGTAGTTTAATGAGGATAGGAAGAGGAGATAAGTCAGTGGAGTCATACCAACAGAGGTGTAAACAGTTTTGAGTTAGAAAATGATGTTAGTATGAAATGCCTGTAAGGAGCCCCATGCCAAGCACATTAATTTAAAATGTTTTTAGAAAGTCTAGACATTTGCTACCAGGATAGTCCCTGAAGCAAAGGAACTGGACACTGAAGATGTCCTAGCTAAATTTACATTGCTAAGAGAGCTAAATTTACATTGCTAAGGAGAAGAGTAACACAGCGGTATAGATGAGCAACCCGTCCTCCGAATTGAAAGTACGATTTAATACTAAGTGTAATAAGTACACTTTCTTACTGTCATAAACAGTGCATAATTGCACTTATGGGGCTGTTACATTTACCCAACTCCCTCCCCCGATTTAATTCGCCTCGTTTTCTGTTAAAACATTCAGAATTTTAGGATGCAGTTTTCAACTTCAGGTTGCAATACACACGTTTTAAATATCAGGAATTTCTTTTTCAGGTTTATTAAACAATATAGATTTTATACAAAATTTTAAAATATCCTGAGTTTTTTTACAATTATTGACATATTTTAGTTTTGTTTTATTTGTTTTATAAAACTGTAATATCAATATAGCTATAGGTTAAGTACTAATTGTAATTAAGAAGCAATAAAATTATTATCTTCAAAAACTAAGACGGTTAGGTGAGGTTGTGGTTTTCTATTCAGATTTTCAGGTAAACTCAAATATTCACAGTATATTTGACAGTACGATTAATACTTAGTGAAAATAAGTACAATTCCTAAACTGCTATGATAGTACATTATTGCAATTATTTGTCTCCTTACACTACCACCCCATTTTGGAGGACGGGCTGAGATGAGAGGAGGTCCAGTTAATAACTGGAAGTTTTGGAGGGAGGCAGAAACTGAGTAGAACATAGAAGAGAGAGGAACAGGCAGACAGAAACATTGCAGGAGTACTAATGGGGAGGGAAAAATGCCTCATGACGAATTGGACTACAATCATCATCAGGCACACATGACGAATTGTAGTCCTATTCATCGTATACTACACCTCCAACTGTGCAGAAACAATCACAGTCCATGGTATCAGTACTACTGTCAAAACTGGACGAACCATGCCAAAATACTGTAGCACATCCTGGATCAGAAGGGAGAGGGAGAAAACTCCCAAACTCACCAGAAGTGACACACATTTGGAAAATCACTCATATTTGAAAATATAAAAGGCCTAATGTAAAATCTAGAAATCAAGATAAATTCATAAATAGTTGAATTCATATTTAGAGCATTCACGGAATCCCATGCGAAAGATTACAAGGATAGTGCAATGGATCCCACATTAAATCTGTATAGATGTGATAGAGAAATTAGGTCAAATGGTGGAGTAGGTCTGTATATCAAAAAGGAACCAGTATGGTCAGAGCTACTAAACTCAATGAGGTGATAGAGGTAATTGGAATCAAGGTAGAAAAAATAAACCTAACTATATTCTAATGTACAAACCACCAGATATAACGGTTGTTTAATTCACAGAGCAGATACACAGAATATATAATATCCTTGATAACCTAGCAAACCTAGTACCAGATATTGTCTTCCTTGGAGACTTCAATCTACCTAGTTTAAGATGAAGACTGGTAAAGAATAACATTATAGCAAGAACTCAACTTGGAAATAACCAACCACAGGTCAGAGAACTACTGAGATTCTGACAAATTCTCGCTCAACCAATGGAATACAGAATCAACTGGGAACAAAACTACATTCTACCTGATCTTCACAAACACTGAAGAAATAATCATAGATATTACATACTCAGACCACAAGCTCATTGAAGTTTAAACTAACACTAATACCTGTAGTAGGTCCAAGAGGATCAACAAGCAAAAAGGGTTATTCAGTCAATTCATTTTAACAATAAGAGGATCAACTGGGACAAAGTATATATAAACCTTGCAAACATCCAACGGGAAACAGTTTTAAATGACAAAACTCCCACACAGAGAATAGCTCAACTGACTGCTAAACATACAAGATCTGCTTGAAACATGTGCTTGCAAGGAGGGTCAGAAAGAGAACCACTCTAGAAAGAGAATGCAGATAACTCTACAGGAGAATGAACAGATCATGGAAATACTTAAGCAGACACGATTTTCACAACTGAAAAACAAAACTAAAAACAGGAATATTAAAGAAATAGCAGCTATTGAAGCAATCATACCAGTCTGAGGAATTCAAATTGGAACAGAAAGCATTACAAAGGATAAAGAAAAATCCAAAATATTTTTTCACATGCAAAATCGAAATAAAAAAGCTCCACCAGTATTGAATCTTTACTTACAAATGAAAGCTCATACACAGACGATGACAAAGAAATTAGTGAAATCCCAAAAGACCAGTACGAGGCTATGTTTAACACCCCAATAATCAAAATGAAAATTGAAGATCCGAACAGCTTCTTTATGAATGACATCCAAACACCAGATAATATAATTGATATTAACATGAATACAGAAGACTTTGAAAGAGAAATTGACAACAAATGCACTCGGCTGCAGGTCCTGATTCATGGAATTCAATACAGTGGAACCTCGAGTGATGAGCGACTCCAGATACGAGCATTTCGAGTAACGAGTGAGCCACTCGCAGAAAATTTGTCTCGATTGACGCGCTTTCGCTCGATTAACGAGCAAACCACATGGTGTTTCCTAGTGTTCCCGCTTGTTCTCAGACGCCTCTGACGACAGTGTTGTTGTTTCGCACGACGAGTGTTTTATATGACGAGCTCGGTGCCAGAACGGATTAAATTCGTTAATCGAGGCACCACTGTATTCATAAATGTAAAGTGCCAGTAGGACAAGCACTCAGTGTACAGTAATATGGAGAAAGATCCTGGATACAGGAGAAACACCAATAGCACCTAAATCAGCAGATATGGGTCTACTACACATAGGAGGTAGTAAAGCTTTGGCAAAAGACTATAGACCAGTTGCATTTACATCACACATATTTCAAGTTTTTGAAAAAGAGATTAGAAATGAAATCTTAAGTTTTCTGGAAAATAATGAATAACACAACCCAGGACAACATGGATTTAGAGTGGTAAGATCCTGTCCATCACAGTTACTCGACCACTATCAAAAAATCATTGAAGCATTAGAAGAAAACAAAATGCATATGTTGAATACACACACTTTGCAAAGGCATTTGAAAGTGTGACCATGGAGTGATAGTCCATAAAATGAGATCAATAGGAATAACAGGTAAAATGGGTGGTTGCAGTTTCAATTTCTGTCACCCAGTATGCAGAGAGTGGCGGTCAATCAAGTCAGATCAAGTCCAAGTGCAGTGAAAAGCTCTGTACCACCAGGGTACAGTCCTTGTACCACTGCTCTTCCTCATTCTTATCTCAGATATAGACAAAAATACTATTCACAGCTTTGTGTCATCCTTTGCAGATGATACAAAAATCAGCATGAAAATTTCCTCTGTAGAAGGCACCAAAAAACTACAAGCTGATATTAATGAAGTCTTCAATTGGGCAACAGAAAATAACATGGTATTTAACGGTGATAAATTCCAGGTACAGTGCTGTACTTAGGTGTGGTGGAAACGAGGAACTTAAACAAAATACAGGGTGCAGGACACAATCAGACTTACTCATAGAAGGAAACCAACATGTAAAAGATCTGGGAATTATGATGTCTGACGGCCTAACATTTGGTGAACATAGCCGAACAAATATAACGGCAACCAGGAAAATGATAGGATAGATTATGAGAACGTTCAAATCCAGAGATCCCACAGCAATGCTAATACTATTTAAATCACTGGTGCTATCCTGTCTTGAGTACTGTACTGCTCAGTACTCACCTCTCCTTTCAGAGCAGGAGAGATTTCTAAAATAGAGGGAATACAAAAAACCTATACAGCACGCATACACACGATAAAACATCTAAGTTACTGGGACTGTCTCAAAGCTCTTAAAATGTATTCTCTGGAAAGGAGACGAGAGAGGTATCAAATAATATATCCATGGAAGATACTGGAAGGCCAGGTCCCAAATTTGAACAGTAGAATAACAACATACTGGAGTGAAAGATACAGAAGGAAATGGAGAATAGACCAGTGAGGAACAGAGGTGTCATAGACACAGAGAGAGAACTGTCTGAATATTAGAGATACATAGCTATTCTATACCCTCCCAGCAAGCATTAGAAATATTGCCGGAACAATGGTGGATGTTTTTAAAGGCATTTAGATAAGTTCTTGCAAGAAGTACCGGACCAACCTGACTGTAGAGGATATGTGGGCCTACAGGTCACTTCAAGCAACAGCCAGGTGGACCAAGTTATCATAAATTGAACATAGCCCAAGGCTGGGCTTGAGAAGTAGAAGAACTCCCAGAACTTTCTCCAGGAATGCTCATGTATGCTCTAGGTATGCTCCTATCTAGAGCCCAGAGGGTTCATGCAAGAAGTGGAATCAGGATGTGGAGGCACAAGGAGTGTGATCAGGATAAGTGAACACAAGGGGTGGGATCAGGATCAGGATTCTCACAAGTCAAGCCTGGTCTCGGGCCAGCCTTGTGGAGTAGAAAAACTCCCAGAACCCCATCAAGCAGGTAGGGGACACAAGAGATGTGTTGAGGATAAGGGGGACACAAAAGGTGAGATGAAGATGAGGGGATGCACTAATTAAAGAATTGCTGGTGGAGAATTCTCTACACAGAATCAAATGATATGTGATATAACAACAACCATGAGGCTACAAAGTCATCACACCAGTTGATTAATGGTCATGTTGAAATAAAGAAGGTAGATGGTAGATTAAGATGACCAGTATTGTGGAAAGGAAGAGTGGAACAATATGGGAAGGAAAAGCTGTGGAAGGGAGTTAGAGATCTTGAAAGGTGAAAGAGTGAAATTTTAATACAGTGATAGAGCCTTTTGGAAAATTTTCTGCTATGGCAATTCCCTGATGGGGAGCTCTAGGAAGAAAGTAAGGTATCAGGGCTATAGAGGGATCAAGATCATGGTAATTACCTACGTGTAGTTACTGTATGAGTGCTATGCTCATGGCATCACTCTGTCATATAATGCCTTGTAACTACTGACGGTTTTGGCCTCCACCACCTTCTCATTTACCTTATTCCAACTGTCTACCACTCTTGTTTGCTAAAGTGAACTTTCTAAGGTAGTTAGGAGTTAGTGTTCATATCCTGCAAACATATTTGGCATAGATAAACAAAAAATTACACTCATTCCTCCCCACAGACACAGTTCATGTGAAAATAACCAAATCATGCTCTTTGCCTTCTCCATGCCTTGCACCATTTGCCAGACATGACATGCTGGAAGAACTATTATTGTGTACATGAGTCTAAAATTTTGCTGTATAGTGTTGTTCATTTCTTGTCAAAATCTCATGTGTAAACCAGTTCTTAAACTTTTAAAAGTATCATCTTGTGATTTGTCTGTGCAGTACGTTGATAAAAAAAAATTTAGTGGTGGTAATTTAAACTTAACACTTTCGCGTTCCACCGACTGAAAAGTTCGTCACTCATTTTTCTCCCGATTCCTCACCAACGACGCAGCGCTGAGTCACTCATTAAAATATTTGTTAAAAATTTAAATTTTATCAGATCAATCTGGTTGTGGTTTTAAAATGAGCGCCTTTAAATTGCGCACAATTTAGCACCCATATGTCTCTTGAGCAGGACATATATTTATCTCTTGAATGCACCTCAAGCGGCATTGGAAAACAAATATTTCTATAAAATCCAATTCTTATCCGATCGACTTGGGGATAATTTCAGCATGTTTACCATTAAATTTTCGTTTTTTCTAATAGTCACATAGCCTATTATAGAGAACGGAGTTAGCTTGTATCTTCGTGGTAAAACTATTGTAAAATGTTGACATGACGAGTGTAATCGACGAAGTTTTTTTATTTGGTGCCGGTCACACGCATCCTTGTGTGACATTTTATACATATGCTCTTCTAGAACATTCTATTGCGAACATATTGGTACAAAAATTACGTACGTACATCGAAAATTGAGGTCAGGACAGTGAAAATAATAAAACTTTTCAAAAAGTGTTTTGCCGATCTGCCGTCGGGTAGAGGTAATACTTCAGCCACTTCCCACACTCTTGCTAGTGGGCCGCGATCATGATTCTACATTTATATGCATATGTCCGTGAAGGGAATTTTATTGCGGTCACAGTGATACCAAAATTAACGACGTAGCACAATTCTGGGATTGACAAACATGAAAAGTTCATAAACATTTCAGCGCTGTTTGACGCTCACGGCTAACGACCGCCATAATTTCTTATTTGGTGTGGTTCTCATGTCAGGTTTGGAGAAAATGTAGGTATATATTCTTCTAGAGCATTCTCTGGCGAACACATTGATACCAAATTTAAATACATACCGCGAAAATTAAGCTCAGCAACCCTAAAAGATTATAAACATTTCAGTGCTGACGCACAGTTGGCCCACACGCCCGGGCTCAATTGAGGGTCAAGGTCAGCCTATTCTCGGGAACGCGAAAGTGTTAATTCTTTGAGGAGTCCCGGCAGCTGTATGGTCTCAAAGTGTATTTATGTCTGTTAAAAAAAATTGTAAACAGAAAGGTTGGATATTCTACCTTGCCTTGATTTAAAAGTCCACAGGCTTAGAGACTTTCAAAGCTTATGAGATACAGTATTATTTCTGTATACATGTATTAGCACAATACTTACCTTTGTACTGTATTGCTAATTTAAGGGACACTAACTTTGTTTTACTATTAAATGGGTCTCCAAAAGGAAATACTGTATAAGATACGCTTGAGTTAGGTTTTCACATTTATCTGACACATTGAGCTATAGCATACAGTATTTGCAAGGTGAGAGAGCTAAATACTGTATGGCTTGGTTAAATCACATTAGAGGGGAGTTCGCTTTCATATATGGGATGAAACTTTTACATACTTGGCTGTACTCTACAGTAGAGTACTAATTATCCTAAACTACTTTATCTGAAAGTATAGGTTAACCGAAGGAAAACATTATTTTGGATATTGTGTGTTTAAATAAAAATGTCCAGATTATGAAGCTGATAATAATTTTCTCCAGCTATTTATGTCCAGAATAATAATTTGTCCGAGATAAATGTAAAAAGCATTTGACCAATGTATTAGAATGTACTTTTTCATATAATTTTGGTATAAAAATGTATTCTATTAAAAACAAAAAATTGCAAAAACTGTTAGTTGCCGCTTAACTGAATGTAACAAATCGTAATTATTGTACAGCACACAACTTTTAAGTACTCAAGACACTGCTCGAATAAGGGATGGAACTTAAGTTACTGTGCTGTGAATGCGGGCATTGAAATTACCCGGTAAATGTTTTAGAGACTTTGGTAATACACTTACAGCAAGGGACTTAAATTTAAATAACTTGCTGTAAGAAATCAGTATTATGTTGCACATATACAAGATACATGAAACATCAACCTACACGTGGCAAGCATTTTGTCAGGTATTTTCAGTATTAAATTGTACAAGATTGGTATTGTATGCTCAAAACTAACTAAAATATCAGTGATAGGGTACAGTATCAGTATTGGTATTTGTGTAAGTGTTGAAATGTAGCATATTTTTTAATAAAATTTTCCTTGTACTGTATAGCACATACGAGAAAATGCCCAAGGCTGTAGATTAGAGTGAAAGCTTTCCAATATAATAATTAATAATAATAATATTAATAGTAATTTTTATTTAAAAATATGCAGAAGAACATGGTTCAGTGGTTGAATAAGTGTTACATGAAATGCATCTTTAATGAAGTCACTAGCAGTACTGTAATGATAATAGAAGTTACTTTATGATGGGATATAACGGATTATCACACTTGCAGAAATGTAATTTGTGTATTAATTCTAGCGAGTTTAGCGATTATGTCAAATGCGGGGAAAAGTGCTATATTGTAGCGAAAATGGGAAATTGTCAGAGAGAAGGTTGGAAGAGTGACGTTGTGTTATCTTTATTTTTCCAGTTGGGGGCTCTGGGCAGCGTAGGCGGCATGATGAGCGTGTATGGGCGCCGTGGGAGAGGTTCCAAAGTTTGTGGCTACTGTGGCAAGTGTTTTGTGCGTTCAGATGTTCTTGTTCAACATGTTCGTACTCATACTGGCGAGAAGCCATATGCCTGTCCACATTGCCCTTATCGCGCCTCCCAACGAACGCACCTGAGGCTTCACTTACGACGCCATGAACAAACACCCTCTGTCACTCAAGGGCAGCTACATGCCCAGTCACAAGCTCGTGTGCAAAATCAGTCTCAAATTCAAGCCATAAATCAGAGACAGTCTCAACTTCAGGGTCATGGTCACTCTTCCAATATTGTGACATCTGCCAGTGCCAACAGTAATGCCTCAAGTGTCAACAGACCATCACATGCAATTCATCAGCAAGAAAATATTAATTTTGATTTTAAACATCAGTAATAAGGAATACAGTATTAGTTAACAGAACAATATATACAGTACAGTACTGTAATTTGATGGATTTTATCAGTGTGATTTAAATATTCAGAGAAAATATTTTTTTATCACAGCAGTATTGTGCATCATATGAAACTGATTTTCCATGAAAAGTTTCACACATAGAGCATCATAGTTTTTATTAGTCAAAATTTTACTTCAATTTTTTGTTTTTTAGCATGCATGTGATAAGTGCCAAGAAAACATCAGGAATTTGTAGTAGTGTTCATAAATACTCCAGGTGACAATAACCGAAGTATGATTAGACATAATTATAGTTATCAATTGTTTACCAATTTTATCTCTTTAAGTGTCATGTGATTTTTTTATTAGTTTCCCATGTGGAAAGCAAAATATTATAATTTATGTTTCAGAAAATGTAAGTTGTTTTTTAAATAAATGAAAATAAAAACAAAATATTGTTTCCATTTACTTTTCTAAGCTGTAAAATGCATAAGCAAAATATCTTTAGCAATTTGAAATTAATCTTGTGTAATATATTTTAAGAATTGACAGAAAGAAGGGTTTTGCATCATAAGTTTAATATAAGTTTAAAACTCACTTTGACAGACACTGTAATTAGGAATAGTGCTTTTCAAAATGGAAAGGTGCATTGCAAACTATGCCTCCAAAATGCAAGTGGAGGTTACTGCCATTATTATGGCATTAAGTTACCAAGAAGGTAGCACAAAGAAACAAGTGATCATCATTGACTCAAGAACTGCACTAATGGAGGTCACTAAATTCATGAGGGCTGTGATAATATTAACATATCAGGGAAGGGTGACCAAGTTTCTGTGGATTTCCTCTCTTGTTGGAATTTGTGGAAATGAAGGAGCAGGTGTGTTGGCTTATGTGGTAAGCTTTAGTGATGGTGTGGTGGGAGGATGTCTGTAGGCCATTCGGCAGGCTTGCATCTGAGACTCTTGGGCATTTCGTCTCATGTCTTGAGGCCTTTGTTTGAGTTGTTTTCTTCGTTTTACTTGGTGCCACAGGCTCCTTCCCAGTTATATTTGAGTCTTTCAGGATGTCATTAGTGATTTGTTAGACAAGGGAGTCATTGCTATTATGGTATTTAGACCACCAGATGATGTCCCAACTGTTTCAGGTTCCAATGAAAGACTGCAGATTCTTGGTTTATCCAGTCTTCTTTTTCGGTACTGTAAAGTGATGCAGTATTTATATTCCTTGTCTAACTTTCTGGATAACTACTGTTTCCAAAGCTGGCCAAATCAGTTTCAATTGCCTCAAATCAGTCTTGTAATGTTGCTCTGGATCAGTTACTGGCATGTTCCAATACACCCTCAGTTCAGGGATTGGCTGGGGTTCATTGCAAGCCATCTCCTCTGCTTCTACTTTTGAGTTCTTATGTTTGGGCTAAACTTGGCATCCAGAATTATCACCACCTATTCAAGTTGTGATTTCTCATCTCCGGGTTCTGGTGTACCTCGACGTTTGACTAGTTTGGGCTCCCAGTTGTCAGAGTTTACTGCTAGTTAGGGATTTGTATTTTCCCAATTGGGCCAATTTAGGTCCATTGTCAACTAATGAAGCATTTATTCTTTCTGAGCATTGACATGGTTGGAGTTGGTTTACATGTCCCCCTTGCTTTTGTGATCACACTGGATTCTGGTCTTGGTGTTTGTAGCCCTTCACAAGTTTTGTATGGATGTCTCTGTGGTACTAAAGCCATTTAGCACCTTATAGTACCATTTAATACCACTTGTAAATTACTGAGGCTGCCCAGAAAAGGGTGTTTCATTACATTCAACATTATATTTTGGGGGGAAATATACTTCTAATTCTGTAACTGAAACAACTCCAATTTTATACTGGTGTAAAACATTATAAACGGCTTTGTGCTATGCATGATAGTGCACAAGAAAACGTGTGTAACGTTGTATTATTGCAAATGTCTCTTTCACCACTGCACCTTACCTCCAGCTTATGTGAGATTTGTACATGATAGCAAACAAAAAATATGGTACATTGTTTAGCAAACTTTTTTTATATTTAATACACTCAAAATGCTCTATTGAAGAATCATAAGGAAGAAATTCACTTCATACCTTAAGTCAACAGGGACGTGTGATAATTGTATGTTATTTTTTAGTGATACACAGATGACTGGTGGAGGTGTTGATGTGTGATACACAAATGACTGGTGGAGGTGTTGATGTGTGATACACAGATGACTGGTGGAGGTGTTGATGTGTGATACACAGATGACTGGTGGAGGTGTTGATGTGTGATACACAGATGACTGGTGGAGGTGTTGATGTGTGATACACAGATGAGTGGTGGAGGTGTAAATGTGTGATACACAGATGAGTGGTGGAGGTGTAAATGTGTGATACACAGATGACTGGTGGAGGTGTAAATGTATGATACACAGATGACTGGTGGAGGTGTAAATGTGTGATACACAGATGACTGGTGGAGGTGTAAATGTGTGATACACAGATGACTGGTGGAGGTGTAAATGTGTGATACACAGATGACTGGTGGAGGTGTAAATGTGTGATACACAGATGACTGGTGGAGGTGTAAATGTGTGATACACAGATGAGTGGTAATTACCTAAGTGTAGTTACAGGATGAGAGCTACACTCGTGGTGTCCCGTCTTCCCAGCACTCTTTGTCATATAACGCTTTGAAACTACTGACGGTCTTGGCCTCCACCACCTTCTCCCCTAACTTGTTCCAACTGTCTACCACTCTGTTTGCGAAAGTGAATTTTCTTATATTTCTTCGGCATCTGTGTTTAGCTAGTTTAAATCTATGACCTCTTGTTCTTAAAGTTCCAAGTCTCAGGAAATCTTCCCTATCGATTTTATCAATTCCTGATACTATTTTGTATGTAGTGATCATATCACCTCTTTTTCTTCTGTCTTCTAGTTTTGGCATACAGTATTTAATGCCTCTAACCTCTCCTCGTAGTTCTTGCCCTTCAGTTCTGGGAGCCACTTGGTAGCATGTCTTTTCACCTTTTCCAGTTTGTTGATGTGCTTCTTAAGATATGGGCACCACACAACCGCTGTATTCTAGCTTTGGCCTAACAAAAGTCGTGAACAATTTCTTTAGTATATCGCCATCCATGTATTTGAAAGCAATTCTGAAGTTAGAAAGCGTGGCATAGGCTCCTCGCACAATATTCTTTATGTGGTCCTCAGGTGATAGTTTTCTATCTAGAACCACCCCTAGATCTCTTTCTTTATCAGAATTCTTTAAAGATTTCTCACATAATATATAGGTTGCGTGGGGATCTGTGTTCTCCTATTCCACATTCCATAACATGGCATTTATTAAAATTAAATTCCATTTGCCAAGTGGTGCTCCATATACTTATTTTGTCCAGGTCATCTTGAAGGGCATGACAATCATCTAAGTTTCTTTTGTGGATGTGTTAATGTGTGATACATAGATGAGTAATGGAGGTGTTAATTTGTGATACATAGATGAATAGTTGAGGTGTTAATGTGTGAATGATATATCAAGGAATGACCATGATGTTTTTAATGATAAAGTTTACTTGAATGACATAATGAGCATCATGTTATTTGTGAATGATACTTACAGTAAATGAGTTAAAAAGGCTTTCATTGTGTTATTGACCTAAACATTAGTTTAGTATAACTGAGGCAAAGGCATATCTGATTTATTGTTATTCTCAAAGATAAACAAATGGCAAAGAAGTATACAGTATTTACCGAACCCAAAATTAAGTCATAAAGAGCTATTATTCCCCCTGTGTTTTCTTTGTCATGTGTAATATTCCAGGTTTCAAAACAAATTTTAATTCATGGTAGTTACCACTATTCAAATATTCAGTGTAATATTTTATGAACTCTGGCAAAATTAAAAAAAATTGCATATTTACCATCATATAGGACATAGATATAATGTACTGTGTAACAGTATTTCTAAAGTATTTGGTGTTGGAATAAGTCTTCTTTTCATTTTGCTCTGCTCTTTTTTTATAAACAATTAATTTTGTTTTGTTACCAACTTCTTTTTAAATATATGTAAAGTATTTTACATACAAGCCATTTTTAACTCCAGATATCAAATGTTTTACAAATTCTTTTTTCAAAACTTTGAGGAACTTTTAATGTGCCCGCAGTACAGTATCGGTAGAAGTCAATTGATGTAGGCATGATTTTCATTGAGAATGGTGATTTGAAATTCTTGACAGAATAATGCTGTGAGCAAACTCAAGCATCCAAAAAAAAATCATTAATTCAGAGATCTTACTTTTGAGTTACTATGAAGTGATTTTTCATTTAATAATCATTAGGGAAACAAGAAACAAAGGCATACCCACAGAGTATTTTTTCATATACAGTATATACAAAGCTTGTTTAAATGTCAAGAGAATCTTTTGTAGAGATTGCTGCGTGTACAGGTTTTGATTTTTATTTTCAATAAGGGAGTTATTTTTTTGTACATTTATTGTCTCTCATTATCAAGCTATTACAGTATAATTCTCAAGAATACTTCAAATGATGCATAGATTCAATGGAACTTTACTGCAGTGTTTAAAACAATTTCTTAAAATACAAATAGAAAATGCTGTTTTTATATTACAGTATATGAGTTAATAAAATAATTTATCTTTTGTAATATTAAGCATTGTAAAGGAATATGGGGATGAAGAAACCAGATTGTGAGAGTAGTGTTGATGTGGAGAAACACAACTGCCTGACCTGGCCTTCTGTTTGCAGTGGCGCGGTGTGATGAGATTTCCCGAACAACTTCACCTTCACGGGCGCCGCCACTCTGCACCAGTCAGCAGGAAGTTCCAATGTGAGTTTTGTGGCAAGAGTTTTCAGTGGCAGAGCAACTTACAGTTACATGTCAGGAGTCACACTGGGGAGAAGCCATATCCATGCCCGCAGTGCTCATACCGAGCTACACAGCGCTCGGACCTGACCAAACATCTTCGCATACATACTGGAGAGAAGCCATATGCCTGCCCTCATTGCCCTTACCGTGCAGCGTATTCCTCATCTCTCAAGGATCATACACTTTTGCATCATCGTGGCATGGAACTGTCTACCTTATCCACCACACAACCACAATAGTTACGGCATTTTATGGCATCTTTGTCATGACATGAAGCCATCCGAAATATTGGTATGTTGGCATTTAAGTATATAAATGTACATAAGGATTATCAAGTTTAAGTATCCAGGAATATCATAAAATAGTAATGCCTCAGTATATGACAGCATGGAATGAAATGGTCAAGTGATATTAATGAAAATTTAATATCTTCTTGTCTCAGCCTTAAGACTTTATGGTATATTGCAATATAGAATGTACTAAGATGGTGAAGTATTTAAAAAGTGTGTAGTGACAGTAGCATTATGGCGGCTGGAGGGACCGCTGTGCATGAACTCTGCTGTCCGCCATGCCTTCCCCCTGAGTAACTGCTGCATGTCGCCCTATACCTCTGACTATTCCTCTCACCACTGCTGCTGCTGGTGTGGTAGTCTGACAGTGCTCTCTATTGCAGGCAGTGCAAAGGGCAGTAGCAGCGTTGGGGGGTGGGCGACTTGTGTGTCCAATCTGCCCCCGTGCCTTCCCTTCAGCTGCTGAGTTGAGCCGCCATGCTGCCACCGCCCATCGACTGGATAAGCTGTACTGGTGCCAGCAGTGTCATTACCGTTCTGATTCAAAATCTAATCTTCTACGACATCTAAGGACTCACACTGGCGAAAAACGCCATGGTTGCCCTATATGCCCTTATCGTGCAGGCCAGCGTTCTGATCTACGGCGTCACCTTCGCGTTCATGCTCTCAGACAACCACACAATGCTCTTCAGTGTCGTCTCTGTGATTTCACAACTCCCACAACTGTCGCCTTTGCTCTCCACATTTTAGAATCTCACTCTGATAAGACCCATGAAGACCCATACAATGACTCATAGATTATTTTATTTAGCATAAAATTATAATTTACACTTTGAAATTTCTTGAAAATACTTATTATTCACTACAAATATCAGTAATTTATAAGAGGATTTAAGTTTTATGTTTATTTTGGATGTTAACTCAGTGATTCAAGTAAAGAATTCTAGATATACTCTGATAGTGTGTGAAAAGTGTGATAGTCATAGATTACCTCGAAAGCTATTGAACTCTGGGAGGAGTTCAATGTATGTTGCCAAGAATTGATCAACTGTACTAGACATATGTGGTGATGTCAGTACAGCCCTCGGTCTGCCAGATATCTAGCCATATGCTTACCTCTTGCATTTCTTATGAAGTGCCCAGATCCAGATTGCTTTGGTTAATGTTTCCAATGCAGATTACTTTAGAATCAATTCTGAGTCATAATAAGTAGACAACCTATTATTACTCAAAAACTGAACAAATTAGTTGTTATAGTTTAAGATTTCTTCTGTTTTATTATACATTATTGGAAAAATATAGCCATAATTTTATCTACTTATTAGACAATAATTGATGAGGGTTCTGATAATCACTTCTAAAGCATAATAGATATCCCTAGAAATGATTGAACAACAATGAGACCAAAGAATATTATTTTGAATAAGCATATATATAGGGAATTTTGGATCCTACTTTTTTAATTGCACCATTATGACTCGGTATCTACAAGTCATTGTCGTTAAGATTATTGTAGTCCATAAGAGTATTTGGATCTACAAATGTTTGCTTGGTTTTGTTCTCAGAAAATGGTCAGTGTGGTATGTACTGTATTTTGTAAACTTTTTTTGGCAACAGGAGAACTTTATCTGTGGAATTGTTGGTAACCTGATTGTGCATTGTCAGCAAAAGCAAGAGGTAGGAATAATGCTCATTTGTGCGGTGTGTGTTTGGAGATAAAAAATTATACTGTAATTTTTGTGTTTGAAGTGGATGTTATATTTAAAAGTATCCCAAGTTTTTTTTTTTTTTCCAACAGCCTCTTACAGAGAAACTATTTCTGATTGAAATATCTATGTAGTATTAATTGGGTTTGTATTATACCTGCATTTGAATGTACAGTTCAGTTTACCCCCTATTTTCACTGTATATGCATGCTTGCTGTGATATTACGTACGTGTTATTACCGTTTTGTAGTTACAGAAAGTGAATTACTGTATGCATGTGGTGTCTTGTCATCAGTATGTACTTGGATCATAANCTCATCTCCCACCCACCCCCCAACTTGCTCATCTCCACCCACACCCCCCAACTTGCTCATCTCCCACCCACCCCCAACTTGCTCATCTCCCACCCACCCCCCAACTTGCTCATCTCCCACCCACCCCCTAACTTGCTCATCTCCTCCTCTCCCCTCAACTTTGTCATCTGCTCCTCTGCCCCAATTTGCTCAAAATAATGCTGAAAATAAATTCTTTGTGATAACTTGCTGAAATGTATGTACAGTATAAGCTTAGTTATCTTGAAATCTAGTTTTGCAGAATTGTTAAGTTGAATATTATCTAATTAATTTTTTTATTTCTTTTCAGCATACGTACACTGATGCAACATTAGCATGTGAAGGAAAATTTTTCCCAGTGCACAAACTTGTGATGTCAACATGTAGTGATTACTTTGCAGAAATATTTGAAAAAACTCCTTGTAAAAATCCAGTAGTTGTGCTCAAAGACATAAAAAAGTCAGATTTAGAGGCCTTGTTAGACTATATGTACATAGGTGAAGTGGATGTGAGGCAAAGTGAGCTAGCGGGACTCATTAAAGCTGCCGAGTGTTTAAGAATTAAAGGTCTCGCTGTACCAGATGAGGATCCAACCAAAGCCCAGAAAAAAGGGCCTAGTAGTGTACCTGAAGAAGGGAGGACAGTCCCCCCGCGAAACGAAAAAGACGGGAATCTGGAGGAGACCGTGGAAGGGCCCCTTCACCCATTATCCCACGGGGGTCCTCCCAATCGTCTTCCTCCCACCCCCCTTCCACATCGTCAGTGCCTAGTCAAGCACCCTCTCAACTGTCAAGTGTACCTGAGTCACATGTGCCATCACAGTCTATGCCCCCACCACCTAGTATATCCCAGGAAACGCGACAAATAGATAGTGGGCGTGGTAGACAAGATAGCCACCCACCACAATCACAACCACACCCATCTCAAATATCTTCTTTAAAGCCGTCTCCGGAGTCTCTTCGATCGCCCCCTAGTGGTGGACCCGAGTCCTCTCACCCATCTATAACATCACCCAGATCGTCTGATCCATCCCTCCTTCCAGTTCAAATGATTAAGGTTGAAGTAGATGATGGAGATAACTCTGGAGTAAGAGATTCTCACGGAGATAGAGAAGATGGCAGTGAGATGGATGGGGACGAAGAGGAAACTAGTAATGATTTCTCGGAATACCAAAGTCATGGTGGGGAAATAGAAAAGGAGGAGCATGATCAGATGGACTCCTATGGTGCTGACCAAATACCTGGGCCTTCAGGCCTACAAGGGGTGAGTGTGAAATTTATAGTTTTGTTGCTCTATATGGTTTTTTGTTTTCTGTGATCCTGCCGACTCGTAAAAACCTAACTGCTGTACTGTAGTTCACAGTAATTGAGTGATTCGGCGACCTACAGTATAGTACATCTTGGTCTCTCCTATGGGGGGGGGGGGGGCAGATTCAAACTGAAGTAGTAGTTTCAAAAATTTTGGTCTACACAGAGGTAGGCCAATGCTTGGGGGGTGGGGGGGGGAAATTGACTGATGATCTGATCTATGAATGAGCTGAGAATGGTCATAGAGAATTTTTATTATTTTGCCAGGATCCATACCCCCCCTCATCTTGCATGATCTTGTATCATAACCCCCTCTAATTTTCTAATTCTTTTCTCTCAAGGTTGTGAGACTGTTTTCTCAACCTGTCCACATTGCTGAGACACCTCAGTTTTGGCACTAAACTAGTTGCAAACCTCTGAACATTCTCAAGTTTCTGCTTATGCCTCATAAGGTGTAGGTTCCATGCTGGAGCCACAGTCTCACATAGGCAGTGTGTATGGACTTGAGACCTGGAAAATTCATTTTTGTTTTCCTCTATTTTTATTTATTTATTTATTTTTTTTTTTTGGGGGGAGGGGTTTAATTTACTTGTTATATACAGTACTCTTAGCTTAAGAGTACTGTACTTAAGTACTGTGCTTAAGTATTGTACTTAAGAGTCTAAATGGTCAACATTGTAACAAACAAAAATTTAGTTAAAAAAAATTGCAGACTAAATATTCACCAGGGTAATACTTTTATGAAGTACTGTATACTAGTTTGCTGTAAAAAAAAAAAATCAATAAACCGTTTCCAATTACATACCAAATAAAGACTATTAGAAATTTGAAACTCCAAACTCCATAAGTATTGTTTTTTGGAAAAATGTACAGACCATTTTTAGATTGAAGGGGGTTTAAATTAACAAGTGAAAAATTATGAGAATCGACTGGTAATTTATAGCTAAAAATTGTTGAAAATTTTATTTTTGTTTTACAAAAAAGAAATTGAATATCTTGACAACTATTTTGGTTCTTCTATCTTGTCAATTTTCTTGTAACTTAACACAGGTAAAGTATTAGCACCTTTGTTATGATGGCACATTTATTTGTATGGTATGCATAATATTTGGAAGCTGGGGTTTACAAAATAAAAGAAACTTTATTGATGGCAGTGCCAGCAACTGCCTCCTCTTTCACAGCCATAAATGGCACTGATCCATGTGCCAAGGAAGTGCCTGACAGTGCCCGAACAGCAACACTTCATGTGAGTAGTGTGTAGTGGGAGATGTGGAGTGATATGCATCATATCAGCTGGAGTCACTCCAATAAAACACCAGAGGAACAGAGTGAGCGAAAGGCAATGGAATACAGCACCACAGCGCCTGCTTCTATGAAAAATGCCTGTTGACTGGTTGTCTCCTCATATACACCCTCCTCTTGGCTCAGGCGACGTTGTAGTTGCTAACGACCGAAAGAAGCATTTTATATAGAGAGTTTTCAGATTTTTGTCTGAAAAATCCGATTATTAGAGCACAATCAGGTACGACCGGGATGATATGACAACAGTAGCAAACAGTTTTGCAAGGGGAGGGGGGGGCAGGGTTAGTTATTTGTAAAAAAAAAAAATTTGTTTAAAATAAGGATGAGATATTCACAAATGATGCCAGATGCTACAAGATTTTTACAGAATTTTTATATTTTTAAATTTTTGTCAAAATATATAGAATTTAAAAGCACCTGGTCCCTTAATAACAAACTTGTTTACATTTTTAAATGGCATTCTTACGCTTGCTAACTTCCCATGTACTGCTGATGTTGTTTTGTTTGCGTGAGCTTCTGATGTTTGTGTTAGGATTATGTCTACTCCCAGGTCTTTAATCATGGTTTCTTGTAATTGCCTTCCCTTTATGGTATAGTTAAATATAGGTCTCCTGTCTCCCTTACCCATTTATTACTTTGAACTTATTTGGATTGTTTCTTCCCCTCCAATTCCCACCATTTCATGCTAGGGTGTATCATCTTTCATTACATAATGTACACCTCATAATTAAACTAAATCTCACTCCATCCTCATTTTCCATGTTTTATGGCGACTAGAAGAATGTACAATTTACAAAATTTTTTTTGCAAAATACATAGTACAGTATTTTTAAATTTATAAACAAATAATTAAATACCCTATATGCTGGCACATAAGTTTACATTTGAAGTCTAAAAAAATCTCTCCAAAACCAGGGGTCGACTTCTCAGCTGAAAATAAGATGTGAACCTTTACCACTGAGAGATAAAGTAAACTGCCCCATCTAACATTCGTTTACACCACTTGCCATCACTCGTAGTCTATCACAATTATTTCCTACGGAAACTCGTGTTTGACAAGTCTATATCGTGTTCCATCTTTGCCCCCTTGAAGGGTCCCGCTTTCAAAGTTTTGCAGAACACTGATTTACATGGCAAAGGCTTCTATCCCTCCGACAGTTCTGAAATGCCTTTTCCTTATACACTTTTCTTCACACCCACTCTTATTTTCCTTTTACAGATGGGTCTAAGTCCACCGAGGGTGTAGACTTCTCTGTTGTATTTCTTGACCACGCCTATGTGTGTCGCCTGCCCCCAGAGACTAGCATCTTCATGGCAGAACTTTGTGCAATATTGTATGCTCTTCATCAACTGCGTTCTCCCTGTCAACATTCCATTGTTGCTGTAGTTGACTCTTGCAGTGTCCTCGTGGCTCTGGAGTCATTTAATCCTATCCATCCTGTGGTGGTTGAAATTCAACATTGGCTGTTTTAAGACTGAATTTTGCTGGGTTCCCGGCCATATTGGTGTTATCCTAAATGATCATGTGGATGCTGGTGCTAAGCAGGCTATCTGCACTTGTTCTATTTCCTGCAAAGGCGTTCCTTATTCTGATTTCTACCCAGTCATTCATTCCTCAATCCATGTCCATTGGTAGGTCCAAATCTGAACATGGAAATTATATCACTTGAGACCAGTAGGCATGGCAGGATGTGCAAAATAGCCTCATAGAAAAGCAGAGGTGCAATAGGTATGTCGAAGGAGATCTATACTGTATATCAACATCAAGGGCCCAAGAATTTTCAACACTTCTGCTACATCGCACAAACAACTTTGACTGGTCGGTATGGCGATGGCCTCGCTTCTTGCAGGTCTAAGCCCAATCTCCGATGGCCCAAGTGGTTTGGCCTCGTTCCTAACTTACGTCTTGTACCGGATTCTTGTCCTCGTATCCCTTACTAGCACTATGTAGTCATACTAGCATCGCCCTTTCTCCTGATGATTACCTCACCACACAAACGTATCGGCAATAAATATGTCACTTCATTGTGCAGTTCATGTAGTTTCGTGCTGATGAACATCACTTGCAGTTTTAGAGGATTGGAACAAGTTAGGTGAGAAGGTGGTGGAGGCCAAAACCGTCGATAATTTCAAAGCATTATATGACGATGAGTGCTGGGAAGACGGGACATGATGAGTGTAGCTCTCATCCTGTAACTACACTTAGGTAATTACGTAAGGAGCATAACTGGCCGGCCTCTCAGTGTTCGCGAGAGAACTCGACAAATATCTCCAAAGAATGCCTGCTCAACTTGGCTTTTATTCATACGTCGGGCCAACAGCCTGGTTGACCAGACGATCAACCGGGAGGCTTGGTCGGAGACAGGGCCGCAGGGCCGTTGATTCCTGGCCTACAAGGTCCTGCCCACACTAGGTTAGGTGGGTAGGGTCATTGGTCAAGGGGGGCCTGACAGCCAAGTGGACAGTGCTTCGGATTCGTAGTCCAAACTGCATTGTCCCACTTACGGTCGTGAATATCCTTGTTTACTGTCCTAAATTCCAGGATGTAAGTGTTTCTTGTTTCCCGATTGTTGCATGCATTCATTTGTTCCTTGCTAGAATCCTTGGTGAATCAGATACTGTACCTTTGATATCGTTTGCCGTGTGTGCTTTTGTTCTCATTGGTATCCTTAGTTATATTTAGTGTCTTGAATATCCTGCATCCTTGATGTTGCTACTTAGTCTTCCTGCCTTGGTGCCTTTTGATAATTACTTATGTGTATTTTAACACATTTACTGTAGGTATTACCATATAATATCACAATAGTTAACATGCACTACATTACAGTAGTAACAAACATAGCCCTGCAAACTCGCCATTTACAACATCTGATTGGCGTACCAGTGGTTCCACCAACTCCAAGCGCCTAGTTATTGAATTATGGGTGCGTGGGGAAAACTGATATTGATATTACCCTTCTATATTACTAGTATTTCTATAGTAGGTTCTTAATACCATTGTAATAGCGACCACTATTGTAATAATTCGCCTTGTTATACTATCTCGACCGCGCACCCAGCTACTACCACTGAAATAACCGCGCAATCTCCACTCTTTCTATGGTAATAACGGATGCTCTACCGATCATGTAAGATGTTAACACTCGGGCCGTCATACGGAGACGTAAACCAGTAAACAGAGGAGAGAGAGAGAGAGAGAGAGAGAGAGAGGGACAGAGACAGAGAGTGAGGAAGAGTGAGGCAGAGCGAGAACGAGAGCCAGGGAGGGAGAACGAGAGCGAGTGAGAGCGAGGGAGAGTGAGACACTAGTGAGGGAGAGTGAGAACGAGAGCAAGGGAGGGAGAACGAGAGCCAGTGAGGGCGAGGGAGAGTGAGACAGAAAGATAGAGGTATTCGTAGTCACAGCCTATCGTATGAGTTACCGAGTGACGCTGCCACCACCCTGAATTACCGGACAGGGGACCGGAGTGAGATTCGTAGGTCTTGCAGATGGAATAACCTACCAGGACAGGTGTAGGGGACAATCCAACGGTACAAGGATCCTGGCCTGACACTCGAATAATCCTGACCACTTGGGAACTATAGAGTACACAAGAATAAGGCGGGACGTACCCAATACTTAACCCTCAACACGGGACGGACGGGGGGAGGAGTACTGGATAATTACGGATACTAGGTCACTAGGTCAAGGGGACGGTAGGCCCAATATCACTTAGACAAGGAACCATTAATACACATTTAATAACACTTGATAATATATAACTTTATTTAAAATAATTAAATCTGCACTTCCCTAACTAATTCCTACCAGAGGCCAAGAGTACTGAATGAGGTGCTTTAGTTCAAGAGAGCCGTACTTACTCGTATGTTGTTCCACAGTTCTCCTGGAGATGATGTTCCCTCCCTGAGTCCACACACACCGTCCTCCTGGGCTGCGCCCACTCTACTGTCCCTCTTCCCTGATCTCTTCCTCCTCAGCTGAACATGAGGGTTTGCATTTAATGTGGAGGAGTTAATCCCTGTAGATTATCATGACGGCACCAACTCTGACCTCCTAGTGACTTGGTAACCGCTGACCTGTCCTCCTGCTTCTGGTACCAAGGTGTAACTTTTACATTGTCTGCCGCCGCCTGACTGGCGCCTGTGGTTTGTTCATCCTCCACGTGGCTTGTTCATGCTGTTATGATGTTCATGTTGTACTATGTACTGCTCTCTTGTTACACCATTGTGTTCCTGCTGCATAATGCATGCTTGTGTAGCTTGAGCTATACAACGAAAGAAACTTGGGCAAAAGTTTAGCGGAGGCAAGAGGTTGACATGGCTGCTGGAAGAAGTACTGTACTGTAATTCTAGCACCTTAACCTTGTGCGGTAAATATTTGTTAAGCTACCGTATATTATGTGACAGCAGTTTTTTCTTTCCATACAGTAGGGCAGGGAAAGTGGTGCTGTCTTATATAGATATTGGGGCCATCTGCAATTTGTGAAAAGCACAAGGGCTTTACATTCCACCTCCTGCTCTTTTCCTACACACTCCCACCTCTTACTCTCTTATTTACCCAACCGAGTAAGGGGATCAATGTTGCACACACCATCCCTTTCATTGCAAGTAATATTTCTGAATTAATCTTGTAAACTAGTAATAATGTCCTTGTGAACTAGTAATAATGTTCTTGTGAGCTAGTAATTATGTAAGAGTTCTTACTGCTTACCACATAAAAAACCACAGTGCATGAAGACGGATGGCATAATGCCTTGTAGGTCTGACCTCTCGGTGAATCTGATCGTAAACGTTCCAGGCTCCCTGGGTTACTCACTAGCCACTCAGCAATGTGAAAAATGTTCAACCATTTTATGGTTTCCAAGTTGGTTGGTTGTTGGGTTACAGAACAACAATAAATTTAGCCATATTAACAAGTAAATGCTCTAGAGAACAGATGCAGAAACAATAGTAGTTATTAGAGATTGTGCTTGACAGCGCTGATTATACAAATGTTTTATGAAATAGTAATCATCAGTATATTTGCTGCCAGAGTATCAATGGCACTAAAATATGTCATTGGATTGCTAAGTGTTAAACTTTAGCAAGTGTTCACACCTTAAAGCACATAATACTGCTTGAGTTTGACTTAAAATAACATACATATTAATGTTTTTTATAATAATATCTGTAGCCTTACAAATGTCAAATTCTTGTGCGAATCTGATGACAGACAGTGACCAATATATTTTCCTTTCACACCCTCAGTACCACAAATGCTGCTCCGAGACAGTTTGAGAGAGAAAAACGAGTACAAACATTAGAATTTTTTTTATATGTCACTTAAATCCTTTACACAAGTACCAAGTGTTTGTGTGTCAATGAGAAGAGAAGCATGTAGTGCCAGCAAACTAATATGGGCTGGACTTATTCACCTGACATTTGTTTTATGTCTACTCAATAAATTTGATCTCAATCTTGGCTGGTATGTTTATTTTTATTTGATTTTAAATGTTATAATTTGTAAAATACTGACATTTGTTTTTAAATTTTATGTATTACAGTATTAGTGCAACAGACTGGCACAGCAGGGGCAAATCTGATGAATCCTATGAAAGACATTTGTCCCATCAAATAAACAGTTTCCATTTATCACAAATCTTTGGTAATGAATTTTGTGTTAAAGATCTGACACTTGGCATGCACAAAGTTATATTATAAAGGTCTACTAGTGTGAATATAAAAATTCCCAAACAAATTTATTATGCACGCATCATTTGGACTCGTATGATGGCGTAGCCACTGGCAATTAATTTGTGACCAAGATTATATATATATACTGTATGATCATTTTAGGACCCAAATATGTAAAATAATGATCTCATTAGTGCTGGTGAGGGATGAAGGAAGGTGGTGGGAGGTAGCTGGTTGCCTCCCACCTCATCTGCCAATCTGTTAGTGTCCAAGCAGTTTGTTGGAAGCGCCTGACACCTGTGACCTCTTGAATTACATAAATTTTTTGCTCAATTCATATACAGTACATGACTAATTTTTCCTTGCCACCTTCAGCATCGTGATTTCTGCCGAGAGATACCTTGTTAATTAACCCATGGACTGCACACACCCGTTTAATATAATAACTCCAGTTTGTGTGTGTAATCTTTACTACATTGCCTGAATACCTGTGAGGATCGTGACTGGGTATGTCTTATGGTTGTACTGTACTGAATGAATATATCATGTCAATATTCTAGTTTCATAATCACAGAACACAGTTTCAGTTCAACTCTGTTCCTTTTCGATAGGATGTAGTGCTTGAAAGCAAAACGTTCCTTGAAAAGAATTGGCAATTCATCAAGCACGAAATTCTGGCATGAAATATCTGAACTTTCCTCTGCTCAGTGAACACATCTTGCTGCTGACTGCAAACCTCAGCCTACTGATGCAATGGAAGTCGCTAGCACTAGGTTTTATCTATGCTGCTAGAATCCGAACCAATGGCACTGAATCTGGAATAAAAGTTGTCTTGTACATATTCACAGCATACAGGAATGGCAGATAGCACAATTAGTGATATGTAACGCATTGGAAGTTGTGTTGAACCAAGACGTAGTGGTGGTGATGGTGTAATCTTCGTACTAGACAATAATTGTATCGTCCTCGCCAATCTGTACTGGTCGGAATCGATCCTATGTCATGCATAACAGACCTTCCTGAAAAGTCTCCGTCAAAATGCACCCAATAGAGTAACCTTGTTCATCTTTGCCAACATAAAAAGACTAAAAGCGCAGTTATCCGCTCTTGTCCCGACTCCTGTAAAGGTATTCCTTATTCCGACTTTTACGCAGTTATTCATTCCTCCATCCTTGCCCATTGGCAGGGTTGTTGGTCTTCTGTTGCTGGTAACAAACTGCATACTCTTGTAGTGTGTGTCCCCATTGCCTTCCTCCTACCACCGTAACAGGCGGTGGGACATAGCTCTGGCAAGGTAACTCTGTCACTTAATGGAGTGCCGCCCTGCTCCTTATTGTCCAAACTGCATTGTCCCTCTTACAGATGTGCATATCCTTGTTGAATGTCCTGACCTCCAGGACAATCGTGTGTCTTGCTTTCCGACCGTCCCTTGCGATCACTTGTTCCTCGATAGAATTGTTGGCGAATCAGATACTTTTGATATCGTTCGCCTTATGCGTTTCTGTTTTCATATTGGCATCCTTGGTGATATTTAGTGCCCTCTAATTATTCTACACATTTGGTCGTGCTACATAGCCTTCCCAGCTTGGTGCCTTCTTTTGATACTAAAAGCAAAAAATATATTTAATAATTGCCACCTCGTAGGTAAATGCAGTACAGCACTATGTACTGTATTTGGAGTTTTTCCCGGGAACCTTTGAAGGGGACTTCATGAACAGCGAGATCTAGATACCAGAATATAATTGTGATAGGATAAATAGGTCACATGGAGTAGGTTTTTATATTAGGACCCTGTATGTTTGGAGCTCAAATTCCACAAATGAGATAGATGTACTGGGAGTAAGATAAAACTTTTTTTTTTTTTTTATACAACTTCCAGATGCAACAGTTGAGAATTCACAGATCTCGGGCAAAATAGAGAATATCCTGAAAATCTGACAAACCCATTACCAGATATTATTTTCCGAGAAGACTTCAACTTGCCCCAGTCTAAGATTGAAGAAAAGCAAACCATAATAATATACAGTACCACGAATCCTATCTGGAAATAACCAATTACAGTCGAAGAAAATGTACCAACATATGACTTAGGTTGACATAACAAGCCAACTAGGACTGAAAATATTCTAGACTGAAACTTACAAATAATGAGAAATATCAAGGATATTACAATATCGGATAACACACACACACACACACACACACACAATTACCTCATTGAAGTACAAACTAACATAATAATCATAATGGGGTCTAAAAATATTGAGCAAGAGGGGCTGTTCAACTGTAATAAAAGGATAGACTGGGAAAGAATAAACATGGAATTTCTAAATATTGAATAGGAAACCTCTTAAGTAATAAAAGTTTCAGGCAATGAAACTTGCAAACTGTCTTCCAAACATATAAAGGTACTCTGAAATGTGTTTTGCAGAAAGTCTGAAAGGACCAGTGTAAAAAGAAAACACTAAAGGGAAAAAAGTAATGGAAATGCTTAAGCAGGCAAGACTGTCCATTCAAAATAAGAATTATATATAAGCGGAGATAAAGAAATAAACAGACTGAAGCAATCATAACAGATTGCATAAATGCAATTAAAACAAGCCATTAAAAATACACGAGTTAAACTTGAGTAGCCATTTTCTAGACCATTCCTCCAGTTTGTCCTCAGACTTTTGTTGTTGTTATTGAGTCTTGAGTCGTTAACATCACTAACAAAGTCCTCTTGATACCAGAGTGCAGTTTTTAGTCCCCCAAGTGATTTTTCAATTACGCCACACGGTGACTGGGAGCACACCACCCGTCAACCAAGATATCTTGGTGAGCAGTGCAGGATAAAAAAGCAAATGAACTGCAGATAATGCAATATTTTAATAAGCAAAAAGGCAAAGAATGAACATGGCTTTGAGCACAGTTCTATATCTGTGTTGGATTTTTGTGTATAGGTTTTAGTATTGTGGGATTATAGAATTTGTCATATAACAATATTGTACAGCATTTGGATCAAGGCAGGAGCTAGGCAATGGCTTGAGGGAACAACCTTCATTGAAAACATTTGTGTTCCACTGAATTGATTTGTTCAGACCATCCAGGAAATTGTTACAGCGAGGATCAATTAATGCCAAATGAACACCGAAGCTAGTATAGAAACAATCATAAGTGCCAGATTTTTAACAGCAAGAGGAAGAGGGAATCTCGGTTAATGTTAGATTTACCATTTCGGTCAAATGCTGGAAAAGACAATACCCAGTGACAGCCCTAACAAACACTGGCATCATTTGGATTTGCCAATATACTGTACATTTCAAAATAGGCAGAACAAGGTCCACTTTATAAAAGGCTTACGATGGAACAAATCAGTGTTTACATTTTTCAGTGAAAGTGAGGATTTATACAACAGTGAGATGTGGATACTTTGTACCAGAATATAATCTTTTCAGATGTGACTCAATCTGCATTGAGCTGCTAAACACCACAGATAATAGTCAAAACTGTACTCCAGTTCAGGTTTTTCTCCAAATTTTGTTTTTGTATGTAAATCCCTATATGCAAATCCTGAAATAACTCAAGATAACCCTGGAGGTAATCACTTCAAAACCATCACAATTAGTGTTACTAACAACAGTGGACATCTTCAAGAGGAAACTAGATACTTTCCTCCAAGGAGTGCCCGACCAACCGGGCTGCGGTGGGTATGTGGGCCTGCGGGCCGCTGCAAGTAACAGCCTGGTGGACCAAACTTTCTCAAGTCAAGGCCATGCTTATGGAGAAGAACTCCCAGAACCCCATCAACCAGGTATCCACTCCCAATCCATGGCTACATTATCTTGAACCTTGAAGTGTTTCTGTGGCTTGGCATCCCCATGGTCTGGTCGTTGACCAGGCCGCCTCGTTGCTGGACTGGTCAACCAGGCTGTTTGACACGGCTGCTCGCAGTCTGACGTACGAATCACAGCTTGGTTTATCAGGTATCCTTTGGAGGTACTTATCCAGTTCTCTCTTGAACACTGTGAGGGGTCGGCCAGTTATGCCCTTATGTGTAGTGTAAGCGTGTTGAACAGTCTTGGGCTTCTGATGTTGATAAGAGTTCTCTCTGAGTACCTGTTGCACCTCTGCTTTTCAACAGTGGTGTTGTGCACATCCTGCTATACCTCCTGGTCTCGTGTGATGTTATTTCTGTGTGTAGGTTTGGGTCCAGCCCCTCTAATATTTTGTTAGGTTATGGTTAGTTTTCATTTAGTTTGATTACGTTAATAAGGTGTATTATTCTCAAGCGTGAAATTTAAAAACTATTTGAGTATCCCCAAGAATCTAATTAGAGAGAAAAATCTTCAGACAGTTTTTAAGAGAACAAGTTAAACCGTTTATATTTTAAACCAACATTTTACAATACAATAAAGGTATACCTTAAGAATATTTTGTTTAAGATAAAGGTTCACATACCAATTTAGAAGTGGACTATTATTGGAACCGTAATATGCTTTCAGGCCAACAGGTGGTGGGGTCAGTATAAATCAACACCACTTATTAACATGTTGCTTTGGAAGGAGTTGACTCGTGTTCAAACTTTAATGGTTATATTCATTGCTTCACTTACTCAACAGACACACTACACTTGGTAAGCAAGTAACTACAGTATTCATGTATGTGTATATAATTAATAAAGTCGTTGGGTTATGTACATAGGCTTACGATGTAAGATGAACTCTTACACATTTACCTGTTCTTGGCATAGCCCAAAGGGAAAGTCTTGCAACCCACAAGTTTTCTTGTCTCTGGGAATGTCATTTAGGCATGGGGTCAAACACAAGACAGTAAAGATGAAATTGCCGTTAACAATTGCAGGCCCCTAATTCACTATAACCTCTGCACATACAGTACTACTGTAATTACAAAATAATAGCAGATTTTTTGTCTCTTGGTTAGTTAAATTACATCCATGTACAGTACATTTAATAACTATTTGTGTACAGTACTCTCTATGCTCACTTATCCGAAGTACTGTACTGCATATGGGAAGGACCCTCTGCCGGATATGCGGAATTCTTAAAGGGGAAGTCGAAAAATGACCATGTTGCAATTTTTTGTACCACAATCTTCAGATTGAGCTGAGAAAGCAGATTCAACATGAGCCGAGAAATTTTGGCTTATATTGTTGTAGTTTGTCCTCTTGTGTGAAACTGTTGATCTTGAAATGTGAAGTTCTTGAAAATTTATGTAACCTTATCTCCAGTTATCCAATATCTGTTCAGATATGGCGATGTTTGCCAGAAAATGATCTCAATCTGATTAAGTCAGATTACCCAAATATTCGATTTAGCAGGCTTCGGATAACGAGCTCATACAGAAATTTGTATAGAAACTTAGCAGTGATGATAAGCAGCAGCAAGTAATGATTATAGTGGCCCAGTAGATTAACAAATAAGGACGACTGCAATTTGCTTGGCGACTTCAAACAATGACACTAAAAACTATAAAATGTGGCATCTATCATTATGTCAAGAGTAGTAATTTCCAGGAATTGTTAAATCATACAAGTGCCTTTCAAGGCTCTTGGCAAATTTCCCCCTAACCAGCAAATAATTTAAACTGGGAAACAAAACTGCCTAAGATAAATTTTCACAAAGAAACCAGCTGATAAGCATATGATTTTAAGAACCTGTTGCTTAGATCATGACCTAAGTCTTATGATAAAGCAACAAAGATTTACAGGAAAGAGATAGTAGGGTTGACTGCATTTATCTGGACCTAAAAAAATAGTAGACATTTTGACAGTTTTATGTAAGAGGTTGTTCTGGAAACTGGAACATAGTAGAGGAGTGTTGTGGAGACATTTGGCATACCGTGCAATGGTTTCGGGACTCACCTCCCTGCAGCCCAGTCCCCAACCAGGCCTCTTGGTTGCTAGACCGGTTAACCAGGCTGTTGGACGTGACTGCTTGCAGCCTGCTGAAGCCTGACGTATAACTCACAGCCTGGTTGATCAGTTTCCTTTGAAGGTGTTTATCAAGTTCTCTCTTGAACACTGCGAGGGGTCTGCCAGTTATGCCCCTTACTTGTAGTGGAAGCACGTTGAACAGTCTCGGGCCTCTGATGTTGATAGTGTTCTCTCTGAGTACCTATTTCACTTCTGCTTTCTGTGTGGGGTATTCTGACATCCTGCCATCCTTCGGTGTCATGTGATGTTTTATGTGTTGTAGATTTGAGGCGACCCCCTCTTAATATTTTCCATGTGTAAATTATGTATGTACTGTATGTCTTTCACATGCGCTCTAGAGAGTGCAGGATGTAAAGTTTTCTTAACAGAAAAGTGAGGGCAGCATTCAGAGGCAATGTATCAGACTTAGGAAGTGTTCCCAGTTGGAGTACCATAGGGTTCAGTTCAGGCAACGGTAATGTTCATTGTCTATATAAATGATCTACGAGGAATACAGAATTCTATAAACGTGTTTGCTGACGTTTGAAAACGAGAATTGTCATGCCCTTCATAAAGACGTGGACAGAATAAGTGTATGGGGCAACACTAGGCAAATTGACATTAATGTGAATAAATACCATATTGTGGAATAGAAAAAATAGGTCACACACGACCTAAAAATTATGTCGAAAAGCTGTAAAGAATTTTGATGAAAGAGATTTAGGGGTGGTTCTGGATAAGAACCTGAAGACATGAAGAAAAATGTGTATGGAACGTACACTACACTTTCCAACTTCAGAACTGCTTTTAAATACAGTACATGGCAAAATATTACAGAAATTGTTGATGAGCTATGTGAGACTAAAGTTAGAATATGCAGTGGTTGTATAGTTACCGTACCATATTACAAGAAGCACATCATTAAACTAGAGAAGGTGCAAAGACATGCAGTAAATGGCTTCAAGAACTGAAAAATGAGCTACAAGCAGAGATTAGATGCATTATATATACCAAAGCTTGAAGATTGAAGAAAGGTGATGTGATCATTATATACAAAATAGTAATGTGAATTGACAAAAATAATTTTTTCTTTAATATTTTTTAATATATATATATTTAATATTTATTAAATTATATTATTATATATATTATTATATTTAATATTTATTTATTATATTTAATATAATATTCAATATTTTTTTAAACTGCAATTTAAAAAAAGAGGTCTTTGGTTCAAACTATGGAAACAAAGCTGCCCCCCCACCCCTCCCCCCCCAAAAAAAAAAACATTGAAAGCTCACTTTTGCAAACAGAATGGTAGACTTTTGGAAGGAGTTTAGCGAGAAGGTGGAGGGTGCCAAAACCATCAGTAGTTTCAAGAGAGTCATAAGACACAGGGTACTGGGAAGACGGGGGCAATACGAGCGAACCTCTGATCCTGTAACTACACACAGGTAATTACTCATGAGTACATAATTAGACACAAAATACAATGCGTTTGTAGTCTATATTTAATTATTAGTAAACATTAATATTAATTTAAATAGATACACAAAGAATCACACTAGTGTGATATGTATAACAGTGAGAGAATCAATTGGACTATTTGATAAGAGGTGACCATGGAAATGGTTTCAGTTCTGTACTCTACTAGTTGTGCTTGTAGGGGATGAGCTTCAGCTCTTGGGTACCATGTCTCGACCGTCAATCAACTGGTGTATATGTTCCTGAGCCTATTGGGCTCTTATCATATCTACATTTGAAACTGTGTATAGAGTCTCCTCCACATCACTTCCTAAAGCATTTCATTTACTGTATTAACTAATCTGACAGAGAAAGAAATTTATAATGCCTCTGTGGCTCATTTGGGTACTCGGTACCACCTGTGTCTCAATGTGTGATTATCACTGATTCTAAATAATGTTCTTATCTACCCTGTCAATTCCCCTGAGAATTTTGTATGGGGTTATCATGTCTCCCCAAACTCGTGTCTTCCAGTGACGTGAGGAGCAAATCATGCAGCCTTTCCTCTTAACTCGTACCTTTTAGATCTGGGTCTAGTCTGGTGGCATACCTTGAGGTTACCGTGAGATGATTTTGGAGCTTAGCGTCCCCGCAGCCCGGTCGTCGACCAGGCCTCCTTGTTAGTGGACTGGTCAACTGGGCTTTTGGACACTGCTGCTCGTAACCTGACATGTGAATCACAGCCTGATAGATCAGGTATTTTTAGGAGGTGCTTGTCTAGTTCTCTTGAACACTATTAGGGGGGGGGGGGTTGGCCAGTTATGCCCCTTATGTGTAGCTCAAGCGTGTTGAACAGTTTAGGGCCTTTGATGTTGATTGTTCTCTCTCTTAGTACCTATTGCACCTTTGCTCTTCACCAGGCTATTCAGCATATCCTGCCATGCCTTCTGGTCTCATATGGTGTTATTTCTGTGTTTTTGTTTGGGATTAACCCGTCTACTATCTTCCAAGTGTAAATTAATATGTACCTGTATCTCTCCCGTCTGCAATCAAGAATACAGATTTCGGCATTTTTTAGGCAATAATTTAGATGTTTTTCTGAGTTGGATTCTAGCAGTAAAGAATCTCTGCATGCTCCTCCAGGTCAGTAATTTCTCCAGCTTTGAAAGGGGCTGTCATTGTGCAACAGTACTCCACTCTAAGAGAGCACTTGCATCTTGAAAAGTATCGTCATCAGTATAACATCTCTAGTGTGAAAGGTTCTTATTATCCAACCTGTCATTTTTCTTGCACTTGTGATGGCTACTTTTTGTTCTTTAAAGGAAAGGTCTTCCAACATGAGTACACTTAAATCATTTATATTGCCTTTTCAGTATGTTATAATTGGACTGCGTTTTGTACGTGGTTTTCGTTTTTATATTTTCATTTTTTCCGTAGCGCAGAAGCTGGAACTTACCTTCGTTAAACACCATATTATTTTCTGTAGCCCATAGCTACATCTGATTTAAAAACCTGATTTACATCTGGTTGGAGGTTTGCCGTGTCCTCTATGTTATCTACTCATAAAATTCTTGGTGTCATATGCTAAGATGATACAGTACTATAGAGTGTGTCCTTGTCTATGTCCGATACGAGGATAAGAAAGAGTGCTGGAGCAAGCACAGTATCCTGGAGGAACTGAGCTCTTCACGGTTGATGGACTGGCTTTTATTTTGTTGACTGTTACAGATTGAGTTCTGTTAGTCAGGAAATTGTAAATCATCTAAATATTTTCTGGTAATTCCTTTTGAACACATTTTGTGTACAATAACACCATGGTCACATTTGTTGAAGGCTTTTGCGAAATTTGTAAATTACATCAGCGTTTTGTTTGTCTTCCATGGCATTTAACCCTTACACTGCTCAGGGGTCCTGGGGACATTTACATCCCTGTGCGCAAGAAAAAAAAAATTCAATTTTTTTTTTCGTCTTCTAAACATGTTAATTTGTGTCCCCTGAGCACGGAAAAAATAGCAAAAAAATCGTAGGTGACATATTTTGGGCGCAATTGACCGAAGAAGTCTGGCAAAAAGTGGGCGTTGACAGAGCGGTCGTCAGAGCCGGTCAGCGTCACCCGCGCTGACAGATGTGAGTTGCCACAAAGATATTATTACCTAATTGTTTCAATGTCTCCGATTGATTTTTTCTTAGTTTTTTTGCAGTAATATTATTCAATAGTGTGTATTGTAATATATTTATATAATAAAAGTGGTGAATAATCGCTATACTCGTATGGTGTGCATATTAGTAATTCAATTATTATGTTCGTAAAACAATAAACAAATAGTTTTGCTGCTATTACACTCTATACACAGGTTATATATAAGTATCTGCATATTTTGGTCACCATAACGAACCACTAAGTTGGTATTGAGAGTCGAAAAGCAACGAAGAGTTACCGCCACACACCAGCCAGCCACTCGCTGCCACTCCCTCAACACACGCACTAAACTTTCTCCCCCAACAATACCATTTGTGGTGTTATTACACTATATACAGACGTTATATATAAGTATGTATATATTTTGTTCACCACAACTGTACAGCTAAGCTGATATAGTTAGTTCAGGCACTAGGAGTCGTCGGTATACACAGCTGGCGGCTGGCGGCTCCCTCACTCATTCAAGGTCACACACACACACACTAAACTTTCTCTCCCAACAATACTGTTTGCAGTGTTATTACCCTATATACACATATTATATATAAATATCTACATGTTTTATGCACCGTAACTGGACACCTAAGCTTGTAGTGCGCCCAAAGAGCATAGTGGCCACTCTCTAAACAGCTAGACAAATCGTGCAGACGACGTCACCTCCGTCACCCAAATGGCTCCTCCCAGCATAATCCTTTTGCTGTTATTACACTAATACACACATTATATACAAGTATCTACATTTGTGTTCACCATAGAGAACCACTGAGCTGGTATGGTGAATGTAAACAATAACAGGTGGCCACACAGTCAGTAAACGATGCTGTCTCCCTCCGTCTCTGAGCATCACTCCTCCCACAGCGCTAATTATTACAACAATCTTGCTATTATCACAACCCTGGTTATTTATATCACAGTCAGGGGTCATCTGTAATATTGTCATCACTAAATAATAACAATTATATATTTATTTTGACATTTTTCGGCGATGCTGTGGTCACAAGCTGAACAGCTATGCTGCTCGCTCATGCTGCGTGCGCCAGCCTTGGTTGCTCCAACAGTAATGTGCCTCTCACACCTGAGAATATTGCCCACGATTTTTTTTTTTAAATTGCGTCTGTTTACAAGAGCCCTGAGGAAGCTATGTGAAACCCGTGTAGCCGCGGGCCATTTGAATCGGGCGTGGCACCCTATGGCGTATATATACGCCATGCGCACCGTGGGACATGTTACTCAGGGCGTATATAACGCCATGCGCAGTTTTAAGGGTTAA
>WNGS01165503.1:25015650-25049772 GCA_020271785.1 Procambarus virginalis | reverse complement strand
AGTGAGGGGAGAGAGGGGAAAGATAAAGGCTGATGAAAAGTGTAACTGGTGTAGGCAGTTTAAAAAGGGGACAGAAGGGCAATGAGCGGTGGCGGTGAAGGGACAAGGGTAAAATAGAACGATAAAGGTGTGAACAGAAGCATTAAGTAAGGAGAACACATGAGGAAGTAGCAGCAGAGTATGGGAAAGAAGTAGCAGAAGACTAGGAATATTCTAGTTTTCCTATATTTTCTTTACTATGCGCGAGTTTATGAAACATGCAGCAGGTATGACTCGGCTGCTGCCTCCCTCAATTGCTTACTGAAGAAATTGGCAGAGAAATTTAATAAAACACATGCAAATGTACTTATTATTTATGATTCTTGCATTAATAAGCTTTCTTTCCTTCGTGTCTTTCATTTTTATTTAAGAGAAAGCTTAAATGGGGTTATTGAGGTTTTATTTATCTCTTAGGTGAGAGCTAGCAGCTGATTAGCAGTCCATGAATATAAAACACACTTATTAAATTATATAAATGTAAAATGTACGCATTACAGTACAGTATTTAGGATTTTTGCATTAATTAGAACACACACTTTCTCCCATGCTTCACAATACTTAATGTGAAGTAGCTTACACTTTATCTGGGAAGATTGAAGTCGGAAAATTTTAATTGCTGTATCTTCTGCAGTAGCAGCAGCTTCGCACCACACCAAATAAAGAATTTGTATTTGGAATACAGAATTATATGGACATGTTTGCTGATGATGCTAAGATAACAGGGAAGATAAGATACTTAGATGATTGTCATGCCCTTCAAGAAGACCTGGACAAAATAAGTATATGGAGCACTACTTGGCAAATGAAATTTAATATAAATAAATGCTATGTTATGGAATGTGGAATAGCAGAACATAGACACCTCACAACCTATAAATTATGTGAGAAATCTTTAAAAAATTCTGATAAAGAAAGAGATCTAGGGGTTATCTTGAGATGATTTTGGGGCTTTAGTGTCCCCGCGGCCAGTCCTCGACGAGGCCACCCCCAGGAAGCAGCCCGTGACAGCTGACTAACACCCAGGTACCTATTTTACTGCTAGGTAACAGGGGCATAGGGTGAAAGAAACTCTGCCCATTGTTTCTCGCCGGCGCCCGGGATCGAACCCGGGACCACAGAATCACAAATCCAGTGTGCTGTCCGCTCGGCCAATCGGCTCTCCTAGTTCTAGAGGTGGTTCTAGATAGAAAACTATCACTTTAGGATCATATAAAGAACATTGTGCAAGGGGCCTATGCGACACTTTCTAACTTCAGAATTGCTTTTAAATGCATGGATGGCAAAATACTAAAGAAATTGTTCACAAATTTTGTTAGACTAAAGCTGGAATAGGCAGTGGTTGTGTGGTGCCCATATCTTATGAAGCACATCAACAAACTGTAAAAGGTGCAAAGACATGCCACTAAGCAGCTCCCAGAACTGAAGGACAAGAGCTACAAGGAGAGGTTAGAGGCATTAAATATGCCAAAACTAGAAGATAGAAGAAAAAGAGGCAATACGATCACTGCGTACAAAATAGTAACGGGAATCGATAAAATTAATAGGGAAGAATTCCTGAAACTTGGAACTTGAACAACAGGTCACAGATTTAAACTAACTAAACAAAGCTGCCGAAGTAATACAGTATAAGAAAATTCACTTTCGTAAACATAGTAGTAGACGGAACAAATTAGGTGAGAAGGTGGTGGAGGCCAAAATTGTTAGTAATTTCAAAGCGTTATATGACAAAGAGTACCGGGAAGATGGGACACCACGAGCGTAGCTCTCATCCTGTAACTACACTTGGGTAATTATACACCCCATCAATCTCTTCTTTTATTGAATAAATTTGCTGATATAGCTCATTAAAAAAATCTTGTACAGTAGAGGCTTTTTTAGGATAAAATAGCGTGGGTGAGGTTAATTGTATGTAATGAATGAAAAATGATTAAAGATTGTCCATCAGTTGTGAGAGAGGCAATAGTAAGCTGCCCCTCACTGCCTCCCACACTTACCGCTGACTACCGTAACGCTTCAAACAAAACAAAAATGCTCCTCACCACTTTACATATAATTTTCAGTTCTCATGTGCACTCAACTCTGTCAGTAATACAGGGTCTTATAGACACAACATTGTGACAGTAATATGGAGTCCTATAAACAGAACACTTGTTAGTAATATGGGGACCTATAGACAACACTGGCAGTAATATGAAGTCCTATATAAACACAACACTGTACCAGTAATATGGGGTCCAGTGAACACACACACACACACAAGGTGCTATGCCAATAACCTGGAGTGAAATAAATACATAAAAATGCCATAAACATATTGTGTCAGCATTAGAGATCCAATAAACTTTAATCTTATACATAGAGAAGAAGAATTATTGCTGGAACGAATGTTGAGGTCTTTAATGGTTGATTGATGCCGTACTAGATGAGCTGGATTGCATTGGTTATATGCTGTAGCAGCTTGCAAGTGACTAGAGTCTGACTGGTAAGGCTATAAGGAAGATCCAGGGAAGTATGACTGTAGGCATTGTTACAAGAATGTAAACATTCACGAAACTTAAAAAAAAATAAAACTGACACGGGATGTATGTGTAACTAATGGAATAGGTGTAAAGACTTGCATTGGCAAATGTAGTAGTTATGTGTGAATAATGGTATTATACAATTATTTTTACTTTTATTTAACTGAGCAGTTAGGAGGGAAGGAGTGTATGCATCAGTGATAAAAAGTCAATTTAATTATTGAGATGTAGGTTTTGTTTTCTGTTAGAGAAATTTAAGTGATTGTGCAGTTGAAACTTGAAGGAGGGCTGGAATGAATTCATTATTTTTCAAAGTATTGTACTGTAAATTAAAGTTTCTTCAAACTTATAGTATGGGAAATATACCAGAGTACAGTACCTGTATGAAATCAAAAGAAATGGGAAATTACAAATTACCAGTACATTATAACACTACAAGCATCTAGAGTGAATTTCTAATGATAATTATGTGTAGCAGACAGTGAAGCTGTACCATACATTCCTCTGAAAGCCACCAAAAATGTCTAGAGAAAGGTATTCATTTTGTACTGTATTGTTATCGCATAGCTTTAAAGATTGTATTTCATGCGTTAAAACCAATTTAACATGATGAGACATAATAGTAATCAAGCTTCTTACAAATATTTTGCTACAGCTTGTGATATCACGAGTACTCAGTAAATCAACTTAATTTATGATAACATTTTGTGTACTGTTTTCAATATTTTAGAAATTGTTATGCATGTTTCAGCTAAAAGTTTTGCTCCTCTTAAGGATAAACTTTACAGACTAAGTTATATTGTAAATGCAAGTTAAAGTTTGTGTATGGTAGGGCTACTGGAAGTATAGCTATAGCATGGATACCATATTGGGAGAGGGCATGACTAAGGGTGGCGTGTCTTGTTCTAGGCACGGTGGCCGCGTCGTGAGCTGGTGTGTGGGCTGTGTGGACGCATCTTCAAATCGTCAGTGGACCTAACACGTCACATCCGAACACATACTGGGGAAAGACCCTTCCAGTGTCCGCATTGCCCTTATCGTGCGGCGCACAAAAGCAATGTGCAGAGGGCATGTCCGCACAAGACATGTCCAAAACTTCATTCCGTTTCTTAGTCCTCTTGACCCATCATAAGTTTGAGGAATAAATAAAAGCAAGTTTATAAAATACAGTACTGTAACTTCATTAAGAAAATGAGGAACTTTTGAAAAGTGGAAACATTAAATATATTTATCACAATCCATGAAGAAAGATAAATTCCATTTTTTATGCTATCTTTGTTTAGGAAAGAAAAATAGTGATATTGTTTTGAATTAATGGCGTGGGTGTTGGTGGAGGTGAAGTTGATCTGCGTTTTGGTATGAAGTACAGTATTGGTTGACAGCCGGGTTGTCTGTTGCAGTGCGGGCCAGGGACGTTGACGGCGGCTGCAGTGGAGACGACCCAATTGATGAGTTGCGCCCCTTCTATCTGGTCATCTAGCGATGTGGTTGCTGGCCCCTCTTCAGGGTGGACCTTGGGCCAGGGCCGCCTAACCAGCTCCATTGTAGCCGAGCGGCATTACCCATGTGTCTACTGCCGCTACAGTTCCCGATCCCGTGTCGATCTGGACAAGCATATTAGGACACACACTGGCGAGAAGCCTTTTAAGTGTCCTTTCTGTGTCTACATGTCTGGTGACAAGAGTAACTTTCGTAGACATCTATTAGGTGTTCACAAGATAAAGTACACTGATATTCAACCATTGCCACTACAGCCTGCCAGTGTGTCCTCCCAGCCTTCTTCACAGATCCCTAAGCTGTCCCCCCAGTCTTTACCAACACAGTTTTCCAAACTCTCTCCAAAATCATTGTCAAAGCAACTTTCTAAAATTACCCCTCAGTCTGCTTCATCACAACAATCTAAGGTGTCTCCGACAACCTCATTACAATTATCTGGTCATTCCCCTATGACTTTGCCATCACACACCTCTGATCCTTCTCAGCCCACTCGTTCCTTGTCACATCCTGCTGGAGAATCCCATCCTCCTCAGCCTGCAGATTGCTCTGTAACCTCCCATGCTGAAACATCCCAGGCATCATGAATAAACTTTACAGTGCATCACATGAACCAAATCTTGTTACCAGTTTTACCAGCAGGGAATATTAAAAGTGAATGGCACTTGTGCATAAGGTTCCACCAGGAAACAAGATAACTGCCAAACTATTCTGAATCAGAAAGGACTCCACAATGAGGAAGTAATTGTGGAAATATATGTGATCCATGAGTATTCGTGGGCAGTGTGCTTGAGGGATTGCAGTGCTGATGTAGTGGTTTCCTTGCAGCCGCGTGGTGGCCTGGCGGCAGTGATGGCAGCTGTACGACGGGGCAGCACACTCCAAGCAGGATCGGTGGTGCTGACCGATCACCAAGCCTCGTGCATGGGTCGAATAAGCGATGCTGATGCGGGCACAAGCAGACCAATTGAGGGTGGGATAAAGCCTTTTGTATGTGGCTGGTGTCCCTATCGTGCCCTTCGCCGAGGTGACATGAAGAAGCATCTTCGTACACATACCGGAGAGAAGCCATATTCATGCCCATCCTGTGCCTTCCGCTCGGCAGATTCAAGTGCCCTCCATCGGCACATTCGTGCTAGACATCTACACCATCAAATCCAACATCAACCACCTAAACAATATGAAGGTCCTGCACCACTACTATAATCATAACAATGACATGATTGCCATCACTCCAGTCTCTGCAGTAAAGTTGAATGAACTGTATTCTACTTGACCACAAAGTCCCAGAAACTTTCAGAAACATTTGTTACATATATTTTATTCATGTTAAATGTATAAATTCTGCAGCTTTATTTTGAGATATTTTAATTTAGAAGAATTTTGTCATGAAAAAATAATTTGCTTTTAATTTTCTACATGTATCATACACAAGCCAATGTTTTAAATGTATAGTCTTAACAATTGTTGTGATTCATACATTTTGTTTGTTGGGCTTTTTTGAGTTAATGGGATATTTTATAAATTACTGTAGCTCTTAATAAAGCATATTTTAAACAATAATTAAAAAACTGAATGCATTATGCAAATATTTCTTTTTATATAGTTAAAATGACATCAAAGTAATCACATGCTTTGTAATATAATAGCCTATAACCTTGCGTTTTATTTAGTTGGACCAAAGATAAGTTATGAAACATTGACTTTTTTGGCCCCTAATGGGGTTTACGTAATACAGTCATGTATTTCGATTTCATTTTCGTTTGATATGAACGATAAACCTAAATGTAAGACCATGGTCGGAAGACATAGTGTTGCCTTATAGAAATATTCACAGTTGGGTGGTCATCAATACATGATAATTACCAGCATGCATTCACCTTACAATATTTTAATGGAATGGAATTGTTAATAAAACTGAATTAAGGAGCCTGGAATTTCACTTATGCACATTACTCTCCTCCCCCCAGCATTTGTCGTTGACTCGGATGCCCTTAGTTTTCTGTCTTTGCCTGAGGATATCTTCATAGTATCTTCATATGTATAAATACTGAAGTACCATCATTTTAAAAAACTTTCAACTTGCTTTTTAGTCTTGTAGAGAGGCATCACCCCTAGCATAGTGGTGTAACGAGAAGCCTTTTAAGTGTCCTTTCTGTGTCTACATGTCTGGTGACAAGAGTAACTTTCGTAGACATCTATTAGGTGTTCACAAGATAAAGTAACACTGATATTCAACCATTGCCACTACAACCTGCCACTATGTAACTACAGTACATAGGTAACTATCTAGTTACTGTAACTACAAATAAGTAATAACACAATTTATTTCTTCAGATATTGAGTTGTAGATACTGTAGTTGGAATATATCCTCTTTTTAACACAATATGTCCTCTTAAGTGGATATATTGTGTGAAGAAAACCTTAGTAGTTTTACAAGTACTTAAAATAACACATGAAAAGAGATAAGACATAACAAGCCTCAAAACCTCAAATATTACAGTCTTTATACTAAATCCTACTTGTAATTTTGCAATCTTGTAGGAAATACTGTCTGTAAACATCAGGGTATCTAAACTATACTGAATATCCTGGGTTGTACTGAGCTTTTATACTGTATTCTTTTAATCGTAATTCTGATCCCTTCCGAGTTTAGTATGAGCATTGTACTGGAGCTTGCAGATATTATAGTTATACTGAATGCTTTCAAGGCAATAATTGAACCCTATCAAAGGGCATAACAAGTGTGTATTGCAAATTACCAGATATTGTGATCTGGTCAGTGGAACGTGATGGAAAAAAAGAATCATTTTTACAGATATGTCATTGTGCATATGTGTATTTACATTGTGCTGTTCAGACCCCCTACCGAATATTGAGACAATTGTATGCCTCCCAACGCTTGGCTTTTGAACCAAAACTACCTTCCAGAAACCATGAACCATTTTAGAGTATCATTTTACTGAACAGTACTAGCTAGGTATGATCATTGTACGGAACCATAACAGAGTATGATGTTAATCACTGTACTGTATTTTGCTTCTATGTGATGGTTGTAACATTCGAGAACATTCCCTTGTTCTATAGATTTTATGTACATTGTACTCCATCATAGTATACTGAATTGTGTTGAGACTAAAGCAATATCATTTGAGGGTTTGTGGACTAGTAGGCTTTGGGAATTCGAGTTCCCTTAATGGAGTTTGAAGAGGCAGGATTATATTACATTCATACAGTTGTCAGTGTTTTGTCCTATATATATGTAATGTGTGTGTGTAATACTTTCAGACAATAATACACACACACACACACACACACACACACACATATATATATATATATATATATATATTGTCGTACCTAGTAGCCAGAACTCACTTTTTGGCCTACTATGCAAGGCCTGATTTGCCTAATAAGCCAAGTTTTCCTGAATTAATATATTTTCTCTAATTTTTTTCTTATGAAACGATAAAGCTACCCATTTCATTACGTACGAGGTCAATTTTTTTTATTGGAGTTAAAATTAACGTAGATATATGACCGAACCTAACCAACCCTACCTAACCTAACCTAACCTATCTTTATAGGTTAGGTTAGGTTAGGTAGCCGAAAAAGTTAGGTTAGGTAGCCGAAAAAGTTAGGTTAGGTTAGGAAGGTTAGGTAGTCGAAAAACAATTAATTCATGAAAACTTGGCTTATTAGGCAAATCGGGCCTTGCATAGTAGGCTGAGAAGTGCGTTCTGGCTACTAGGTACGACATATATATATATATACTGTATATATATATATACATATAAATATATATATATATATATATATATATATATATATATATATATATATATATATATATATATATATATATATATACAGTATATATATATATATTTGTATTTGTATGCATGTAAGAATAATCATAAAAATTTTTTATTTTAGTTATGCTTATCTTTTATCATACAGATTTGGATACACTTAGGAAGATGAAACGAAATTTCCAAACATTTTCGTGTTTCAAACACATCATCAAGGAATCCTGTATTCTTGATAATGTGTTGAAACAGGAAAGCGCTTGGTGTTTTAATTTCATTTTCGTAAGTATATACTTACGCATACTGTACATATATATGGGCCCAGTCCTATACGTTTTGTTGTTGTTGTTGTTGTTGTTGTATAGTACAGGGAAATCAGAAAAAAGTAGGTTTTAAAAAGGAAATCTTGGGAGATGAGGTAGAGTTTTCATATTTCACGTTATGCTTTTGGCATTGTTATACATACTGTATTTTATTTTTGTTTTGCAAGAAAATTCTGGGTTTTGCTATTCAGCAAAATAAGATGTTTTTGGCAAAGTGTGGCAAATGGTGAAGGGTAGAGTAGGGAGAGGTGACCTGACGTGGCTCTTTCCATTGCAGCGGGGCCTGGGGAGGCTACTGGGGACGGTATGTGGGCTCTGCGGCCGGACGCTCAGCTCGGCATCAAGTTTGGAGCGGCATCTTCGCTATCATCGTGGAGAACGCCGCCATGCTTGTCCACATTGCCCGTATCGGGCTGTGGCTAGAGATAAGCTCGTCCGCCATCTTCACACTCATACGGGACACAGACCACACCGGTGCCATTTCTGCCCGTTTGCTGCCATTCAGGCCACTGATCTGCGTAAACATGTTCGCAGCAAGCATGCTACTGAGCTGATGCTTTTGCCCTGAAAAAGACCCAAGATTTCAGATTTGTTTCTTACTTCATTTACATACGGAAGAACCTTTCCCTTTCATTGAACATCATTTCTTAATGAAAATTTAGCAAAGGGATGCTGATACAATTGCTCAATGGGGAAATCAAGATACTGTACAGTACAGTATTCAGTTTGGCTGACTAGATTAACTCGAGGACCAACTGTGTGAAGAAGTTAATGTTATGGCCACTTCTGCCACTGATTTTGAATTTATATTCAATCTAAAGTACAAATGTAGTGTTACTGTGTACTGTGTTCAAATGTATTTAAATTAATGTGCATATTATGTGGAAAAAGAGTTAAACCAAGAAACATTACAAGATGCAGTGATTACACAGTAAGAACTAATGTTAATTGGCAGTGTTAATGTCTGAAGTGAACTTTAAGAAGATGGGACTTGTAGAGGGTTAGTCCTCGGGTCTTAATCTTGGTCCCCTGTCTAGAGACAACCACACAAGTGAACCACTACTGTCTGTTTTCTCTGTCTTGTATAATTCTATTTTGCTTTTAGGAAGCATTCTTTTATTCCTGTTTCCCCTTGTTTCTGTTCTCAGGATCTCATAAGTTTTACTTGAGCATGCAGTAATCATCTCTAGCTTTGGGGCTTCCATTTACTTCCAGCTTTAATGCTTTAGTATTTTCACATTTCTTCATAAAGCTATCTATACAGTATAGCATGTTTAGATTTGTCGCATCTAAAGAACCTAATTCCCCAGCTGTTGCGAATATCCTAACACTGCATTTATTATGTTTTCCACTTTATCTTAGCTGGACATTTGCCTTTACCACAACCCTCCTCCTGACTTGTCTCTAAGGCACCTCACTAACACCCACTTCCCGCCGGCCAGGGCCTGTAGCACTGCAACTCACGACGCGTTTTTTGTTTCCTTTGCAGTTGCAAGGCCCAGACTTGGCGCGGCGGGCGTGGGAAAGTCTCTCGGAAAGTCCTTGTCGCTCGTTTGACCAGCTCTGCGCCTCCACCTCGCCCTCCCCACCGACTAGGGGGGTCTCAGCTCCATAGTGGAGGAGCCCCAGTAACTTCTGATCGCCCCNCTAACCAAGGTACCAGAACTAATTTATATGTTAAAGCCAAGGTTGATTAAGGATTTAAAAGATATATACAATTTTTGGGCTTTTCAGCCAGTTTGAGATTGCATTTATAAAAAGTTGAACAAAATAGCAGATATTGGCTAGTTACTGGGTTTGTTTTTGAATGATATGGGAGTTTATTTTTGTGAGTTTTGAAATACTGGTATTCAACTTATATTTTCCCACTGTAATAGTGGACGAGGAGTCACAATAATGTGGCTGAAATATGATGACCAAACCACACACTAGAAAGTGAAGGGACAACGACGTTTTGGTCCGTCCTGGACCATTCTCAAGTCGAAATGTTGTCATCCCTTCACTTTCTAGCGTGTGGTTTGGTCAACACACTGTAATATTGTTCCTGTATAAGGGTATGCAATTTATCCAATAGTGTTTAGATTTCTGGCGAATTAAATTATTCCTATATCATTCCTTCTGCTCCTCCCTCTCCTGTTTTTCTTCTCCTCTCTCCTGTTTCCCGTCTTCTTCTCTTTGTTTATATTACTTTTAATTTAACTTCCTCTTCCCATTTCTGTTTTGTTTCCTTATCAATTTTTTTTTTTCAAATCTAACTAATATACTACACATATTTATGTATACTGTACAGTACTGTGGTATTGATATACAGTAGTTAGAGTAATTCACATTTTTTAATTATTATTTCAAGTTTTGACTTACTAATAATTTTCTACATGAAGAAAAGTGTATTGTGCATAATGATTAACAAGTGCAAAATTACATAAATCCTTTGGTAATTACAGAGGTGTTAACAGAAAAAATGAATCTGGCCTGTCATTTGGAAAGGGGAAATGTGAATTTATAATTTCTTTAATTTACAAATATGAAAACTATGTTCTACTGTACAGTATGTATCTCCTTTTACATTTAAGGAATCTTATGATACCCAACACTTATATGGTTTACTAGTTGAGGATAATAAAGGTTTAATTTTCAACTTAATAAAAGGGAAAGGAATGTTGAAGTTCAGCATTTCCTGCAGTTATTTCTTAAGAGAACTTATAAGTTGATGGCCTGTTATATTAGAGAGGATTGTATATTTTAGTATGATCAAGAAGTCACAAGTTGAGATGATGGGCATCACATTAAATTGCCCTTCTGACTAAATAAATGTAATCATTACACAACAAGATGTAAGGTTGCATTTCAGGGATCAATAAGAGAAGAAGCTAATTTGAGCCATCTCCTTACAGGCTCTCAATGCGGAAAAGTCCTACACCTACCACTTCTCTTATTCTTCAATCAGCAAGCAAAATGTCAACTTGCATCTGCGGACTCCCATGGGAGAGAAGCCCTATGCATGTCCCCACTGCCCCTACCGAGCCTCTCAGCGTATTCATCTACATGAACACATTAGGATTCACACTGGAGAGAAGCCTTTTCAGTGCCCTCACTGTCCTTATGCTGCCAGAACAAATTATATTTTAACTAAACACATTCGACGGCACACTGGTGAAAAACCTTTTGCCTGTCCCAACTGTGACTATAAAGCAGCCCAGAGAAGCCACTTGGTAACTCACTTGCGTACCCACATTGGAGACCGACCATTTTCATGTCCACATTGTCCTTACCGGACAACTCAACCTACACAGCTTCAGGACCATGTTCGAATGCATACTGAAGACGTCTAATAGGTCTGTTTTTATTTGTCGGTACTTGTTAGAAAAAATTTTGTTTACAAAATCTTTTCTTTGATTCCTTGACTTGTTTAATTTATTAAAAAGAAAGGAATCTGAAATTTCTGATTAAGATGTTTCTATAATGTGTTTAGTGTGAGAAACAAAGTGACGCTAGAAGAATTTGCTGCTGAATCACAGCTAACTTCCTGTATGAAAATATCCAAGGATGTATGTGGTGCCTGTATTGTTGAAGAGGAAAGCTCTCGGTTGTTTAAAGAACATAGGCCTCATTGCAGGTTTTGTCTCAAATTGCAGCATATTAAGATTTGCATCAAAAACATGCAAGAGAAACTCTTAGGCAAATTAATATAGATTTATTAAGGGGAAAACCTAATTTGAGGCATCTCCTTGCAGGCTCTCAATGCGGAGAAGCCCTACGCCTGCGTGATCTGCTCTTATTCCACGTACCGCCGTGACCACCTCAACACACATCTCCGGACTCATACTGGCGAGAAACCATATGCATGCCCTCACTGTTCATACAGGGCATCTCAACGGGTTCATCTAAATTCCCACGTTCGGACACATACTGGCGAGAAACCTTATGCCTGTCCTCACTGCTCTTACAGGGCAGCCCAAAGGGCACATTTACTCTTCCATTTGCGCACCCATACAGGAGAAAAACCATATCAATGTAAATTTTGCCCATATGCTTCTGCACAAAATTCTCATTTGAAGCATCACATTAAATCTGTACATCCAGATCAGATGGAGTCTATTGAACAGGAACCAAATAAGTCTTTTCTTGTACAGTGAACATATGTACTGTACATTACCATGCTATTATGTCACTGCATTGGCATATTTTGAAAGTTTCCAAAGCACAAACAAAAAAATACTTGGAATGTACATGGAAGTTTTCAGGAATTGATTTTTCCATGTCAGGTGCGTGTCCATTCTTTTGTACTTACATCTTCACACATGCTTGTGTGTATACATGCATATGTGTAGGTTAACATAGACATACATTTATGCACACAATAAGTAGTAATGACCAAAGTGAAACTGCACTTGATATGACAAATATGCAATTGAAGTACTACCAGACTTGATTTTTATGTCGAGTGGCTCTTAGTAACAACATCAACATGACAGAGCCTGGTTTGGTTCTCTTTATAGATGGGTGGTATCGTTGGAAGTGGTGGCAGTGTGGTTGTCGCCGCAGGTGGCAGTAGGATGGGATCTGCTGGTGGTGCAATGTCGGTAGGTGATGTGAAGATTGTGGCCAGCACCAAGACACGTCTATCCTGCCAGCTTTGTGGCCGCATGTTTGGTCAGATGGAAGATTTGCGCCGCCATTTTCGCACTCATACAGGGGAAAAACCTTACACCTGTCCCTACTGTCCATATCGTGCTGCAGTGAAGAGCAGCGTTATTAGACATGCTAGAACTATACATGGTGCTACTGCAACTTCGCAGAACATATTAGGAGTTTGAAATATACAGCAGTGGAAAAATATTAATTAAATTATATATTTTTTAATGAGAATTGATCTGTGCAGGCTACTTGCCTTCAGTAATTTTGGAAAGTACTGTACTGTATAATGATAATAAAATATTAAGAAATTTGTTAGTGCTAGAAATCTTGTTTTAAGTTTTGATTGACATTCGGTATAATGCAAATTATTTTACCACATTGATGTTCATGATCCTACGTGGAAATGTTAAAGCTATAAACATTATTTTGTTACGGAAGATCTATCTCACATTTATTTAATTAAAGTGTTTATACTGTATATGATTCTGTTTAACACTAGAAACAGTTAAAACCAGCATTGTTATTCATTCAAGTTCTTTTAAAAATGGGAACTGTCAAATCCAGTTGTTGCAGATGTGAAAGGAAGTGTCATTCTCAGGCCCAAATTGATTTTTGTGGTAGCTTAACATTTTTCATATTAAAGAAGCCAACTTTGATTTTCTATTTTAGGCAAGCATGTAGTGTTGCTTAATAAGTGGCTTATCTTTTCATATTATCGTATTATAAAACAAAACAAAAAAATTGGGTCTAAGAGTAGCACTTCCTTTTTTTTTTTAGGGTGCCACGGGCGTAGGCGTGGGCATCTCGGGCGCCCAGCTGGCCAGAGTAGAAGGAGGTATGGGTACTGGTGTACATCGTGGAACTGCTCTCGACTGCTTGGTGTGTGGGCGGAGTTTTGGACGTCTGGAAGATCTACGTCGTCACTTACGAACACACACTGGGGAGAAACCATACACATGCCCTTTATGCACCTTTAGAGCTGCAGTTACGAGTAGTGTATATCGTCACTTGCGTACTGTGCATAGCGTTGACAATCGTGCAGTGCAAAGCCTCGGGGCTTCTCGTCTCCCAACTTGACAGCATTTTTGAACCCTTTTGGTGGGTGAACATTCACACTTGAGTTGGTGGAACAGATATCCTGGATTTGTTGTAAACTTCTTTGTTCTTGTAAATACTGTGTTGATATTTGCATGGGACAATAAAACTAAACAAATATACAAGTGGAAAGATCATGTGTGCTAATGGCAGTAATGTGCACTTTAATTTACTGATTTGTAGATGCATGTTATGTATATGAAGGCCTTAAATGATGAATATTTATAATTTTTCTAAAGAGCAGGACAGGATTTCTAGAGAGACTAGTTGTTTCAGTAGTCACTGATGTGTTATGATGATTTGCACATGGATAAGACTCAGTGGTGAAGATTAGAATGAAAATCAGTATACTAAGGCAGGTGTTCTGCTTCAGGGGCGGGGTGTTGCAGCGGTGGATGAGTGTCGACTGCCGTTGCCTCCATTCCTCTCCCGTCTGGGACTTCCTGGTGCTTCTGTCCTGCCTCAGGCCTCGTCCATGATAGATGCAGGAGAGATGGGGGATTTGGAGATGGGTGGGCGGAGACATCTTTGTGGTGTCTGTGGTCGTGGATTCCGTCTGGCCAACGACCTGAGGCGACATTTACGGATCCACACTGGGGAAAAGCCCTTCCACTGCCCTCATTGTCCTTACCGTGCCTCTCAGAAGCAGTCAGTTAACAGGCATATTCGTACTGTCCATGCAGATCTTTTTCTTGAGGAGACACTTAACATGTCAGGGCATCAGTTTCCTCATGTAACTCTGCATGGGAAAATGGATAATATATCACAAGGTAGAATGGATAAAAGCTAACAAGAGTGCATGGAGAGAGTTACATCAGGTAGTGAGGAATAGTTCCCATGGTACAGGCAGGTATGACAGAAAGTGCTAAGACTAGATTATTACTGAAAATCACAAGTGTCATTATGTTTTAAGCTGTATCCCATTCAAAACAAAAATGCTAGTTCAGTCACAGTTCAATGAAATGTGGAGTGTTCAAGAGGAAAAATATGCACAAGTTTATGACAGAACCAGCTAAGGGTACGATGGCTTTAAAACCATCATACCCTTAACTGCTTATGACAATACATTATAACCAGCTAAGGGAATGATGGCTTTAAAAGCAGTAATTAAATGTCAGTACCTACTTTATTTATTTAATTATTTTTATACTTCATATTTATCTACAGTAATTTAAATTAGGTTTATGGGTCATTATGATGCATTTTATTTTTGAGTGCTCTCTTATGACCCTTGATATTAAACACTTTGGTTGTAGTTGCGCACACATACATACACTCACTGTGTATGTGAAAGTTTGAATACAAATTATTTGCTGTAAAAATTATAGAAACATAGAAATCATTGTTTAGCTTCACGAGATAGCTTCGTTTCCCTACTTAAGCTCATATATACAGGTATATTGATACTGTACTTGTATAGTGATCCATCAAATTCTAATATTAACAGAACTGTAAACATCGTTTACGCATCCAGGAATAGTGTGTTCATTTTGTTTGATTTTTTTTTTTTAATATTTACATAAATGTTGAAGGAAATAAAGATTGATAGGAAACAAGCGTGGAGAAAAGGGTAATGCCAAGGTATATTGTCATTGTTTCTATATTTGTTAATGGGAGCAGCATGGTTTTCATTTATTATTTTTTTTTTTTACACTAGTGTGGTGTGTGCTGCGTATGTATGGTATGTAGTCATAGCATGAACATCATTGTTGAAATTTGATCTGTTTAGTATTATAGAGAACATGGCACTGTAATGCAAGATATTTTGTACTTTTGCTACGGTGATCATGTGGACAAGATGGAAAATCTATGTACTGTATTGTACTTAATAAAAATAGTTACTTCAGCCATTTTGAGTATTTACTGTTATATAGTGGATCAACAGAAGAGAACATTATATTAGGCCACGTTAATAGTATGGTTGTTTCTGGTTGCTTTATACTTTTTTTTTTTTTTTTTTTTTTTTTTTTTTTTTTTTTTTTTTTTTTTGCCAGTAGGCAAAGGACCCCCCAAAAAATTCATAATTATTGCATTAAGTTTGTATTTTAAACTAAAGTAAAGGCATGATTTTAGCCTGTTGTACATAAAATTATACATTTAGCTTTTTGTTATTCGTGTTGAAAGAAAGTCTTCCCATTTCGAGCCCTTCCCCCTCATCCCCGCCCCCCACAGACTACAGTAACTATATTTTTTCTTAGCTTTGAGAAAAATGTGTTTTGGGGGGAGGAATAAGTTGTCATCAAAGTTATTGGTCTTTTTGAGAAGCAAGTACAGTAATAGTAAGTTACCTGTTTTACAATGTTCCAGTGTGGCTATTATTTGTAAAACAGTATTTGAGCTTTTTTCTATAATGTGAAAAAGGTTTCTTCCAGTGATGCCATTTGTAATCACAACAATTTTGAAAACTTTGGCAGATTCATTGAACCGGATGCTGTGAACCTTTTTTGTAAATAAACTCCAGTTCTAATTAAATGTGTTATTATACCTGTGATTTTTTTTCTGGTGAAGTCCAATAGTTATTGAGTTTGTGTATGAATATAAAAAAGGCAATTAATCGGAGACTGTATTTGCCTTTGCATGTACAACCCAGATCAGCAGGTGTTTAGTGTCTGAAGGTCCTGCCTGTTCAACTGTGTATTAGTTGTGACGAAATCAGAGGCAAGACATAATGTATATAGACAAAGGATTGTAATAGCCCTTAAAATAAAATGTTTAAGAAATAATAACTATAGCAGAGAGGTGAATAAGCATAATTTTCTGAAATGTATAAGTGTTATTGTTGAACACGGTAAAACTCCGTGGCTATCATCACATCAGTTCTTTCTCATCCTCATATTACACATATGAACCTAAAGCTCAGCATTGTCATCCTATGTTAAAATTTATTTCTATAATAGCTACTGAACAATTGCAATCATATTTNTTGTAAGTGTTTTTTACGGAAGTACTTAATGATTCTTAACATGAATTTTGAAATAAGTGGGGAATTGAATTATTTGCACTGCTTACAAGTCAAGAATGACAGGTTCCGTTTCAATCCGTAGGTGGATGTGCCGCACTTACCCAAACAACTGGTGTGCCGCTGTGTTTGGGGATGAGAGTGAGCAGTACAACAACCAGTGGAACCTCTTGGAAAAGGAAACGTTCCTTGGGAATAATGATTCAGTTGGTATACCACATCATCAAGGCTCAGCACATCAGCGTGTGAGGTTACATTCTGAGAAAAAATCATTTTGCTGTCCGTATTGTCTATATTCAACAAATATTAGCACGAATCTTAAGACTCACATTCGCACTCATACTGGGGAAAAGCCGTTTGCTTGTCAGCTTTGTTCGTATCGAACAGCGCATAGTAGTGATCTCAAAGGCCATGTACGCAAGCATACAGGGGAAAAGCCCTATATTTGCCCACATTGTTCTTATCGTACAGCTCACAATAGTGCTCTTAATGTTCACATTCGCAGTCATACAGGTGAAAAGCCTTATTATTGTTCTCTGTGTTCTTACCGAACATCTGGAAGCAGTGATCTGAAAATCACATGAGTACTCATTCAGCAATATAGTTTCATTATTAATTTCATATCTATAATATGCAAGTATCCACTCAATTTAATTACCTATATGGAGCTATGCCCAACTCCTTAAATCAGGACGGTGGCTGAATTTGAAATTGTTATATACTGTATATCAGTAATATTTTTTAATAATTCTTGAGTCCCCAAAATATGTAATGGAAATGATAGTTTCCCTTCCACTCACCCACCAGGGAGCCGGTGGCTGAGCGGACAGGACACTGGACGCATGATCTTGTGGTCCCGGGTTCAATCCGGGCGCCGGTGTGAAACAATGGGCAGAGTTTTCACCCTGATGCCCTGTTACCTAGCAATAAATAGGTACCTGGGAGTTAGTCAGCTGTCACGGGCTGCTTCCTGGGGGTGGAGGCCTGGTCGAAGACCGGGGCCGCGGAGACACTAAGCCCCGAAATCATCTCAAGATAACTTCAAGATAACCAGCCATCTCATCTCTCAGCTCATCCACCTTCACACATCCATAATACAGGCACACTCATTTTTGCTCTCGCTCCACACACACTTGTCCATCCTACACCAACTGTATAGAAAGACTGGTACATTACCACACTAATTCCGTGAAAACTTTGTGGAACGCATTGGCCTAACAAGAGCAATTATGCCACGACAAACTGGATAACCTATCAATAGCCTGTTTATCTAGTGGCACTGAAAGATTATGACAAGTTCAATAAATTCAATAGCCACCATAATCCACCTTGACTGGGTGTTGGCTCAGTAAATGAGATACAAATACCTGTGCTGGTCTCAAAACTGACTATTGTAGCAGTGAGATGCTAAATCAGAGCACCTTAAATTGGGTGCATACTGTACATAAATGGACAAAATTATATATGCTGGTAGATGTCTCAGTTTAAAAGTTCTTTATATCATAGTAAATATCTTTAATAAAGGAGGTTCATATCTGAACGCAAAAGTATTGGCACCATGTTTTATTAAACCACCAACATGCTACTGTTATTGATGACATTGGGCGGCACAGTATAGTTTTATCATGAAGCAAGTGAATGTAACTTTGCTACTCCAAATATTTTATTCTCTTCTATATTATTTTATATCACTTGGTGTTTGCTTCCACATCCTATGAAAGTAATGAATGGGGTAGTGATTTTATATAGTATCCACAAGATTTAGGTTGACTTTTCTATGTGTCACACTGGAAGAAAAAACGGGTTTACTCTGAAACATATGTTCTCCGTGACAATGAAAATAAGATTGTCGGTTACAGTATGACGATCCAGTACATATGCTGCCTTGTGTTTCTATCATCCGCATAACCATGCCACTTTTGGATTCCTGATACATTTTTCATAACTATTTAATTTCATTGTGATTTTGGATGGTTTCAAAATACCTTAATGTTAAAAAAAAACTGCAGTGAAAGTTTGATACACATCTCTCCAAACTTACTGTATTTACGTTTCTTCCTGTTATGCCTAAAACATTTTTATGTAGAGCTGTTTGTGTCAGGTTATAATACCCATTTTCACATGCACTCTCATGGGAGTACAAATGTAATACAACTTCCTTAACTATGCAATACAGTAGTTTAGTACATTCAGGATGGTAATGTGCATTATGTGCAATCTCAATTTGCAATGGAATGTAGATGTTTAAACAATTTTAAGTTCTGGTTTCTTACAGGCTTTCTGTTGTGGTGTCATGTTTATGCAACAAAGTCTGCAAGCTAAAGGGCACTTGTATTGATCAAATCAATATTGTTGCTAACTCAATGGACAGTACAGTATGTACTTACCCCTCTGTCAACCTTAGTGCAAAGTTTAGGTACTGGTGCTACTGAACTGGTTGTGTGATTACTCATAATTTATAAAAAAAAAAAATCCAAGTTACCCAGATCATGTTTTTTCATTCATTTCGGTTTGTAATCGTTTGAAGCTTCTTCAGTACTTCTGAAGATATACAATTGAAAACTGGATCATACACACAAGTTCCCAAACAATGGATTTCAGATTTCTTTCATTGTTATTTGTGTGTGTCACATTTATGTGTTCAGTTACATACCTTCAAAGGTGATGAATTGTCCTATTCAAGTCGGTCGATATGAGAATGTCTCATGCCTGTAATAAACTTAAAAAACTAATTTGATATCTGAGATAATGTGACCTCGATAAGGTCTGGAGTCCACATACTATGTCATCACATTGCTAATGAAAGTATTACTTTTTTCACCCACACACTCAGTTTGTTAAACAGTTTGATCATTGAGTTTGAGTGTTTTAATTCAGTCGTCAAGACCTTTAATGGTATCAAGGATCATTTCTTTTAGCAGCTTGGCCTCAGAGTATGCTTCTTTGCTGTTGGTTTGTTGAGATTCTTTGTTTACTATTTTCATTGGTATTTTTGCACAACTCAGTTATCGTACTTCCTTTTAACCTACATTTTGGAAAAAGAAAAATGGGAATGGCTTCCTTTAAAATTGAGAAATGCAACCGTATATTGTACCAACATTAAAAGCAATGTCATCCAGTGGAAACTGTTCGTTTTACATAGGTCTTATTCCAGAGATGAAAAATGGTAACTCCCAGTTCACATTCAACCCCAAACATCCACACCACCCACACTACTTCCCCCCTACATGTTCTGATGATGATGTTTATGTATGGGGACAAGTAACTCTGTTGAAGAAATCTTGCCATTTTGTGATGTGTCTAGCATAGGGACTGACAATCATCTCTTGATAAACTATAATTAAAATATGTACTTAGTTAATTTCATTGTCTCTGATAACATTCAGTTTGTCAGAAAACAGAGGCATTGTCTGATAACCCTACACTGGAGATGTTGCATTATTTAAGCCATGGAATACTGCAGTTAATATTGTACTGGGATGAGAAGATTGGGTGGCTAAGAAGAGCGGTGTAAGGAGGATAGAATATACTGGAGTGGTGCATTACTGTGTGAAGAAGGCATTAACTTATCTTTTATTTTTAATGAGGAGTAATTTCGTTGGATAACGCTTTATTAAATCAAATACACATGGCAGTACAGGGGAAAGTGTTACTGGGCACTTTGAGGTTACCTTGAGGTGATTTCGGAGCTCAGCGACCCCGCGGCCCGGTCGTTTTATCGACCCCGCGGCCCGGTCATTTTATCGACCCCGCGGCTCGGTCGTAATACAGTGCCGCAGCCCGGCACTGTATCAGTTTCAGACTCTCACTTTTGGTAAAGTATATTTGAAGAGTATTTGGGGTCCACGTTGGCACCCTCTTAGGTTGAAGATATATTTTTCAATAAAAAGTTACCCACGTCTCTCAAAAAAGTATTGAATTTCAGTACTGTACAGTATACATTTTCGGTCACCAATATTGTATGTCCGGGACATTTTGAGAGATGTCGAAAGAAAAACTGAATGATTTGTTGATGCTGTTTTAAAATCTGATACACTGTATATAGCATTTAAAAATTTTCCTGACCCTTCTGAATTAAAATTTAAAACTGGATTACTGGGTATGCAAATGCAAAAATGATTACAATAGAACATAGTGACAAGTGCAGCTGTGCATGTGAGCAATTTCCTTTTTTCCTAAGAATTAATGCTTTGTTTTTAGCATACTTTTACCTTCCACAAGGTTGTTAAAAATAAATATATGCTGTACCGTATTCTTCGCTTTATATATAATCTTATGATAGCCATATACAGTACAAGGTTAATAATAGTTTCTCTTAATTTCACTTGCCTGCACAGTACTTAATTAGGTAAAAAGAAACTTAATGTAAGTCCTGCCATTATTGTGCTCGGGAATGACGGGTTCCATTTTCCCTTAGGTGGTTGCGTCCCACTTCCCCAGCGCATCCTACGGTTTATTAGAAGAACCCCAGATCTACACACACCAGAGAAACTACTTGCAAAACAGGCGGACATCTAGATGTAATGTATTATCTTCACAACAAGAATTTGGAAAAAATAGGCTTGCAAATACCAAAGATAAACCACACAAGTGCCAGTTTTGTTCATATGCTGCATCTACAGCATATAATCTGAAAACCCACATGAGTACTCATACTGGTGAGAAACCATTTGCTTGTATGCATTGCTCCTACAGGACGGCGCACAGCAGTGATTTGAATGTCCATATGCGTAGGCACACAGGTGAAAAACCATATGCTTGCAAATTTTGTTCTTATAGAACTGCTCATGGTAGTTACTTAAAGGTACACATACAAAAACACCATGGGCCAAACAAGCCCTACCAATGCCCTCCCTACCAGGAAAAATTGAAGTGTTCGCATGAACAGCAAGAGCATTTAAAAGAGTAGGAATGGGCAAAATAGTGGAGACCAGCACTAGTGAGTTAATCTCCATGTCAATGTTGTTATTTAGCATACAGTTTAATAATATCCACCTATTAATGTCATGAATCACACAAGGAAGCTTTAATGCTTATTTTGCTTTTAGTGAAACTATAGTAATGGACAAGGAGTGACTGCTTCCATTTCCCCATAGGTGGGTGTGCGGCACTTGTCCTCCGCTGTGTGTGGTGCTGAATTGGAGGAGCAACAACCAATGTTTCATCTGGAACCAGGCAACATAGACAGACTGTTTACCTGCACTGTGTGTTCTTATTCCTTCAAACGTCGTTGGCTGCTTAAGAGACACATGAGGACACACACAGGAGAAAAACCTTTCCAGTGTACGTTGTGTAATTATGCCGCTGGAACGAAACAAAATCTGAAGATGCACTACAGAACACATACTGGAGAGAAACCACATGCCTGCCCTCATTGCAGCTACCGTGCTGCTCAGAAAAGTGATCTAAAGGCTCATTTCCGAACTCATACGGGAGACAGGCCATTTTTATGCCCTCACTGTCCATATGCTGCAAGCCAGAGTGCTGTCTTGCGAAGGCATCTTCGAATTCACACTGACCAAAACAATTATGCGTGCCATAAGTGTCCATTTGTTGCGTCTCATCAACTTCAGTATGACATTCACTTGTTAACTCATTAATTGGATATGGCAAATCTTCGGTTCATTTCTTTTATGAAATTGCCAAGTGATCAATCAACATGCATGTAATGAAAAAATCTCAGTCATATTACCAGCTGAAAGATGGTGGTTTCATAGTTTGTGAAAAGTGACACAGTTTCCTTGCGCATTATCTAAATGGCATTTCTTTGTTAGAATGTCTGCGGTGAAAAGTGTGACAGTGAAACAAGATATTTTGGGGGGAAATAAGCAGTGCATTTTTTCAAGGTGCATCGAAGATGAAGCTAATTGTAGGCATCTCCTTGCAGGCTCTCAATGTGGAGAAGCCCTTCGCGTGCCCCATCTGCCCTTATTCTACGTTCCGCCGCAACCATCTTGACATACATCTGCGGACTCACACTGGGGAAAAACCCTACCGCTGCACCCTCTGTCCTTATGCCGCATCTACCAAACAGAATCTTAAGAGACACTGTAGGATCCATACAGGAGAAAAGCCTTTTGCCTGTCCTCATTGCCCATATCGAGCTACCCAAAGTAGTGATCTAAAAAATCACATTCGTATTCATACTGGAGACAAGCCTTTCCCTTGCCCATACCCCAATTGCACCTATGCTGCAAGTCAGAGCTCCATGCTCAGAAGGCATATACGGAACCACGTGGAAGCAGCTACCCTGTCTTCCCATTAATTTTACTTGGTAAATATTGCCATTAGTGACTAGGTACTACTTATGCTAATGCCATTTTATGTGCCATATTTACATCTAAAGAAAAAACATTATTCCATACTCTAAAAGATTTTTTTAAGTGAATATCTAAACGGAAAATTATTTAGTTTTCAAAGCGGCACTCAAACCAAAATATCTTGAAAAATTACTTGCAAAAGATGCATCTGCAGTGTTTGTTACGTGAAATATTTTCATGGCATGGTAAATAACTGTGTTGAAGGTTTTGACATGTAATATGATGGTTAGGAACCTTATTGTTGACCAGACCACACACTAGAAGTTGAAGGGACGACGACGTTTCGGTCCGTCCTGGACCATTCTCAATCGACTTGAGAATGGTCCAGGACGGACCGAAACGTCGTCGTCCCTTCACCTTCTAGTGTGTGGTGTGGTCAACATACTTTAGCCACGTTATTGTGACTCATCGCCTGCCTAGGAATCTTATTGTTCTAAATAATTTTCTTGGTTATTTGGTTAGCAAATACACTTGTATTGCATAGTGTTGCCTTCAGAGCTGTTCTTGTACAATATGTATGTGTGTACAGTATATGCTGTGTACACACACATACAAAGGAAGCATTGTGAATATCCATAATTATACAAATTTAGCTTATCTTGTTTGAGGTAAATTACAAATAATTGTATCTGAAATAATAATAGTAATGAGTTTTCTTAGTTGAATGTCACTTAAATGTGCTATTTTTGGCATAGTGTAAACCAAAACGGTAATCAATTATATTTTGTACTGTTTGCAGTACACACATTATATATATATATATATATATATATATATATATATATATATATATATATATATATATATATATATATATATATATATATATATATATATAAAAAATTAAAGATTGTTGTGAATGAACATATTCTTATTTCAGCCCTAGTTAAATCATATCAGTAATCGAAATGTTACTGATATGATGCACCGGTTAACGCTGGGCTAAAACCATGACACCAAGCATCTGCAACCAGCTCGCTGCATATTGGAAGCAGGTACCAGAGTCCTACCCTTTCAAAGCGGTGTGGGAGCTAAGGGAGTTTGAAAACAATTCAAATTAAATTCCCTCTCCATGATGTGTGTGCTCACTATTGGGGTGACCAATGCCCCTGATGGTCATGGTGACCACTGGAGACAAAGCTCCAGATGAGACCAGAAGCACATTCGATATCTTCTTTGATGTAAGAAACCTGAAGCCGAAAACAGAAGTGGTTCCTTAAATTAACCGGGGCTCCCACGAAAATGTCTAATGCATCTGAGACCTCTCCCATGCAGAACACAATATAATGCTTTCAGCCAATTCAAAATAACACCTAATGCAAAATTCAGGGGGAGGGGGGGGGCAGCAACCAATGGAGCTTGTGAGAAACCTTGTTTCTGATCAAAACCAGGTGAAGATGAGAAATCAGTCAAAGAAAGGCCACTTAAAGGAGGAGAGGGGGTCTGACCTGGAGTCTCTCACAAACCCTAACCAACCCCTCTTATCAAAGCATGAACATTAAATTTTAGAAATGGGGCAGAGGTTGAGTAAAAACCCAGAACACCCAGGAGACCTGGTCAGAGGCCAGGCCACTGGGGCATTGATCCCTGAAATCAACGCAAGATAACCCAATGGGAAACAAGTTAACACAACCAGTGGTGTCCCAAAGATGAGAGAATATGTCATATGTAAATATGACAGATTTATATTACATATTCTAAATATGAGAGAATATGTAAACATCTTTTGTCCAAGCCTGAGAAAAGGCTTACAGGTGTCCCACTGCTGTCACAGGCATACCATGAAAAGGCTGTTAAGAAGACATGTGACAACAGCCAGTTGCAGGGGCATGCATATCCCACTGCAAAGCTAACAAAGCATGTAAAGGAAATGAAGCCCCACTAGAGCCAGTTGTTGCTCATGGATTACCATCCCAGCCTGGAATCCAAGGATAAAAACAAATGAAAAGCTCTTAGAGAAGAAGCTGAAATTGACCTCATCCCACACAGCTGGTGATTGAGCTGGAAGGAGGCAATCGTCACTTCCAAGACCTTGGTTACCTTAGTCTCTAGAAAAAGAGAAATTGTGAATGATAAGCAAGTAAGACCAACAGATACCAGGGCTGATGGTTGCTTGAGAACCAAAACATGAAGCTGTGGCATTGAAAGACATGATTAACATCAGTTTGGAGGTTGGCTGTGTCCTCTTGTGTTGTCTACTCTCCAAAAAGTGCGAGGGCAAGATAACTGACTGCCAACTTCAGTTAACTGACTCTTCGGCTTTTTGTGTTTTACTGAGACCATTTCAGCAGATTTAGAATGGTTTCCTCAGTATGTAGAATATTCTGACTCCAACTTGCATGCTTCTTCAAGGGGAAAGAATTCTGGTACCCACTACCTGTAGGTCATGAGATGGTCACAGATGCTTGGTGTGTTGGTTATGGCCTTGGTGTACAAGTAGACAAATACATACAAGTACATAAGCTCTTGGAAGCCACTGAGGGAGCCATCCCAGAAAGGTGGCTTATAGAACACAACTAAATCTTACCTGGAAGAAAATTGTTTCTGCCCAATATCATTACTTTATTGTTGCAATTAAAATTTGTACTCCTTGGGTAGGTGTGTGTATGAGGGGCTTACAGCTGAAGTGCTGTAAACATGCTTTGTTTTAAGTGTAAGTAGGACTGATTTTATTATATGAATTAAAATATAAATGGAGTGTTCTTCATCCTTTATGTATTTTATCAACAAAATTTGTCACTACAGACATATAATTAAATAGGTAAACTACAATGAAATATTGAATAGGTTAAGAGTGCTTTCATTATTTCCTTGCAATTGCCTTGAATATATTAAAATTGGTGAAAACTCTATAGAAATACTGAGTGTCAGTGTCGGTGGTATTTTGCTTCTCGTTATAAACAATCAATTAAAAGATTCTGCACCGGTTAACTAGTCAACTATTGTACTTAAATGCGTTGTCTATTTCGTTCATCTCCAGGATTTCTCGGTGCAGGTTTTCTTCCCTTAGTTTGGACATTTTTAGTCGCTTAAGTATTTATGCAACATTTTTACTTCCGCTGTCATCTACAGTCTCTCGTAGTTAATTTGTTTTTCCTACCCTCAGATGTACAGTATCTTATGAAGATTTTGTGTGCTTCTGCCTTTTATATTCCTTTACATTGTATTGGAAGGTTTAGGGGTTCAATACTGTTTTCTGAGGAATGCTGGAGTATTCGTAGTATATTTTGTCCCAGTCAACGCCTTAATTGTTATAATCAAATTTATTAACTATTGCCTCCTACTACTCATGTTCTTTGGACACATTGTAAGGAATTCATGCTTTTTACCTCAATGAGGTGGTGATCCGAACAGGTTGTATCAAAGATTGTTCTGTGATTAGGTCTTTAATATTCTTGACAATCAGGTCAAGAGTGTTCTCTCCTTCAGTTGGCTTGCTACATCTGTTAGTTCAATGTGGACTTGTCATCAATTTCTGTTAGCTCTGTTGTGTGCTGCTTAATCTAGGGTACTTGTTGGCATTTTGTGTAATATTTTCTTTCATAAGTAATGATAATGTCTTCTCACAGACAAAATAACATAGGAAAACCCACACTTATGTATTTGTGAAATTTATGTCAAGATTTACACCAAGTCTTTTGCAGTCTCATGAGTACTTTGTCAAGGTCTGAGTATGTGGTTAGGACAAGACTTACATCTCAACGACAATGGCATTAGTCGTTGAGATGTAAATCTTTACATAAATTTCACAAATACTTAAATGTGGGTTTTTATCCTTCTTATCTAATATTTTCCACATCAAATTTCAAGGATTGAAATCTCTTTGGGTGGATTATGTCAATACAGTATTGGATTTTGAAGTGTGTGAATTTTGAGCAATCATATTTCAGTAGCTTGAGAACTTTCTCTGGCCTCGACTGTTTTCCTAAGTCTTTGTGTTATCTTGAGTTATGTGCAATGGTTCATTTAAATAGTTAGGTCCCTAATTTAAAAACATTTAACAGTGCATTATTTATATACTGTACTTAACTAGATGCACCTCGGTATGTATGCGTGTGCTGTATATCCTTCCAGCATTGATATATTTGCTAACAACATAACATTCTTGGGTAGGATTTGAGATAGGAAAGTTAGGCAATTAAATGTGTAGTGTGAAGCCACACTAGAATAGCTACTGTAGGGAGGATAAGCTAATTGTGGGCATCTCCTTACAGACACTCAATGTGGAGAAGCCCTTCGCGTGCCACTTCTGCACATATTCCACCTATCGTCGTGATCACCTTAACACACATCTGCGGACGCATACTGGAGAAAAACCTTATCAGTGTCCACATTGTCCATATGCAGCAACAATTAGCAATAATCTTAAAAAACACATTCGCACACACACTGGGGAAAAACCTTATCTCTGCCCTCACTGCACATATTCAGCTAGTCGAAATTCTTCGTTGCAAAGGCATCTTCTGACACATGATGTTACAAAATCCTACTGCTGCCCCCATTGCTTTTATGTAACATTTCAAGAATCAGTTTATCAACTCCATCTACAAACTCATTTTGACCAATAATTTTTTAGTTGTGCACTAATTAAAGAATAGTCATTGTTATTAGCAGGGCAAAACTATTATATTTGGTAAGCATAAACCCTCTCTTTTAACGCGAGTCAAACTTGGGTGTGGAAGATGCATAGTAATATTAGTGTTCTTTTTTTATTTTTATACAGTACTTGTCTAGATGGATGTATTTTATCGTCTGATCACCTATTGCCCATAATGTGTATCCCTCGAAAGTTAGGAAAAGCAGATGATAGCTGCAGTCTATATACTACTTAGTTTTTGAAAGGAACTGTCAGGTAGTAAGATATGCTAATTGGGACGATCTTTAGGAAGTTCTGAATAATTGTTCAGTATGTATGCCCCCCACCACCACAAATAATAATAGAAAAAGTCTTGTAATGGTGCTCTTGTTAGCGCACTCTGCATTTGTTAAATATTTAGTTCCATGCTTTCAGATTACACAAATGCCATACAATAGTCTTAAACAAAAATCTAATTCAGTCTGGTATTGTACAGTACAGTATAGTGATTGCCTTCACTGGATTTGCATGGATGCCGTTCCTAGGCTTCATTCAGAAACTGTCATATGTATGTAATAGTTCTGAGAGTAAAGTGTTAGCATCTAAGATTTCAGATTTTCAGCCTTTTACTTGGAAATTCAGGAAGATTTGAAATATTAGTTGAGGGTTAATGTCAGGTTTATGGAGAAGTATGTTGGCATTCATATTTAATGGGTCCTTAATTTTCTTCCTTTTTAATAATAAGCAAATTGTATCATTGTTAGCATAACATCATGATGCCATAGTTAATTGGCTCTACATCATGCCTTAAAATGTATCAAAAACTAGGTTGTTAAACATCAAGAAAGAGTGGGGAATTTGAACACCATGACTCCTTGTTGACTTAATATCTTCTAAGGAGTTTATCATCAATACGTATTGCCTCGTTTTGTCATTATGCTCAACATAAATAAGGAGGCGCAGATTACGCCGTTCATCGTCACTTTTCTCCGACCATATCATCTTTCATCCATGCATCCAATCCATAACAAGTGATCTCGGCAGCTTGGACCATACCTTGAGGTGCTTCCGGGGCTTATCGTCCCCGCGGCCCGGTCATCGACCAGGCCTCCATTTAACTCGTAACTCCCTGGCACATTTTATGAAGGATATGTGAAATGGTTGGTATATTGACCACATAAGAATTAAACTGGGTATGTACATATTTAGTGTTTTAAATTTAGTACCAAACAGTAGTTGGTTTTATTTATGGCGGGGTGCTCCTAGTTGTATTTATTTACAATTTCAATTATTGTATTTATTTTAAAAATGTTTTGGTTAAAAGTAGGAAATATAGTTCAAGACCAGTTATTCACTAGATGTAGCATCCCTACCTTCCAAACAATGTGAGAATATTTGAATCTTTAAGTACTGTATTCTCTAAAACTGGTAATGCACTCCATTTTTTCCTTTGGCAAGGCTGGGTCCAGCTTAATAGTTTACAGTACACATTATAGATTCCTAGGGCACATAAGCTTACCTGCTTGATGTCTGCTTGATGGGGTTCTGGGAGTTGTTGTTCTCCCCAAGCCCGGCCCGAGGCCAGGCTTGACTTGTGAGAGTTTGGTCCATCATGCTGTTGCTTGGAGCAGCCCACAGGCCCACATATCCACCACAGCCCGGCTGGTTGGCACTCCATGAAGAAAACTATCTACAGTAGTTTTATCTTGAAGATATCCATGGTTGTTCTGGCAATATTTTTTACACTCGCTTGGAGGATGTTGGACTGCCGTGGACCTCTGATGTTTATACAGTGTTCTCTGGTTGTGCCTATGGCACCCCCTGCTCTTCACTGGTTCTGTTCTGCATTTTCTTCCATATCATTCACTCCAGTATGTTGTTACTTTACTGTGTAGATTTGGGACCTGGCCCTCCAGTATTTTCCACGTATGTACTATTTGATATCTCTCTCGTCTTATTTCTAGTGAGTACATTTAGAGAGCTTTGAAACGATCCCAATAATTTAGGTGTTTTATGGCTTCTATGTATGCCGTACATGTTCTCTATATTCCCTCTATTTATGCTGTGCTATATTCATATAAAAGCCAGGAAGTACCATCTGATGCTTGTAGTAACTAGAACATCAAGGCCCCATCTCCATTCAGTATAGTGGTTGTAGTAGGGGCAGTAATCCACCCCTCACTTTATTTGTGCATGCAATGGACTTAACCTAAATGGCAACATGTATTTTCCTAAGATATGTTGAGATTTAGGATTTGGGCCAGATAATGCAATTTCATAGAAAGGATTTATTTACATGTTCAATACTGCACTGCAGTTTACTGCTCAAGTGGACCAATTCATTCCAGACCCTTCCAATGACTTTTTGAATGTGTGACATTCTAAACAGTGGGGGACATTTATGGCTGAGTATTGAGTTTCTGTACTGTACTTTTATTGACACAAACATCTGAAAACAAAATTTTAGTTTTTAGGCCCCCCCCCCAAATAATAGGATAGTGCCTCTGCCAAAGGTTTAAAGGAAAATAAGGATACATTCCAATGACTTTTAAAGGTTGGATTCTTTCCACATTCTCAATAAAATGCCTATTTGAATGTTAATATTTAATCCTTAACACTTTCCTGCCACCTGCTTGATACAGGCTCGGGCCGCATGTGTGTGGGAGTTTAATGCTAGAGTTAACGACATAGTAGGAATTGTAGAATAAAACGAGTGAAGACCACTGATGCCATGGGCACTATCAGAGAGAAACAACAAATATCAAAGGCCTAAAACTTTTGATGCTCTTTCCAGTCTAAAAAAGGATCATTAACATGGTATCTCTTGCTTAAACATTGGGCTACAACATTTTTTTTCAACTTTAATCTTACCGAGGGTAGAAAGCACGTGTTTTAATTCATATTTATGTACAAACACATACTCCAAAAGGTGTGTGTCCTAACCAACCTGGCTGGCATTCATACATAAATACTGTACCCTTTAAATCTTTTGGTTTTTCAAGGTACAGTATTTACAGAACATCTTTTCAATTTGGGGTCTCAGAATACACGAATGTGTAGGTCGGTGTATCTGCAAGTAATAAACAGAAAGTTTTTTAAGAAAATTGAGGCCAGCGTGGTGGTAGCGGCTGGCCTTTCTGCTGCACAGACCTATCCAAGATTTTTTTTATTGAGCTTAAAAAAAAGTAGGAGAAATAGATTGCAGTATAGTGTATAGTATTTGAGAAATAATCATAGAAGTACCAAGGGATAAAGCAGATCAACATTCCTGGTTTTGGTAAGTACCCATTTTTTCGCATTCCCTAGGGAGGGAAGTGCCATTTACTCGTACATTTACCTATTTGAAAGGAGCTTGACTCTATGATCTCACTGGATAAATAACTGAGGTCCAAAACTAGGGGAATGAGGAGGAAGATGTGCTTTGCCCTTGTGAAACTAACAAAAGAACTACTGGACTTCATGACTAGGTGGTTTCGTTCAACTCAGGGCTTCATTGTCAGGATTTCTTTGCTTTGTTTAGTTTACTGTTTGTATGTTATGGTTTGCCTTCCTTTACCTGAGCCATACCTGGAGAGGGTTTCGGTTCTTCTCCCTGAGCCTAGCCTAAGGCCAGGCTCGACTTTTCAGGTGGCCTTTTCTTGGTGATCTAGGTTTTAGATGATCTAGATTTAGATTTAGATGATCTATCTAATCTTATCTAGGAACTTCTGCTGCTTGTGCTGCTTCCAAGCAGGAGGCACCAAGTGATGTGATAAAGTGATGTCGGCTCCTCCATACACGAGAAGGTGGTGGAAATCAAAACTATCAGTAGTTTCAAAGCATTATACGACTGAGTACTGGGAAGACGGGACACCACGAGCATAGCTCTCATCCTGTAACTACAGTACACTTAAATAATTACACTGAATTAAGGTATTTACAAAATAAATGTAAAAATGATTTACGATTTATCATAATTATAAAACTTGTAAGAAATGCATGGGAAAGTGTAAAATACAGAAATGTAAAGTATTTCCAGCTCTCTATTGTCAGCCAAAATGCTAGTTCAGTGTTTATGGCTTTGTGAGATCAAAAGAATAAAAGAATTGGAAATTTATGGTTTTGTTTTTGTAAAGTAAAAAATATTTTATGCAATACAGTTTAGATTATTTTAAATGGTTTGAAAGAATACAGTATTGGATGGTTGAGTTTATTTATTTTACTGTGAAAGAGTTAAGCAAGGGGCAAATGTTAAGAGATAGGGTTTGCTTTGGATTTTGTCCTAATCCAAACATGACTATTCTCTTTCTCTTTATTCTTTGCTTTGCTCTTGTACTTGGCAGAGCGTGGATCAGTTGACTACCTAATTGTACGAGTTGCTTCCTTCAGTCACAGGGGAAATGTTTACTTTCTAGTTGACACGTTTTTGCCCTCCTAAATTAAAAGTAGCTTGTTTCTTGAGCCTTTTTCTAGTGAAGCCGCACTTACTCTCTAGTCACCGGGTTCGTGTCTTCCCCGACGTGTTTCTGTGCGAGTTGTTGGAGCCCAGTCTGTTGACAGTATTGAAGTTGCTGAATTCTTTTTGATGGTGGTATGCACTGGGTTCCTTTTGTGACTTAGGTAATTGCTTGGTATAGGCTGTATTAGCTTTGTGTTGAAAGATATTTCAAGTGTGAGTATGGAGTCATGGTCCCATTCCTTACTTGAAATCTCTTTGAATTGCTGCTCATGTATGCATTTAAAGTGTTTCTCATTTTTAAATTAACATTCACTTTAATTACTTAAAAAAAATTCTCCATGATAACCGTAAATACTTCAGTAAAGAAGTTGTATGTGGTCTCATTTGGAAAAAAAAAATCAGAATTTGTGTGGGACCTACAATTAATATGAATTTGGAAAGTGATACCCTTGAAAATTGTATAGGAAATTATCATAAATGATATTTTAATTCATTCAGTAAATTGATGCATTACCTGGCTTAATGAGAAGACTTAATAATATATATATTCAGCAAATGAAGTTAAATATTTTATATTAAAGATCATGAAGTTTAATAGTTTCGTTTCTTGGCTAATTGTAGGCCTCTCCTTGCAGGCCCTCAATGTGGAAAAACCTTTCGCCTGCCACATCTGCTCTTATTCTTCATATCGTCGGGATCACCTGAATGCTCATCTTCGGACCCATACGGGGGAAAAACCTTTCAGATGCCCGCAATGTCCCTATGCAGCTGCCATTAGCAATGATCTTAAGAAACATATACGTACCCACACCGGTGAAAAGCCTTATACGTGTCCTCATTGCCCATATGCTGCTAGCCGAAATTCATCGTTGCGTAGGCATATTCATTATAGCCACATGGTGACATTTTATTAAAATGAGGATACTGTACGGAGAGAAAGAGGTTTATCTTTTACTCGTGTGAATAAGGCAAGAAGAATGGGTAGTTCCAAGATAAGGGATATGGTTCGTAGGGACCCTCAAGCCTTGAAGAGGAGGATATGCAGTACCTGGGGAAGCCTTTTCAGGCACCCACATGCACTGGCACATACTGTATTGTCTTCTCCTACCCACCCAATTATATTATGTAAGTGTATACTTTATTTAAACTTTATTACAAAAAAGGGGGTTTTAAATTTTAAATGAGATGAAAGTTAAATTTTTTACAAATATATAATATATATATATATATATATATATATATATATATATGCAAGCCTGAAGATCTTCAGGCTTTCTATATATATATATATATATGTGTGTGTGTGTGTGTGTGTGTGTGTGGTGTGTGTGTGTGTGTGTGTGTGTGTGGTGTGTGTGTGTGTGTGTGTGTGTGTGTGTGTGTAAAAAAAATTAAACTTTTATCTAATTTAAAATTTAAAACTCTCTTTTTGCAATTTTCATGTGACTGCTTCACGCACGGTATGACACTGTAATGCATGTACGTACAGTACTGTACAGTACTGTATTACCAAGTCTTCATAGATTCCTCTTACCAAACAAACCTTTCATATGCATGCTTTGTACTAAGGGCTATTAAAGATTCTGACTGATGTATGAACTTTAATAATATTTTATACATTTAACAGAAGTATTATACAATTTACACATATTTGTCTTTGTACAAACCCACCATTGCTCATAAATAAACAGAAAACAATTAAAATGGAGACTATATTGGCTTATGCAGACAATTATTATTCACTGACACATGTAATTTTAATTGAAATTAAAATGCTATTTTATCTTATTTTTTTATAAATGTAAAATATGAATAAAAAGTTTAAATTCAAAGGATATCGTAAAATGTTACGGCAAACTGCACTCCCAACTTGCTGTTTGTATACAAGCTTAACAGGAAGATTTTGCAACT
>WNGS01165503.1:24999483-25010491 GCA_020271785.1 Procambarus virginalis | reverse complement strand
CTAATTCTGATGCCCATGGTCATACAGTATTTTGTTACATTATTTGTGCTTTGAAGTAGTGTGCACATTTCTTATATGCAGTAGTTGTTTATACAGTGTAAGAACATGTCACCACATTAAGTATGAAAACGAAAAGGAACATCACTGAGGCACTTTTGTCTTCTGACGAGAATTTAAGTATTGGGGGCTTCTAAAACGGACTCTTCAGGTGTGTATGTGATTGCCTGTTTTAACACACTGTATTGCAAGGAAATGTTGCATTGGAAAGTCAGTTGTGCATGACACTCGTGCCATTAGTTCAAACATGAGGTTGTGTGTTGTTATGACTGTAATTTGCATTTGACATTATTTAATGATGTTTTTTCATTAAAAGTTACTTTGTGGTTGTTAGGAATTAAATCAATCCTGGCTTCATTAGAAAAGTATCTCACGCTCATGTGTCACATTATTTTAGTGAAATTAATTTAACAATTAATTTAAAGTTTTACTTTTATAATAGATTTTTTTGTAATAAAAAAATTGCCTTTATTATTGTGTATTCTATTCCTTATAACTACTGTCTCCACTCGATCATCCGGACTATATGGGAAGGACCCCCAACCGATTATCACGTTTTTCGGATAATGGTACTTTTTCACCTACGAGTCCAAAAGTGACCATTTCCAACAATTTTTATACTACAAACAACATAATTTGAATTGCCTTGCCACATATAATTATTAAATATTCAACTAGAAACCTCAACTTACCTTGTTGGTGTTTGTCTTCATGATTGATGCCACACATCTTGAAGTTAAGAATTGTTAACAATTTATGTAACCTATACTAACACAACACTAAAATTAACACTTAAAATCACTGTACAGTTCATTAAGCAAAGTTAGTTTTGACTGCCAGCTGCTGAAGCCTCACTGGTTGAAGGTGCTTGGCTTGCCTGTGAGGCCTCACTTGTTGAAGGCGCTTGCATGCCCTCACTTGTTGAAGGCGCTTGGCTTGCCTGTGGCGCCTCACTTGTTGAAGGCGCTTGGCTAGCCCTGTGGCGCCTCACTTGTTGAAGGTGCTTGGCTAGCCCTGTGGCGCCGCACTTGTTGAAGGTGCTTGGCTAGCCCTGTGGCGCCTCACTTGTTGAAGGCGCTTGGCTAGCCCTGTGGCGCCTCACTTGTTGAAGGCGCTTGCATGCCCTCACTTGTTGAAGGCGCTTGGCTAGCCCTGTGGCGCCTCACTGGTTGAAGGCGCTTGCATGCCCTCACTTGTTGAAGGCGCTTGGCTAGCCCTGTGGCGCCTCACTTGTTGAAGGCGCTTGGCTAGCCCTGTGGCGTCTCACTTGTTGAAGGCGCTTGGCTTGCCTGTGGCGCGTCACTTGTTGAAGGCGCTTGGCTAGCCCTGTGGCGCCTCACTTGTTGAAGGCGCTTGGCTAGCCCTGTGGCGCCTCACTTGTTGAAGGCGCTTCGCTTGCCTGTGACGCCTCACTTGTTGAACAACACGTAACTTGTCTTTAATTGCCAGGACAACCTTCTTCCTCTTAACACCTCCAGAACGATTGATGCTGCTACCAGACATAGTCTTGGCCAAAAATGTTTAAAGTTACTATGAAAATAAAAAAGATATTTCAAAAGATATTTCACTAATGGCGCAGCACTGTGACGCCTCACTCGTTGAGGTGTATAACAGTAACTTGTCTTTAATTGTTAGGACAACTTTCTTCCTCTTAACACCTACAGAACGATTGATGCTCCTACCAGACATAGTCTTGGCCAAAAATGTTCAAAGTTACTATGAAAATAAAAAAGTTATTTAAAAAAATATTTCACTAATGGCGCAGCACTGTGTATAACACGAGGGACGGACTCACATGGGTTGACCAGTGTTGGACGGGTCCACTTGGCGTGGGGCAGCTATAACACCTTACGTAGGCTGCCAGGAGAATATTTTTTAAGGAAACTTCAGCCTGTGCACATTGCTTTTAGAAAATTTATTTATTTGTTATTACATAATTACTAGTACTTATTTCATTTGTTTTTGTTCTAAAATTAATGGTAATTCCTGTACACAGGTGGTCCCTCCCGACGCTCTCCTCCCACCCTCCCGACACCACCCACCCACCCCACCCCCTCCTACACCATGCGCCTCGAGTCACGGGCAGACGGGATTAATACCGTATGGCCCGCCTCATGTTTTCATATACGGAAAAAGACTCGATCATCCGGGCAACTGACCGGATAGTGTAATTTCGGCAGGACATTAACCGGGCCCCAAAATTTTATCCGTCCAAACTCGTTAATCCGGTTCCTGTGGCTATTTTGGCCGGATATTGTGATAACTTTATCCGATTGCGATTTTGGCCGTATAAAGGCGTTTTTCGGATGTTTGAATCCCGGATAATCGCGGGGTTACAGTAGTGCATAATTTTAATAATTCACATAAGGTTATGTGAATTTAAATGCCACATTAATTGTAGTATACAATTCAAACAGATTGTTGAAAATATTGGAAATCTGTGTTTATAGAGAGACTTAAAGAACTGGCAACAACAACAACAAAACACATACCATATCTGCTAAATCCCATAACATGTAGGATTGTCATGCTTGAGGAAGCATCCACATTGCTGCTCTTCTCAAGGCTGGGTGTAAAGGGTTTTCCACAAATTGCTATTTAAAATATTGTGTTGGTGCCTGCTAACAAGTTACCACAACTTTATTTCATGTCATTTCACTGTGTTGCTTAGTAACACACGCTAAAAAAAAAAAAGATATGCCAAACTATAAGATAGAAGAAAAGGAGGCGGTGTGATAACTACGTACAAAAGAGTAACAGGAATCGACAAAATCGATAAAATTGATAGGGAAGAATTCCTGAGACCTGGAACTTCAAGAACAAGGGGTTATAGATTTAAACTAACGAAACAAAGCTGCTGGAGAAATATGAGAAAATTCACTTTCGCAAACAAAGTGGTAGACGGTTGGAACAAGTTAGGTGAGAAGGTGGTGGAGGCCAAAACTCAGTAATTTCAAAGCGTTATACGACAAAGAGTCTGGGGAAGACGGGACACCATAAGTGTAGCTCTCATCCTGTAATTACACTTGGGTAATTACATACTGTCTATGCTTGATGATCCAAATCACATGAAGCCCACCAATATTCTAGTAAGCCAGGCATTAGAGTTAGCAAAAATTTTACTAGGAAGTCCAAGATTTAAACAATTTTAAATCGGCTTTTGTTCGTCAGAAATCGCTTAACTAAAATTTTCATTAGAGTTGAGCAATCAAAAAACTCACTCAGATTTATTTGGGTTACCCAAATTTGCATTACCGAGTAATGCAAATTCAGTACATTACTGTACAGTCTTAAAGTGAGTAAGGTACATAAGGGTGTTGATATTTATTGGGAGGATTTTGAGGTTAAGGTTAACATAAGTACAGTACTGTTAAATGCTTTAGTCATCGTAACCAATCACTCGAACCTGCTTGACTAATTAACAGATGTTTCTTGCACTCGCAATAACCTTTGTGGGTAATATGAAGGGCAAGGTACATTTTACATAAACCTTTCCTGTTATGAAGGTGAAAAAAAATTCTGGCTTGTTAGGGGTTAACAGTTATATAGGCTTTATTATTTTACACAGGTCATGATTGCTTTTGATATTTGAGCAGCTTCATTTGGGTGGAGAATTTTGAAAGTTGTGGAAGCAATCGTGTTCTGTACAGTATTTTCAATATTTCGTATATTGACCTCAGTGTTGCCAGTAGAGGAGTGTGTGGTAGAGTGAATCATTGTGTGAGACGAATGTTATATTAACTAACAGGTTGAGACAAGCGGCATTCTTGGTTGTCATGTCATATACTATACATTGCTTGGCATCCATGGTAATAATTTTGTTGAATAATATCTCCAACAACCCAATCTCTTTCATAATCAGTTTATTGGCATTGTCCATTCCTCATACATATACAGTACCATGATGTATAGTTTATAGCACAGCTCCTGCCTATCTTACAGTCAAACCACTATGCCCTCTGTTTCCTGCTATTGCCTAATCATAACCCTTCACTGATAATTATCCCATACTTTACATTTCAATGCCAATTCATTACATGTATTCTTTCATACAGAATAAAAGCACAACAATGATTTGCTTATGTTTTATGATTTTCTGTACTGTACTCTGGTATTTCAGTCTCGATCTTTAAGCAACATGTTACTTCAGAAAAGTTGATTGACACAAATTTATATGCAAACACTAGTATAAGTCATACTTGTTAGATTCAAGTTTTTATTAAAGAACTTAATAGATAAATCCTTTCCAGATCTGTAAATTTGCAAGCTTCGTGTGGTTGTGTCAGAGCTACTATTTGTTGTCGCATATCTTCCCTAATTTGTTTTGTGCTGTGCTTGCCTAGTATTTTAAGAGAAGCAGCTGAAGGTTGTGGAATTCCATCCCAGCTTTTCTAATAAGACTGCAGTGGGGAGTGAGGGTTGGCAGTTTAGAAATGTAGAATAAATGTCAGCCCAGACATAATTTAAGGGTAGAATTAATTTATTGTACTAAGGAACAGTTCATTCAAGAAGTGCCAGGTATACCCCTCTCTTTCAATACTTTTCTTGGTATCGCAGGTGGGACAGGGCTCGGTGAGCAGTGGAAGAGAAAAGTTCGTAGGCAATCATGCTGCTTGGTCTAACCTCGGGATTCTTGCCAAGTACTACTGCACAGTCTGTGGCAAGAATTTTCGGCAGCTTGAAGACCTCAGGAGGCACTTGAGGATACATACTGGGGAGAAACCTTACGCTTGTCCATATTGTGATCATCGCAGCACTCAGTTAGGTCATTTAAAAGACCATGTTAAGAGGAGGCACAATCTTACAGGAAAAATTCCTGGGCGAGGGACAGCCCAGAGAAGACCTTACTAAGATTTGTTGATAGAAGGTAATAATTGCAGTACAGGAAGAAGGTAGCATGACATGCATTAGGATTAAAGCTTAATTTGCTCATTTTTCCTCCTAACGAGCTGACCCCGTGAACTTGCATGTTTAATCAGGAGGATACTTTTGTGAATACTATTTTAATAATTCTGCCTTAAAGACTAGGCAGTGAGAGTTTGGTGTAATGTGACTTACAGAAAGTTACTAATGGAAATATTACTAAGGATCTGCAAAGACAAGGCTTTTGCCAAATTAATGAAAGCAATACATGTACTACTTACTTAGGAAGTACCTTAGAATTCTAAATCTGCTAGCATTGAAATATCAGTAGGTCTGCCATTTGCGCTGTTTTGGAAGTTCTTTAAGCAAGTTATCTATGGAAAGTACATTTTCCATTGCTCCTGATGTGAGACCCAAGAAATTAAATGACTACTTTTACTTAGCTTTATTTAGAAAAGTTAAGAAATTAAAGGAAAGTGTATATAGATATTTTAATTACGTCTAAGAAACCTTGCTCACTCAATAGTTCTAGTCCTTTATTGGGCATCATACATTAACTCCTTTTAAAACATTTAAAGTGACTAATTGTTTTAAGATATTTGTACAGTAGAACTTTCCTATGAAATGTGAAAGTTGTGCCCATCTCTCAATTGTCAGAAGCCAGTCGAGTACTGTGTCCCATTTCATTTATTCATGGTAGGGGCTGCGTATAGTGACTACATTAAATATTGGTAACCTACCCCCACCAATATGACTTTTCTTGGTATCGCAGGTAGGTCAGGGAATCGTGGGCGATGGCAGAGAAATGGCTGGTCATGGTGGTGGTGCTGTGGGTGCCAACTTCAGGTATTTAGCCAAGTATTACTGCCCATATTGTGGCAAGGCCCTACGTCAAATCGAAGATCTCAGAAGACACGTTCGGACACACACAGGCGAGAAGCCATATGCTTGCCCATATTGTGAACACAGGTGTTCACGCAATGGAAACCTTAAAGACCATATCAAAAGGAGACATATTCAGGATTACAGTAAAATTATAGGTCAACGATTAATTCGGAAAGACATCACAGATCCTAAATTTGGCTGTAAATAGGGCTTAAAATAGTGCAATAATTATGGGTTCTACTAGGTCTTTGGAGTGATGAACAGAAACTTTGGTTTATAAATTGTTGCAATATTATTGCTGACACAACATTACTTCAGTTAAGGTTTAATTAATTTTGTTAGATAAGTTGATCGTAACATGGAACATAAGTTTACTGCTTGGTTCTCTAGGAAATTTGTTGTAAAATAAAATTATTCTAGTAATTGTTGGACAATTAATGAACAGAACAACATGTAACTATGTTTTTTGTGTGCTTTTGTGTAAATTTGGTAAGAAGAGACGGGATTTAGCTAGGTGTTGTAGTTTGTTGGACAATATTGAGTGAGACATAAATTCAGGAATTACAGTAGCTATTTGGTATTTTCATGTATGGAGCTTGAAATAAAATTGTATGATGCATATCAAGACTTAAATAGTCATTGAACATGTGTTATATAATGTATTCTCAAGAGCAAACGTGAACTAAAACGTTAAGGCAGTGCGGGAAATAGAAGTGAATATCGGTACATTGATGCAGTTACAGTATAATATGAAGTTTCCACATAAATGGCTGTAAAGGCTGACCTCCACCTCTTGTAGAGTTCCTTTTATGACCGATATAGAAGTTTATATTTATGAGCGATTGTAATGATACCAAAGAATAACTTTGTATTCTAGATAATAGGCTGAGTGTAGTACTGTATTGTTTAAATATTTTTAGATTTGAATTGTTAACTGGCAAGATTTATTAAGCATTGCAGTGAGTAAATATACTGTACTCTGGGTTGCATTTAAAAAACAAATTAACACTTTCCCTATCACGTGATACACAATGCGTCGCCAATTTTTCTGCCGAGTCCTATCTTGTGCCATCATTTGCGTTCACAATAAGATATTTGTATAAAATTCAATTTTTATCCGATCAACTTTAGGATAGGTTCAAAATGAGCGCCTTTACATTGCTCACAATTTGATACAAAAATGAAAGAAATAACATGAAACTTGATGTCAGAACACTTGAAAGATTATAAATACATTTTTTGCAAAATTTTAAAATATTTGTTAAAATTCTATTTATTGTGCTATTATTATGGGACTAGTTTTCAAATGTGCGTCTTTTAATTGCGAACAATTTTATATCAAAATGAAAGATGTAACATGAAAATTTATGTCAGAACACTGAAAATACAGTATATAAATAATTTTGTGATGATGAACGTCCAAACTTAAAATATTTGGTAAAATTCCAGTTATTGTTCTATTATTGCGGGATTAGTTTTAAAATACGCGCCTTTATATTGCGAACAATTTGATACCAAAATGAAAGACGTAAGACGAAAATTGATGTTATTCAAATTGAACGAGTAAAGACATTAGGCCGCTGTGTGCAAATTGGTGCTCGTTCACAGGTAACTTTAGGCTTTGCTGTGGGGAGTCACACCGGGCTTGTGGACATTATATGCATATACACCTGCAGGGAATTTAATTGCGAACACAATGATACCAAAACGAACGACGTAGCACGAGAATTAGGGTGACAAAACTGAAACGAGTATACACATTTTATTGATTTTGTGCACTCCCGGGTAACTTTTGCCAATTTTAGGCTTTGCTGTGGGGAGTCATGCCAGGCTTTTTGGGCATTATATGCATATTCACCTGTAGGGAATTCTATTGCGAACACAATGATACCAAAACAAACGACGTAGCACGAGAATTAAGGTGAGAAAACTGAAACGAGTGTACACATTTCGGTGTCGCCGAGCGCTCGCCTGCACACTTGCCCACTCGCCCGCACGCCGGGAGAGTGACCTCTAAGTTTGCGGCGCACATGCCGGGATAGCGAAAGTGTTAATTTGCCAAATTAATTAAAGGGATACATGTTTATGCGTACTTGTTGGTTCTGGGGATAACTGCCCCTGCAGCCTGGTCTGACCAGGCTTCCTGGTTGGTGGTCTGGTCAACCAGGCTGTTGGATGTGGCTGCTCGCAGCCTGGTTGATCCGGTATTCCTTGTAAGTATTTACAAAGTTCTCTCTTGAACATATTGAGAGGTCAGCCAGTTATGCCCCTGTATGTGTAGAAGCAGCTTTGAAGTCTTGAGATCTTGATGTAGATTGAGTTATCTCTCAGCATACCTATTGCACCTCTGCTTTTCAATGGGGCTATTTTGCACATCCTGCCATGTCCCCTGGTCTCTTGTGGTAGTCATTTCCATGTATAAATTTGGAATTAGTCCCTCAAATATTTTCAAAGTGGAAGTGTTGTTTAAAATTAGAGAACACTTGTGAAGCTTAATGTGATACCTAAATCTTTTTCAGTTTGTCTATCATGTAGGATTTACCAACAAAATTATTAGGTCTCAAGTTTGGCATAATATATAGAATGGATATAATATCATTTCTTTATTTATCACACGGATGTGAGCCAATTCCTGACCTCACAGTCATACCTATGAGCCAGTTAACTAACAAGCGAATTTCCTCATCATTTTGTGTCACAGACTGAAGGCTGATTTTATTGCCAACATTACAAAATGTTGAACCAAAATATTAGTAGGCACATATGTAATATGCCTTATGAAAGACTGCCTAAGATGAAACTAGATCAAATAATAAGAATAATCAAATTTACTACACTTAATTAAAATAAAATTTTATTTTGCAATTACAAAAAAATAAACAAAATGGCTCTGGCTGATAGGTACATTGAATCCTGCTTCAAGACCAGTAGTAGGATGTGTGCTAAGACTAGGACAATTGTTAACTATGCAAGATTGTTTTTTGTCATTTGATAGTTTAATAACTAGCATCCAGGGGAACTGGGAAACAAACCCACTAAACAGATATTGAAACATGAAGAACAAATACCGACAGCCTCTCCTGCCACAGAGTAATTTTAGATGCAAATTTAATTGTGTATACCAGTCAAGGAAACAGATAAGTAACATTTTATTTAAAAGGTCTGAGAGTAGTATGCAAAGTGCATTCTATGGACGTGATCCTTTAAATGACCCTTTCGTGTACATCGGTGTGGACAGTATGGGCATGCAAACGGTTTTTTCCCCCAGTGTGTATCCGAAAATGACGGTCTCAGGTGGTCCTCAAGTTGTCGGAAATCCTTGTGACAGACCGCACAGTGTTGTACTTCGTCTTATGTCTGCATTTAGCAAGTGCTGAACCACCGTGTACAGCCAGCTCTCTGCCTCCGCCCACATAGCCCTGCCCCACCTGCGATACCAAGAAAAAGGATGTTGGTGTGGATGGTCTTCACCATTTGTAACAACGAATTAAATATTCCCAAAACAAATCCATACACATTTTAACGGATAATCCAAAAAATGCAGTAACTTGATCTTACTATATAACCTCAATGAAGAGGTTAAGAAACTTTTCCCATTCTGTATTTCTACTCCAGGGGAAATAACAGAAAAGTAATCACCCGCCGTTTACACAATACTTATGTCATATTTAGTGCTTAACCACCGCACTGCACACCTGCTTTTTGGCAAAAACTTCATAGTGCAATTGTCAAGAACATACTATTATTGTTTTTATAAAGTTCCGGTAAAGTTAATGTCAAAATGTTTCCAAACTCACCATTTTCATTCCAAAACACAAAGTGATGAAAACATTAAAAACATTAAAATGTAACCCATTAAAAACTAAAAAGCCATTAGGGCACTCTGCACAGTAGTGGTTCATCCTTAACCCAGAATAAAATGTTATGAATTTTTATCCAGAGGCCAATTCTTTAAAGAGATTTTAACAAGAACTTCCACGTGTGCTCAAAGCATGCAGTATCTAAATTAAAAAGTAGTCAAAGACTATACATACTGCACCCTAAATTAATGTGCTGTCATGGCATACAGAGCAGTGTGCTAATTTTTACGCAGTCCCATAATTATATTTAGCAATTCAAAAGTAACAAGAGTAAGCTAAATCCAAGATCTGCTGGGTGACTACGTCCCTTTGTTTACTATTAATCACATTTTTAAAAGTATGAATCTTATAGTTGAGAAGGGGGACAAATTGTCACACTATGTAGATACTATACTTCATCAATTTTATTTATATTAAATTCAATCCTTATGATAACCCAACCCTAATGGGACCTGGTGATTGATCTAAAATGGATAATTGGATGAACTACAGTTATATTGATTAAGAATTTACATTTTCTGTTTAACGTTAGAACAAACTTTTTTTTTTTTTATAGACTGCTTGTCATTTACTGTACCTCGATTATCTGTATTGTACCGTACGATAGGATTACCTGTAATGGACAACCAAAAGGAAAATACTATTATTAATGATACGAGTAATTTAGCAAGGGAAACTCTCACCAATTACGAAAGCTAAAAACACCGCAGAGAACAGTTGATATGATGTAAAATAGAAAACTAAGTACCAGTGCTACACAAAAGTTAAAAAGCCAAAATGTAAAAGAGCTGACCTTACAGTACAATATATTGGAGATTAAATGCCTGGAAACCTTATATCCCTGGTGATGGTCAGTAAAGCATCACCTTCTATTATGTGTCACAATGCAAGTCAGTAAGTTCTCGGCACTCATGCCCAGTACTGCTCGGCACTCATGCCCAGTACTGCTGCGGCACTTCGCACACAAGACACTAGCATCACCCCTCCCCAAGTCACTTCCATATCATCACTCACACAAAAAACTCAAAACTCAAGATAATAGATTTATTGCACGCTAAATTCTCCAATTTCTTATTGGTAGAACACTGGTTAACTATGTTATTGGCCTAATGTTACAAAGGAATGAAACAGAAAGGCAATGTAATTTTTTTTTATAAAATTTCATTTATCACCTAAATAAAACCACGCTTTTATTAAATCTGTGCTAAATACATTTAAATTTTGTGCACGATAAAAAAAATAAAAATTAAAATCCATAAATTTGACCAATTATATCTTCTACCAATAGATCCCCGCCCAACAGATTCCTTTGCTTAAATTTTCTTACCTAGCATCCTCACATC
>WNGS01165503.1:24976592-24994454 GCA_020271785.1 Procambarus virginalis | reverse complement strand
AAGATAAATTTTCACAAAGAAACCAGCTGATAAGCATATGATTTTAAGAACCTGTTGCTTAGATCATGACCTAAGTCTTATATAAAGCAACAAAGATTTTACAGGAAAGAGATCGTAGGGTTGACTGCATTTATCTGGACCTAAAAAAATAGTAGACATTTTGACAGTTTTATGTAAGAGGTTGTTCGGAACTGGAACATAGTAGAGGAGTGTTGTGGAGACATTGGCATACCGTGCAATGGTTTCGGGACTCAACCTCCCTGCAGCCCAGTCCCCAACCAGGCCTCTTGGTTGCTAGACCGGTTTACCAGGCTGTTGGACGTGACTGCTTGCAGCCTGACTGAAGCCTGACGTATAACTCACAGCCTGGTTGATCTGTTTTCCTTTGAAGGTGTTTATCAAGTTCTCTCTTGAACACTGCGAGGGGTCTGCCAGTTATGCCCCTTACTTGTAGTGGAAGCACGTTGAACAGTCCGGGCCTCTGATGTGATAGTGTTCTCTCTGAGTACCTATTTCACTTCTGCTTTTCTGTGTGGGGTTATTCTGCACATCCTGCCATGCCTTCGGTGTCATGTGATGTTATTATGTGTGTGTAGATTTGAGGCGACCCCCTCTTAATATTTCCATGTGTAAATTATGTATGTACTGTATGTCTTTCACATGCGCTCTAGAGAGTGCATGGATGTAAAGTTTTCTTAACAGAAAGTGAGGGCAGTATTCAGAGGCAATGTATCAGACTTAGGAAGTGTTTCCAGTTGGAGTACCATAGGGTTCAGTTCAGGCAACGGTAATGTTCATTGTCTATATAAATGATCTACGAGGAATACAGAATTCTATAAACGTGTTTGCTGACGTTTGAAAACGAGAATTGTCATGCCCTTCATAAAGACGTGGACAGAATAAGTGTATGGGGCAACACTAGGCAAATTGACATTAATGTGAATAAATACCATATTGTGGAATAGAAAAAATAGGTCACACACGACCTAAAAATTATGTCCAAAAGCTGTAAAGAATTTTGATGAAAGAGATTTAGGGGTGGTTCTGGATAAGAACCTGAAGACATGAAGAAAAATGTGTATGGAACGTACACTACACTTTCCAACTTCAGAACTGCTTTTAAATACAGTACATGGCAAAATATTACAGAAATTGTTGATGAGCTATGTGAGACTAAAGTTAGAATATGCAGTGGTTGTATAGTTACTGTACCATATTACAAGAAGCACATCATTAAACTAGAGAAGGTGCAAAGACATGCAGTAAATGGCTTCAAGAACTGAAAAATGAGCTACAAGCAGAGATTAGATGCATTATATATACCAAAGCTTGAAGATTGAAGAAAGGTGATGTGATCATTATATTCAAAATAGTAATGTGAATTGACAAAAATAATTTTTTTTAATATTTTTTAATATATATATTTAATATTTATTAAATTATATTATTATATATATTATTATTATATTTAATATTTATTTATTATATTTAATATAATATTCAATATTTTTTTAAACTGCAATTTAAAAAAGGTCTTTGGTTCAAACTATGGAAACAAAGCTGCCCCCCCCCCCCACCCCTCCCCCTCCCCGGTTCAAACTATGGAAACAAAGCTGCCCCCCCACCCCTCCCCCCCCCCCCCCCCAAAAAAAAAAACATTGAAAGCTCACTTTTGCAAACAGAATGGTAGACTTTTGGAAGGAGTTTAGCGAGAAGGTGGAGGGTGCCAAAACCATCAGTAGTTTCAAGAGTCATAAGACACAGGGTACTGGGAAGACGGGGGCAATACGAGCGTACCTCTGATCCTGTAACTACACACAGGTAATTACTCATGAGTACATAATTAGACACAAAATACAATGTGTTTGTAGTCTATATTTAATTATTAGTAAACATTAATATTAATTTAAATAGATACATAAGAATCACACTAGTGTGATATGTATAACAGTGAGAGAATCAATTGGACTATTTGATAAGAGGTGACCATGGAAATGGTTTCAGTTCTGTACTCTACTAGTTGTGCTTGTAGGGGATGAGCTTCAGCTCTTGGGTACCATGTCTCGACCGTCAATCAACTGGTGTATATGTTCCTGAGCCTATTGGGCTCTTATCATATCTACATTTGAAACTGTGTATAGAGTCTGCCTCCTCATCACTTCCTAATGCATTTCATTTACTGTATTAACTAATCTGACAGAGAAAGAAATTTATAATGCCTCTGTGGCTCATTTGGGTACTCGGTACCACCTGTGTCTCATTGTGTGATTATCACCGATTCTAAATAATGTTCTTATCTACCCTGTCAATTCCCCTGAGAATTTTGTATGGGGTTATCATGTCTCCCCAAACTCGTGTCTTCCAGTGACGTGAGGAGCAATTCACGCAGCCTTTCCTCTTAACTCGTACCTTTTAGATCTGGGTCTAGTCTGGTGGCATACCTTGAGGTTACCGTGAGATGATTTTGGAGCTTAGCGTCCCCGATGCCCGGTCGTCGACCAGGCCTCCTTGTTAGTGGACTGGTCAACTGGGCTTTTGGACACTGCTGCTCGTAACCTGACATGTGAATCACAGCCTGATTGCTCAGGTATTTTTAGGAGGTGCTTGTCTAGTTCTCTTGAACACTATTAGGGGGGGGGGGGGTCGGCCAGTTATGCCCCTTATGTGTAGCTCAAGCGTGTTGAACAGTTTAGGGCCTTTGATGTTGATTGTTCTCTCTCTTAGTACCTATTGCACCTTTGCTCTTCACCAGGCTATTCAGCATATCCTGCCATGCCTTCTGGTCTCATATGGTGTTATTTCTGTGTTTTTGTTTGGGATTAACCCGTCTACTATCTTCCAAGTGTAAATTAATATGTACCTGTATCTCTCCCGTCTGCAATCAAGAATACAGATTTCGGCATTTTTTAGGCAATAATTTAGATGTTTTTCTGAGTTGGATTCTAGCAGTAAAGAATCTCTGCATGCTCCTCCAGGTCAGTAATTTCTCCAGCTTTGAAAGGGGCTGTCATTGTGCAACAGTACTCCACTCTAAGAGAGCACTTGCATCTTGAAAAGTATCGTCATCAGTATAACATCTCTAGTGTGAAAGGTTCTTATTATCCAACCTGTCATTTTTCTTGCACTTGTGATGGCTACTTTTTGTTCTTTAAAGGAAAGGTCTTCCAACATGAGTACACTTAAATCATTTATATTGCCTTTTCAGTATGTTATAATTGGACTGCGTTTTGTACGTGGTTTTCGTTTTTATATTTTCATTTTTTCCGTAGCGCAGAAGCTGGAACTTACCTTCGTTAAACACCATATTATTTTCTGTAGCCCATAGCTACATCTGATTTAAAAACCTGATTTACATCTGGTTGGAGGTTTGCCGTGTCCTCTATGTTATCTACTCATAAAATTCTTGGTGTCATATGCTAAGATGATACAGTACTATAGAGTGTGTCCTTGTCTATGTCCGATACGAGGATAAGAAAGAGTGCTGGAGCAAGCACAGTATCCTGGAGGAACTGAGCTCTTCACGGTTGATGGACTGGCTTTTATTTTGTTGACTGTTACAGATTGAGTTCTGTTAGTCAGGAAATTGTAAATCATCTAAATATTTTTCTGGTAATTCCTTTTGAACACATTTTGTGTACAATAACACCATGGTCACATTTGTTGAAGGCTTTTGCGAAATTTGTAAATTACATCAGCGTTTTGTTTGTCTTCCATGGCATTTAACCCTTACACTGCTCAGGGGTCCTGGGGACATTTACATCCCTGTGCGCAAGAAAAAAAAATCAAAATTTTTTTTCGTCTTCTAAACATGTTAATTTGTGTCCCCTGAGCACGGAAAAAATAGCAAAAAAATCGTAGGTGACATATTTTGGGCGCAATTGACCGAAGAAGTCTGGCAAAAAGTGGGCGTTGACAGAGCGGTCGTCAGAGCCGGTCAGCGTCACCCGCGCTGACAGATGTGAGTTGCCACAAAGATATTATTACCTAATTGTTTCAATGTCTCCGATTGATTTTTTCTTAGTTTTTTTGCAGTAATATTATTCAATAGTGTGTATTGTAATATATTTATATAATAAAAGTGGTGAATAATCGCTATACTCAAACGTATGGTGTACATATTAGTAATTCAATTATTATGTTTGTAAAACAATAAACAAATAGTTTTGCTGCTATTACACTCTATATACAGGTTATATATAAGTATCTGCATATTTTGGTCACCATAACGAACCACTAAGTTGGTATTGAGAGTCGAAAAGCAACGAAGAGTTACCGCCACACACCAGCCAGCCACTCGCTGCCACTCCCTCAACACACGCACTAAACTTTCTCCCCCAACAATACCATTTGTGGTGTTATTACACTATATACAGACGTTATATATAAGTATGTATATATTTTGTTCACCACAACTGTACAGCTAAGCTGATATAGTTAGTTCAGGCACTAGGAGTCGTCGGTATACACAGCTGGCGGCTCCCTCACTCATTCAAGGTCACACACACACACACTAAACTTTCTCTCCCAACAATACTGTTTGCAGTGTTATTACCCTATATACACATATTATATATAAATATCTACATGTTTTATGCACCGTAACTGGACACCTAAGCTTGTAGTGCGCCCAAAGAGCATAGTGGCCACTCTAAACAGCTAGACAAATCGTGCAGACGACGTCACCTCCGTCACCCAAATGGCTCCTCCCAGCATAATCCTTTTGCTGTTATTACACTAATACACACATTATATACAAGTATCTACATTTGTGTTCACCATAGAGAACCACTGAGCTGGTATGGTGAATGTAAACAATAACAGGTGGCCACACAGTCAGTAAACGATGCTGTCTCCCTCCGTCTCTGAGCATCACTCCCACAGCGCTAATTATTACAACAGTCTTGCTATTATCACAACCCTGGTTATTTATATCAGTCAGGGGTCATCTGTAATATTGTCATCACTAAATAATAACAATTATATATTTATTTTGACATTTTTCGGCGATGCTGTGGTCACAAGCTGAACAGCTATGCTGCTCGCTCATGCTGCGTGCGCCAGCCTTGGTTGCTCCAACAGTAATGTGCCTCTCACACCTGAGAATATTGCCCACGATTTTTTTTAAATTGCGTCTGTTTACAAGAGCCTGAGGAAGCTAATGTGAACCCCGTGTAGCCGCGGGCCATTTGAATCGGGCGTGGCACCCTATGGCATATATATACGCCATGCTCACCATGGGACATGTTACTCAGGGCGTATATATACGCCATGCGCAGTTTAAGGGTTAATGCCATGTCATAGTAGTCCCGCAACTGTGATAGGAAGGAGTGCCCTGTTCTGAAACTATATTGTGCAGTGTATTAGAGATGCTGTGATTCCATATATTTTGTGATCTTAGCACTCTTTCAACAATTTTTATGATGTGATGTTAGTGCTGTCAGTCTAATTTTTTTGCCTCTGCCTTATTTTTTCCTTTATGAAGTGGTGCTTAGTATGTCGGGTAATGCCAGTATCTAGGGCTCTATCTCCAAAGAATGTGAAGGGCCTGCAATAGTGTTTTTTACAGTTCTTTACGAATATAGAGTTCCAAGACTCGGCCTGGTACAGCGTGCATAAGCATACTGTCTATGACTTCTTCAAAATCCAGTGGGGATAGGGTGATGTATGATTTGAAGTTTATATCACATCCATGAAATATTCATAGATTATCAATCTTCGATGTGTTGAATGGCTCACTGAAAACAGAGTCGTATTGATTCCTCAGTATTTCGCTCATTTCTTTGTTGTCATCAGAGAACGTTCCATCTCCCTTTTGCAGGGAGCTCGATGCTAGATATGATTTTTTATCTTGATTTTGCATAGGTGAAGAAATATTTTGGATTTCTCTATTTCACTAATGGCCTTTTGCTCTCCTTGCCTCTCCTGGGTTTTGTATGATTCTTGTCGCTTTATTTGGTTCAATTGTTTCTATTTTTTTACCTAGCCTTCTTCGTCATTCTTGAGATAGGGTGTGACTTCAGTTGTTCCATGATTTGTTTTCTTTGCCTATAGAGGACATGCTGTTTCCATTCCAATCTGCATCTCTCTCTCTCTCTCATTTTCCTTGGGGTATGTGGTTTAAGCATCTTTCTAGTGCTACTGAACTTATTTTATTTTTTCCAGGCACTGGTTCAGGTTTGCATTTTATAGTTGTTCTTCCCAGCATATTTCTGTGAGGTCTAGGTTTATTTGCTTCCAGTTTATCTGTTTATTATTGAAATTTCATTTGCTGAATTCTCCTCCACTGGGATTCGGAGGGAATGGTTTTGCAGGTAGGTCTATTCCCCATGTAGTCAGAACTTCAATTAGCATTCGCACTGCGTTGCCGCTGCCCCCCAAAGTCACTCATTTTTCTGTAGAGTCGTCTCTGGTGACTCGGTCTCTAGTCACTCAGACTCAGGATTCATGTTTTATTAAAAATTAAAATTTTATCCAATCAATCTGGGAGTAGTTTCAAAATGAGAGCCTTTAGATTGCGCACAATTTGATACCAAAATGAAAGACGTAACCCGAAAATTGATGTCAGAACACTGGAAAGATAATTTTGTGGTGATGAACATCCAAAAGTGTCCACAGGTTGAAATATTTGTTAAAATTCCATTTATTGTTCTATTATTATGGGACTAGTTTTAAAATATGCGCCTTTATATTGCGAACAATGTGATACCAAAATGAAAGACGTGATGCAAAAATTGATCCAGTGTCAGTGTCAGAACACTGGAAAGATAATAAATCATTTTCTGGTCCATATTTTGAAATATTTGCTAAAATTCCATTTATTGTTCTATTACCATGGGACTAGTTTTAAAATACGCGCCTTTATATTGCAAGCAATATGATACCAAAATGAAAGACGTAACACAAAAATTGGTGTCAGAGCACTGGAAATACAGTGGAACCGCAAATAACGAATTTAGTCCGTTCCGGCGCAGTGATCGTCATGTGAAACGGACGTCGTACAAAACGAATGTCCCCACTGACAATAATGGAAATCAAATTTATCTGTTCTGCCACCGAAAAACATCAATATGATATTCGATGTTTTAAGTAATCGGGCAGCTTACCTTACATACACTGAACAAACCTTTGTCTTTTTCTTTCTTCAAATTTGTTCAATATTTTTTTCATTTGTCTTATAGCAAAAGGTACGTTCAGTGTTCGGCAGGTAGGCTGCTCCATGTTTCTTACATAAATTTTTTTTTTTTTTTGAAAAAATAGAACAAATGTCAAAAAGGTTCATTCGGTGGTCGGCAGGTAGGCTGCTCCATGTTTCTTAAGAAAAACGAAAAAAAGCAGTTGAAACAATTTGGAAAACGGACAAATGCCATAAAGGTTGTTCAGTGTTTGTCAGGTAGGCTGCTCCATTATAGCACTCTTTCTTTGTTTCAAATGTGTTCCATTTGTTTTGTATTTTTCATTTGTCTTAATAATGGAGCTGCCTACCCGACAAACACTGAACGAACCTTTATGGCATTTGTCTATTTTCCAAATTGTTTCAACTTTTTTTTATTATATAATTAAGAAACATGAAGCAGCCTACCTGCCAAACACTGAACGAACCTTTTTGACATTTGTTGTATTTCGAAACATCTCATTCTTTTTCTACAAAAAGTGTAGAACATCTTTGCAACATCTCAGCAGTCACCCCTTTATATCCCAGCATCACTAGCATCTTTAAATAAACACAACAACAATTTATTTGCATCGTCGGAGGCATCCGAGAATGTGCAAGAAGCAGTGCGACCCGACCGTGTGGTGGTGTTATTCAAATGAGTGGTCGCCATATTTTTTTGAGATGAATTGTCGGCGATCGGGCCGGTCGTTACCTAAAATGTTCGCCATTTGAGGCAATCGTTATTCAAGGTACCACTGTATTAACATTGGACAATGTATTTATTTGATATATAACAAAATAGAGCATATTAACGTAGTTATTCCTTATTATTTGTGTTATTATGTATTACTCAGCAATGATATAAAGGCACCAACTGCATATCCACTTTGTGGACACTTCTTACTACTATTCTTCTTCTTTGAGCGTTGGACAGTTGCTTCCATCTCTTTATTACTACATTATCCTTCAGTTCCAGTTATTAGGAGCAGTTCTCCTTATCAGCAAAACCTTATTTTTTTAAAATTCGTCTAAAATCAATTTCTGAAAATATTTTGATGAGAGTTTCACGACACTGAAGCCAATAAGTTGGAGATTTGTTTAAAATTTTTAAGTTGCCGTGTCCTCTATGTTGCCTACTTTCATGAAGATCCTAGTGTCATCTGCAATGGATGATACAGTACTATAGGTTGTGTTCTTGTGCATGTCCGATATGAGGATGAGAAAAAGTACTGGAGCAAGCACAGTACCCTGGGGGACTGAGCTCTTCACGATTGATGGGCTGGATTTTATTTTGTTGACTATTACACATTAGGTTCTGTTAGTCAAGAAATTGTAGATCCATCTGCTTATTTTTTCCAGTAATTCCTTTTGAACGCATTTTATGTGCAATAACACCATGGTCACATTGTCGAAGGCTTTTGCGAAATCTGTGTAAATTACATCATTGTTTTGTTGGTCTTCCATGGCATCTAATGCTATGTCATAGTGGTCCAGCAACTGTGATAGGCAAGAGTGCCCTTTTCTTATACCATGCTGTCCGGGGTTATGGAGATGCTGTGATTCTATGTATTTTGTGATCTTCTAGCGCGCACTCAAAGATTTTTATGATGAGTGGTGTTAAGTACTATCGGTCTGTAATTTTTTGCCTCTGCCTTATTTCCTCCTTTATGGAGTGGTGCTATCTCTGTTGTTTTTAGTATGTCAGGGATAATGCCAGTATCTAGGCTTTGTCTCCAAAAAATGCGAAGGGCCTACGTTAGTGGCTCTTACAGTTCTTGATGACTATAGAGTTCCAAGAATCCGGGCCTGGTGCAGAGTGCATAGGCATACTATCTATGGCTTCTTCAAAATCCAGTGGGGATAGGGTGACATCTGATATATGATTTGATGTTGGTATCATATCCATGAAAAATTCATTTGGGTTATCAATCTTCAGTGTGTTTAGTGGTTCGCTGAAAACAGTCGTACTGATTCCTCAGTATTTCGCTCATTTCTTTGTTATCATATGTGAAAGTTCCATCTCCCTTTTGCAGGGGCCCGATACTAGATGTGATTTTTTATCTTGATTTTGAAAAGGAGAAAAAATATTTAGGATTTCTCTCAATTTCACTGATGGCCTTTTGCTCTCTCTGCCTCTCTTGGGTTTTGTATGATTCCTGTAGCTTTAGTTCAATTGTTTCTTTTTCTCTACCTAACCTTCCCCATTCTTGCGATAGGGTGCGACTCAAGTTGTTCCGCGATTCGTTTTCTTCGCCTATAGAAGGAACGATGTCCCATTCCAATCTGCATCATCTCCTCTTTTTTCTTAGGGGTATGCAGTTTGAGCATAGTTCTAGTGCTACTGAGCTTATTTTTTCCAGGCGCTGGTTCAAGTTTGTATTTTCTAGCTGTTCTTCCCAGCTTATTTCTTTGAAGTCTTGGTTTATTTGCTCCCATTTATCTGTTTATTATTAAAGTTGAATTTGCTGAAATCTCTACTGAGAATTGGGACTGGTTTTGAAGGTCTATTCCCCATGCTTGGTGGCCGTATATATGATGTAATGGCCAGAATTTCATAAGCCATCTATCAGTTTATATAAATATTCAAACAAGATTCATTTACGTATTAAGAATTCATTTTCACTATGGTATTTGATAGAACAATCCCTTACAAATAATTTGGAATAAAAATTATACATATGAGCTTATTGAATCCAATCAAGCAAAATCACCAAATTTCCTCAAACTGACAAGAGGAAGGGACAGTTGGCGAGCTGCTGGTTGTAAGGGGAGGGGTAAGGGGCCGGCCGCTGGTAGTCAAGTGCGAGAAGAGGTGGGGGGTTTGTAGCATGTCGGCAGTAGAGGGGGGGGGGATGCTGGCGGCCAGACTGGCAGGCCTTGGGCCAGACCAGGCATCAGGCCAGACCACCTGGTTGATGGGGTTTTGAGAGTTCTTCTACTCCCCAAGCCCGGCCCGAGGCCAGACTTGATTTGTGAGAGTTTGGTCCACTAGGCTGTTGCTTGGAGCGGCCCGCAGGCCCACATACCCACCACAGCCCGGTTGGTCTGGCACTCCTTGGAGGAATAAATCTAGTTTCCTCTTGAAGATGTCCATGGTTGTTCCGGCAATATTTTTTATGCTCGCTGGGAGGGTGTTGAACAACCGTGGACCTCTGATGTTTATACAGTGTTCTCTGATTGTGCCTATGGCACCCCTGCTCTTCACTGGTTCTATTCTGCATTTTCTTCTATATCGTTCACTCCAGTACGTTGTTATTTTACTGTGTGGATTTGGTACTTGGCCCTCCAGTATCTTCCAGGTGTATATTATTTGATATCTCTCTCGTCTTCTTTCTAGTGAGTACATTTGGAGGGCTTTGAGATGATCCCAATAATTTAGGTGCTTTATCGCATCTATGAGTGCCGTATATGTTCTCTGTATTCCCTCTATTTCAGCAATCTCTCCTGCTCTGAAGGGGAAGTGAGTACTGAGCAGTACTCAAGACAGGACAACACAATTGACTTGAAAAGTACAACGATTGTGATGGGATCCCTGGATTTGAAAGTTCTCGTAATCCATCTATCATTTTTCTGGCTGACGCAATATTTGCTTGGTTATGCTCCCTAAACTTTAGGTCGTCAGACATCCTTATTCCAAAATCCTTTACATGCTGTTTTCCTACTATGGGCACATTTGATTGTGTTTTGTACCCTGTATTATGTTTAAGGTCCTCATTTTTACCGTACCAGAGTACCTGGAATTTATCACTGTTTAACATCATACAGTGNATAGTAAGTTCTTAATACCATTGTGTTCCTGCTGCATAATGCATGCTTGTGTAGCTTGAGCTATACAACGAAAGAAACTTGGGCAAAAGTTTAGCGGAGGCAAGGTTGACATGCTGCTGGAAGAAGTACTGTACTGTAATTCTAGCACCTTAACCTGGTGCGTAAATATTTGTTAAGCTACCGTATATTATGTGATAGCAGTTTTTTTCTTTCCATACAGTAGGGCAGGGAAGTGGTGCTGTCTTATATAGATATAGGGCCATCTGCAATTTGTGAAAAGCACAAGGGCTTTACATCCCACCTCCTGCTCTTTTCCTACACACTCCCACCTCTAATCTCTTATTTACCCAACCCGTAAGGGGATCAATGTTGCACACACCATCCCTTTCATTGCAAGTAATATTTCTGAATTAATCTTGTAAACTAGTAATAATGTCCTTGTGAACTAGTAATAATGTTCTTGTGAGCTAGTAATTATGTAAGAGTTCTTACTGCTTACCACATAAAAAACCACAGTGCATGAAGACGGATGGCATAATGCCTTGTAGGTCTGACCTCTCGGTGAATCTGATCGTAAACGTTACAGGCTCCCTGGGTTACTCACTAGCCACTCAGCAATGTGAAAAATGTTCAACCATTTTATGGTTTCCAAGTTGGTTGGTTGTTGGGTTACAGAACAACAATAAATTTAGCCATATTAACAAGTAAATGCTCTAGAGAACAGATGCAGAAACAATAGTAGTTATTAGAGATTGTGCTTGACAGCGCTGATTATACAAATGTTTTATGGAATAGTAATCATCAGTATATTTGCTGCCAGAGTATCAATGGCACTAAAATATGTCATTGGATTGCTAAGTGTTAAACTTTAGCAAGTGTTCACACCTTAAAGCACATAATACTGCTTGAGTTTGACTTAAAATAACATACATATTAATGTTTTTTATAATAATATCTGTAGCCTTACAAATGTCAAATTCTTGTGCGAATCTGATGACAGACAGTGACCAATATATTTTCCTTTCACACCCTCAGTACCACAAATGCTGCTCCGAGACAGTTTGAGAGAGAAAAACGAGTACAAACATTAGAATTTTTTTTATATGTCACTTAAATCCTTTACACAAGTACCAAGTGTTTGTGTGTCAATGAGAAGAGAAGCATGTAGTGCCAGCAAACTAATATGGGCTGGACTTATTCACCTGACATTTGTTTTATGTCTACTCAATAAATTTGATCTCAATCTTGGCTGGTATGTTTATTTTTATTTGATTTTAAATGTTATAATTTGTAAAATACTGACATTTGTTTTTAAATTTTATGTATTACAGTATTAGTGCAACAGACTGGCACAGCAGGGGCAAATCTGATGAATCCTATGAAAGACATTTGTCCCATGAAATAAACAGTTTCCATTTATCACAAATCTTTGGTAATGAATTTTGTGTTAAAGATCTGACACTTGGCATGCACAAAGTTATATTATAAAGGTCTACTAGTCTGAATATAAAAATTCCCAAACAAATTTATTATGCACGCATCATTTGGACTCGTATGATGGCGTAGCCACTGGCAATTAATTTGTGACCAAGATTATATATATATACTGTATGATCATTTTAGGACCCAAATATGTAAAATAATGATCTCATTAGTGCTGGTGAGGGATGAAGGAAGGTGGTGGGAGGTAGCTGGTTGCCTCCCACCTCACCTGCCAATCTGTTAGTGTCCAAGCAGTTTGTTGGAAGCGCCTGACACCTGTGACCTCTTGAATTACATAAATTTTTTGCTCAATTCATATACAGTACATGACAAATTTTTCCTTGCCACCTTCAGCATCGTGATTTCTGCCGAGAGATACCTTGTTAATTAACCCATGTACTGCACACACCCGTTTAATATAATAACTCCAGTTTGTGTGTGTAATCTTTACTACATTGCCTGAATACCTGTGAGGATCGTGACTGGGTATGTCTTATGGTTGTACTGTACTGAATGAATATATCATGTCAATATTCTAGTTTCATAATCACAGAACACAGTTTCAGTTCAACTCTGTTCCTTTTCGATAGAATGTAGTGCTTGAAAGCAAAACGTTCCTTGAAAAGAATTGGCAATTCATCAAGCACGAAATTCTGGCATGAAATATCTGAACTTTCCTCTGCTCAGTGAACACATCTTGCTGCTGACTGCAAACCTCAGCCTACTGATGCAATGGAAGTCGCTAGCACTAGGTTTTATCTATGCTGCTAGAATCCGAACCAATGGCACTGAATCTGGAATAAAAGTTGTCTTGTACATATTCACAGCATACAGGAATGGCAGATAGCACAATTAGTGATATGTAACGCATTGGAAGTTGTGTTGAACCGAGACGTAGTGGCGGTGATGGTGTAATCTTCGTACTAGACAATAATTGTATCGTCCTCGCCAATCTGTACTGGTCGGAATCGATCCTATGTCATGCATAACAGACCTTCCTGAAAAGTCTCCGTCAAAATGCACCCAATAGAGTAACCTTGTTCATCTTTGCCAACATAAAAAGACTAAAAGCGCAGTTATCCGCTCTTGTCCCGACTCCTGTAAAGGTATTACTTATTCCGACTTTTACGCAGTTATTCATTCCTCCATCCTTGCCCGTTGGCAGGGTTGTTGGTCTTCTGTTGCTGGTAACAAACTGCATACTCTTAAAGAGTAGTGTGTCCCCATTGCCTTCCTCCTACCACCGTAACTGGCGGTGGGACATAGCTCTGGCAAGGTAACTCTCAGTCACTTAATGGAGTGCCGCCCTGCTCCTTATTGTCCAAACTGCATTGTCCCTCTTACAGATGTGCATATCCTTGTTGAATGTCCTGACCTCCAGGACAATCTTGTGTCTTGCTTTCCGACCGTCCCTTGCGATCACTTGTTCCTCGATAGAATTGTTGGCGAATCAGATACTTTTGATATCGTTCGCCTTATGCGTTTCTGTTTTCATATTGGCATCCTTGGTGATATTTAGTGCCCTCTAATTATTCTACACATTTGGTCGTGCTACATAGCCTTCCCAGCTTGGTGCCTTCTTTTGATACTAAAAGCAAAAAACTATATTTAATAATTGCCACCTCGTAGGTAAATGCAGTACAGCACTATGTACTGTATTTGGAGTTTTTCCCGGGAACCTTTGAAGGGGACTTCATGAACAGCGAGATCTAGATACCAGAATATAATTGTGATAGGATAAATAGGTCACATGGAGTAGGTTTTTATATTAGGACCCTGTATGTTTGGAGCTCAAATTCCACAAATGAGATAGATGTACTGGGAGTAAGATAAAACTTTTTTTTTGTTTTTTTATACAACTTCCAGATGCAACAGTTGAGAATTCACAGATCTCGGGCAAAATAGAGAATATCCTGAAAATCTGACAAACCCATTACCAGATATTATTTTCCGAGAAGACTTCAACTTGCCCCAGTCTGAAATTGAAATTGAAATACGTTTATTGATGTAAATACACACAAAGGGATGAGGTAGCTCAAGCTATTCTCACCCCGTTCAGTACATCGTGTTAATACATACTTAGACACACATCACAAACAATAATCATATTACCAAACATTCTGAGAGATAAACATATACATTTCCTCCTTCACAAGTAGTATGATATCAGACGTACACACAAATACTTTTATGACCTAGGTATACTGTATAGACAATTTTGCCCCAGTCTAAGATGAAGAAAAGCAAACCATAATAATATACAGTACCACGAATCCTATCTGGAAATAACCAATTACAGTCGAAGAACTATGTACCAACATAGACTTAGGTTGACATAACAAGCCAACTAGGACTGAAAATATTCTAGATCTGAAACTTACAAATAATTGAGAAATATCAAGGATATTACAATATCGGATAACACACACACACACACACAATTACCTCATTGAAGTACAAACTAACATAATAATCATAATGGGGTCTAAAAATATTGAGCAAGAGGGGCTGTTCAACTGTAATAAAAGGATAGACTGGGAAAGAATAAACATGGAATTTCTAAGTATTGAATAGGAAACCTCTTAAGTAATAAAAGTTTCAGGCAATGAAACTTGCAAACTGTCTTCCAAAACATATAAAGGTACTCTGAAATGTGTTTTTGCAGAAAGTCTGAAAGGACCAGTGTAAAAAGAAAACACTAAAGGGAAAAAAAGTAATGGAAATGCTTAAGCAGGCAAGACTGTCCATTCAAAATAAGAATTATATATAAGCGGAGATTAAAGAAATAAAACAGACTGAAGCAATCATAACAGATTGCATAAATGCAATTAAAACAAGCCATTAAAAATACACGAGTTAAACTTGAGTAGCCATTTTCTAGACCATTCCTCCAGTTTGTCCTCAGACTTTTGTTGTTGTTATTGAGTCTTGAGTCGTTAACATCACTAACAAAGTCCTCTTGATACCAGAGTGCAGTTTTTAGTCCCCCAAGTGATTTTTCAATTACGCCACACGGTGACTGGGAGCACACCACCCGTCAACCAAGATATCTTGGTGAGCAGTGCAGGGGATAAAAAAGCAAATGAACTGCAGATAATGCAATATTTTAATAAGCAAAAAGGCAAAGAATGAACATGGCTTTGAGCACAGTTCTATATCTGTGTTGGAATTTTTGTGTATAGGTTTTAGTATTGTGGGATTATAGAATTTGTCATATAACAATATTGTACAGCATTTGGATCAAGGCAGGAGCTAGGCAATGGCTTGAGGGAACAACCTTCATTGAAAACATTTGTGTTCCACTGAATTGATTTGTTCAGACCATCCAGGAAATTGTTACAGCGAGGATCAATTAATGCCAAATGAACACCGAAGCTAGTATAGAAACAATCATAAGTGCCAGATTTTTAACAGCAAGAGGAAGAGGGAATCTCGGTTAATGTTAGATTTACCATTTCGGTCAAATGCTGGAAAAGACAATACCCAGTGACAGCCCTAACAAACACTGGCATCATTTGGATTTGCCAATATACTGTACATTTCAAAATAGGCAGAACAAGGTCCACTTTATAAAAGGCTTACGATGGAACAAATCAGTGTTTACATTTTTCAGTGAAAGTGAGGATTTATACAACAGTGAGATGTGGATACTTTGTACCAGAATATAATCTTTTCAGATGTGACTCAATCTGCATTGAGCTGCTAAACACCACAGATAATAGTCAAAACTGTACTCCAGTTCAGGTTTTTCTCCAAATTTTGTTTTTGTATGTAAATCCCTATATGCAAATCCTGAAATAACTCAAGATAACCCTGGAGGTAATCACTTCAAAACCATCACAATTAGTGTTACTAACAACAGTGGACATCTTCAAGAGGAAACTAGATACTTTCCTCCAAGGAGTGCCCGACCAACCGGGCTGCGGTGGGTATGTGGGCCTGCGGGCCGCTGCAAGTAACAGCCTGGTGGACCAAACTTTCTCAAGTCAAGGCCGTGCTTATGGAGAAGAACTCCCAGAACCCCATCAACCAGGTATCCACTCCCAATCCATGGCTACATTATCTTGAACCTTGAAGTGTTTCTGTGGCTTGGCATCCCCACGGTCTGGTCGTTGACCAGGCCGCCTCGTTGCTGGACTGGTCAACCAGGCTGTTTGACACGGCTGCTCGCAGTCTGACGTACGAATCACAGCTTGGTTTATCAGGTATCCTTTGGAGGTACTTATCCAGTTCTCTCTTGAACACTGTGAGGGGTCGGCCAGTTATGCCCCTTATGTGTAGTGTAAGCGTGTTGAACAGTCTTGGGCTTCTGATGTTGATAAGAGTTCTCTCTGAGTACCTGTTGCACCTCTGCTTTTCAACAGTGGTGTTGTGCACATCCTGCTATACCTCCTGGTCTCGTGTGATGTTATTTCTGTGTGTAGGTTTGGGTCCAGCCCCTCTAATATTTTGTTAGGTTATGGTTAGTTTTCATTTAGTTTGATTACGTTAATAAGGTGTATTATTCTCAAGCGTGAAATTTAAAAACTATTTGAGTATCCCCAAGAATCTAATTAGAGAGAAAAATCTTCAGACAGTTTTTAAGAGAACAAGTTAAACCGTTTATATTTTAAACCAACATTTTACATTACAATAAAGGTATACCTTAAGAATATTTTGTTTAAGATAAAGGTTCACATACCAATTTAGAAGTGGACTATTATTGGAACCGTAATATGCTTTCAGGCCAACAGGTGGTGGGGTCAGTATAAATCAACACCACTTATTAACATGTTGCTTTGGAAGGAGTTGACTCGTGTTCAAACTTTAATGGTTATATTCATTGCTTCACTTACTCAACAGACACACTACACTTGGTAAGCAAGTAACTACAGTATTCATGTATGTGTATATAATTAATAAAGTCGTTGGGTTATGTACATAGGCTTACGATGTAAGATGAACTCTTACACATTTACCTGTTCTTGGCATAGCCCAAAGGGAAAGTCTTGCAACCCACAAGTTTTCTTGTCTCTGGGAATGTCATTTAGGCATGGGGTCAAACACAAGACAGTAAAGATGAAATTGCCGTTAACAATTGCAGGCCCCTAATTCACTATAACCTCTGCACATACAGTACTACTGTAATTACAAAATAATAGCAGATTTTTTGTCTCTTGGTTAGTTAAATTACATCCATGTACAGTACATTTAATAACTATTTGTGTACAGTACTCTCTATGCTCACTTATCCGAAGTACTGTACTGCATATGGGAAGGACCCTCTGCCAGATATGCGGAATTCTTAAAGGGGAAGTCGAAAAATGACCATGTTGCAATTTTTTGTACCACAATCTTCAGATTGAGCTGAGAAAGCAGATTCAACATGAGCCGAGAAATTTTGGCTTATATTGTTGTAGTTTGTCCTCTTGTGTGAAACTGTTGATCTTGAAATGTGAAGTTCTTGAAAATTTATGTAA
>WNGS01165503.1:24915544-24928424 GCA_020271785.1 Procambarus virginalis | reverse complement strand
AGCTCGATTCTGCAGGCACAAATAGTAAATACACACACACACACACACACACACACACACACACACACACACACACACACACACACACACACACACACACACACACACATCTCTGTGGCCCAAATGAGCCACAGAGATATTAGAAAGAACTTTTTTAGTGTCAGAGTGGTTGACAAATGGAATGCATTAGGAAGCGATGTGGTGGAGGCTGACTCCATACACAGTTTCAAATGTAGATATGATAGAGCCCATTAGGCTCAGGAAACTGTACACCTGTTGATTGACGGTTGAGAGGCGGGACCAAAGAGCCAGAGCTCAACCCCCGCAAGCACAACTAGGTGAGTACAACTAGGTGAGTACACACACACACACACACACTCACACACACACACACACACCACACACACACACACACAGATGAGGATTGTAGGATTCTCCAAAACGACTTGTTAGAGATGGTTGGAGAAATCGCTTCTAGAGTTCAACACGAGAAATATTAAATGATGGGAATAGGAATAGAAAACTTGAGACCAAATGGACAGCAGACGATAAAGGAAAGTACCGACCTGTGTCGACTCGAGAAAGAAACCTGCACACCAAATCTTATTAAAGAAAGAAGGGGACACGAGGAAATAAACAAGGGGACACGGAGAAATAAACAATGGAACACAGGGTAAACAAACAATGGGACACAAGAGGTAGCGAGTGACTCAGATCTCCCGCCTTCCCTAAAAAAAAAAAAAAGGCACTACGGGCTCACCATAGCCCGTGCTACTTGGAACTTTTTGTTCCAGGTAGAAAATCTTTAACAACAACATCATCATCCTGCTGTCCTCTGCAGGGGTGCCTGACGTTGTGCTACGTCACGCCCGGGCGCGACGCCATTGGTAAACCTGGCCAAGCCCTCCCGCCGCCGACCAATCACGCCACACCTGACGCTTTACCCAGCATGCGCTGGGGGTTCGTCCCGAGCGGGAAAGCTCTCCTCTTTCGCTAGCTGCTCCGCCATATTTGATGATGGAACATCAAATACCATCTCTTTTACTTACCATTGGTAAAATGGTAAAGGGAGGTTAATGCCCTCCCTTTGAGTTGTATTTCTTGCTTATCTCAATAAACATACTTGAACTTGAACCATCTCTTAGCCTCACCCAATTAAATTTAAAATCTATATTCCTCCTAACTGCAGCACCTTGCTTGCTTTCAAGTGCCACAAGATCAACTAAAACTTGTTCTAGGTATATACAGGTAGGGAAATATGACTATTATATAGGGGAATACAGGCAGAACTCCGTAACAGTATATAATTAACTAAAGAGTAATTAACTAAGTGTAGTTATAAAAGGTGAAAGATGCTCATTGTGGACTATCACCCCCCCCCCTCCCCAATAATCTTTGGCTTATGGTATTTTAAATTTTTCGATAGGTTTGGCATTCTCTGCTGGTTCATTTAATTTTTCCCTGTCCGTCTACGATTCAAATCGAAAATAACAATCTACTTACTTTTTTGGCACCGTCTCATAATTTGAATGAATGACGTCATGTCCTCGATGTTGAGGATTTCAAATATTCACAATTATCACCAATTTATCATTTTTTGGCCTTAAGTAAAGTACATGTCAAAATGGGTGTTAAGAAGAGAACTGTGTGTGCGTGTGTGTGTGTGCATTCACCTAGTTGTGCTTGCGGGGGTTGAGTTCTGCTCTTTCGGCCCGCCTCTCAACTGTCAATCAATTAACTGTTACTAACTACTATCTTTTCACACACACACACACACACACACACACACTCAGGAAGCAGCCCGTAGCAGCTGTCTAACTCCCAGGTACCTATTTACCGCAAGCTAACAGGAGCATCAGGGTGAAGGAAACTACCCATTTGTTTTTCAGGCGGGGCCGAGGATCGAACCCCGGTCCCTAGGTCCACGAGCCTAGAGTGCTATCCACTCAGTCACGTGCGTGTGCGTGTGCACCCTACGGCGGTGATGTCGGTCAGTGTTGAAGAAGGCTAGAAAGGCCGATCTGGCTGAGCGGTTGAGAGCGTCCCCTTGCCCAGGTACGTTTCTCCTCGCATAAGGATAAAGTGAAAGTAATTGATAATTCCTCGAGTCTGAGTGTGGGCGTGAGCCTGCGTTTATACACTGTTGATACCTGGTTGATGGGGTTCTGGGAGTTCTTCTACTCCCCAAGCCCAGCCCGAGGCCAGGCTTTACTTGTGAGAGTTTGGTCCACCAGGCTGTTGCTTGGAGCGGCCCACAGGCCCACATACCCACCACAGCCTGGTTGGTCCGGCACTCCTTGAAGGAAACAATCTAGTTTCCTCTTGAAGATGTGTTCCTGTAATATTTCTTATGCTTGCTGGTAGGACGTTGAACAACCGCGGACCTCTGATGTTTATACAGTGTTCTCTGATTGTGCCTATGGCACCCCTGCTCTTCACTGGTTCTATTCTGCATTTTCTTCCATGTCGTTCACTCCAGTACGTTGTTATTTTACTGTGTAGATTTGGTACCTGGCCCGCCAGTATCTTCCAGGTGTATATTATTTGATATCTCTCTCGTCTCCTTTCTAGTGAGTACATTTGGAGAGCTTTGAGACGATCCCAATAATTTAGGTGCTTTATTTATAATTTATAGTGCAAATGAACACTAATGGGTTCATTTGCACAAGTCTGATGTTGGACGAATGTGCTGACGGGTGAGACGTGGGTGACGACGTTGGTATTAACCCCACATGTGGGTGCCAACGGGAGTGGGCGTGGGCAGTATGGGCGTGGTTAACACAATAGCGTGTGGGGAGGGGGGATGAGGATGGCGGCGTGACAAAATGAAATATAACAAAAAATGTTTATAAATGGTTGTGTATACTTAATTGAATTAGTTTACACAATATTGCAGTAATGTTACGGCCACAATGGGTCGCAGCCAAGTTCTTTGCTGGTGGAACTAAAGTTCTGGTATCCAGCTCCAAGTTAGTAGTGGCTTTCAAGGAGTGAGCTCGGTAATGCAAGTAAAACACACTGGGGGAGGTGCATTGAATACGACACTTCGTCAATTATCAATATATTCACATATAATCACTTTCCCGTCACCTTATATAATCCTAAAGGAAGTATTACTACACTTAATATGTACACAAGTGTCTCTCTCATAGGACACTAAGCGCTCCTCGATGCTCTGGCGATGCAGTCTTGTCAGCTACCGTGTTTCCTCAACACAGTACCGTCCTCAACCAGTACTGGGAAACACCAACGAGTCTACCCTGGCCACGGGCCAGCCAAAACACAGTCTCACTAGGTGCTCTTCTTGCACGCCCACAATCACTCTCCAGCCTGGTGCTGGCAGAGAACATCAGCCTCGCGCTGCTGGGCCTCTTCACGAACAAATACGAGGGTAGCGAACCCCTGGCAGGAGCTTCTTGCAACTCGCTGGTTACACTTCTCCGTACCACCTTACTGTCAGTCGTCTCTTCCGCTAGCCAGTCCCGGGTACGCCGAATTCTGTCACTGCCATGTCACAGGCAGACTACACAGTTCTTCTCCGGCGGCGGCTCACTCATTCCATGCCCAACCACTTGGGGTTGGGTGGTAGAGCGACGGTCTCGCTTCATGCAGGTCGGCGTTCAATCCCCGACCGTCCACAAGTTATTGGGGCACCATTCCTTTCCCCCGTCCCATCCCAAATCCTTATCCTGACCCCTTCCCAGTGCTATATAGTCGTAATGGTTTGGCGCTTTCCCGACAATTCCCTTCCCCTTCACTGCTTCCGTAAAGCAGAATGGAGTAGAGAGATATTGGCTGCCCTGGGTAGACTGACTGTCCTCGTACCACACCAGCCCTACGTCGACTCTGTGGATACAGACACGTCATCAGTACACTGGTCAGTACATGGGACACTAGGGAACATCACTTACATACTCTGACATATCTTGAGGTTATCTTGAGATGATTTCGGGGCTTTTTTTTTTTTAGTGTCCCCGCGGCCCGGTCCTCGACCAGGCCTCCACCCCCAGGAAGCAGCTCGTGACAGCTGACTAACACCCAGGTACCTATTTTACTGTTAGGTAACAGGGGCATAGGGTGAAAGAAACTCTGCCCACCCAGGACCACAGGATCACAAGTCCAGCGTGCTGTCCGCTCGGCCGACCGGCTCCCGACATAGACATACAACTCCTCCTATAATAGATGGCGCTGATTTTCTAGGTGCCACCTCACCGGAGGTCACCACCAGCTACCTCTCGAGCTGACTAGGACAGGAATCTAGCGCCTCTTGCTGGTATAATCCTGTCACCACTAGATGGCGTGGTCTAATTTTTGGGGATTTCGGGAGCGGACTCACAGATGGCATTGACGTCGCTGCTCCATGCTCCGACGATGGAATCGGGTTCGTAACAAGTACATTAATTACATAAGAAAAAGTCACAATTACTGTAACAGTATAGAACGTAAGCATTATCATTACACAATTTACAATTTCGATTTAGAAGTTTTATTTACAAGTGATTGAATTACAAAAAAATCACAGTTGCAGTGAAACAGGTGCTACAGCCATATAAAAAACGTGAGCCAGGCTTAAGGAAAACTAAATAATTACAAGTGAATGCAAACCTGGAAGGGGCAGGCACCTCGGAACTCATGTTGCGTGACGCATCTAAGCAGCGGTGACTCTGGAAAAATTGCAGAGGAAGAGGAAAAGTGGATTTAGAAAGGCAGACATCTCGGTGATTGCACAAACATATTTGCAAAGAGAATCCCTGCCAAGACAATGATTCCCACTTAGGGTTCCGCGGAACACTGGAGTCCATGACCCATCGTCCGGGGTTGGATTTTTGTATTATTATTATTATTGCTGCCGGAGGTGGCTAGTTTATTGTGCACCCCATAGTGATCTTGTGAGCAGTAGCGCAAAAAGGATTACGCAGAGCACAAAAGGTCTTTATCAGACCTCAACGGAGATTATTACATTAACAATTTCATCTATCCTTCACATCTTATAATTACAATGTCAGCTAGTTACAGAGAATGCTCTATTTCAAGAGCTATATATTTACAGTAAATTATTATACATTAATGGTAGGTCTTATCGCTAATACTTAATTGTTTGAGCAATGGAGATGTTACAGTCACAGGGGAGCTGTTGTTTGTTATTATTAGTCTTCAAAATACACTATTTGTTTCTTAATTTCATATGTCGTTTATCCACTGGAAGCGAAATATGGATGCAGTGCAAGGATTTCAGGTATTTTACCCTTAGTGATAAGAAGGTTTGCCATTTCATACAACGTGAGTTTAGACTTATCTCTGGCTCAATTTTACTACTGTACAAGATTTAATGTTCGAGTGTGTGTCTCTATCTTTGTCCCCTCAGGACTTAACCTAGATCCCTATACAAGCCGAACTGCCAGAGATACTTGTAGCCAAACGTCTTATTCGAGCTGTGACAACATCTGTTACTCTGCTGATTATGTTACTTACCCCAGTCGGCCGAGCGGACAGCACGCTGGACTTGTGATCCTGTGGTCCTGGGTTCGATCCCAGGCGCCGGCGAGAAACAATGGGCAGAGTTTCTTTCACCCTATGCCCCTGTTACCTAGCAGTAAAATAGGTACCTGGGAGTTAGTCAGCTGTCACGGGTTGCTTCCTTGGGGTGGAGGCCTGGTCGAGGACCGGGCCGCGGGGACACTAAAAGCCCCGAAATCATCTCAAGATACCCCATACACATGTTTGACACATTTCATTATGGTGAACAATGAACCTGCGAATTCAAGTTTGCACTGTTCTGCTTTCTTCAAATTCATCCAAGAGTTCTCGTCTAATGACACTTTTAAGGGACCTATTTGAATTTTAAGGGAGCTATTTGATAACTCAAGATTCCGTTCAACGGTTCCACGACCTCGTGTCTGGGGTTTCGCGAGAATTTACAAAAACTTGAGGAAAAAAAGTACAACCTGTCGCCTATTCCATAATTGAGTAAAAATGTTTAATTATTAAAGTTCTAACGGAATCTATTAATAAAGCTTTAAATATACGACAAGGAATTAATTTAGTATTTAAAAAAGCAAGCCCAAGTCGAGACTCACTGCTACAAGATCACAGCACTTGCCGACAAAAGAGGAAATAGGAGAAGTGATAACCGCATGATAATTGAGCAGTAAGCATGACCGTTGTGCTACGATTCAGCAGTAACCGATAATATAAACGAGATAAATATTAATCATTCACATTAAGGAATGTATATATGTTAAGGAATCGTTCCGCTCCTAGGTATATACACAGTGAGTTTACTGTTAGTTGTGAGCAATGTTCGGGACTGAAGAATTCTTACTGGTTTGAAATGAATGCAGTTATGGTGGCCTTAATAATTCTCCTGGGGTTGATAGACCTAAGGTCCAACACTATAGGTGATACAACTTATGTTGTATGTTGTGATATGTTGTGACACAACACAATATGGCTCAAGTTTATTGAGAAAAGGAAGCACATCTCAAAAAGGACAGAGTAGGTTAGGCTATTTCTACCCTCTATATAAGGTCTCTCAAGGGGCTCACAAACCCATACAGTACACAATTATTAATCATATTCTGTATTTCACATTCCAATGGTAATCACATGGCATGCTGTGAGATCTCTTATTGATTATGCTGCCCCTGTCATGTCTTGTTTTGGTAAAGGCAAACTGAACAAGTTAGAGAAGGTACAAAATGAAGCCATGAGAATAATCTATTATTCTCATGACCGAAGAAAAACTATTACTGAGATAATGATGATACGAATGAACTTATAAAGCATTGGGGATAGACACAAGTCAGGCTTATATCTAGGTCTCCCACCCCCATGTCGAATTACTGACCCTGCTGCCCAGGATGCAACCACAAGAAGCTGACTATCTCCTGAGTACCTACTTACTACTAGGTGATCAGAAGCATTAGGTGAAAGGAAATGTGCCCAACCATTTCTGCCTTTTTATCCAAACCATTTAAAAATCTAATGAATGTTTTATTGTTCAGGCAGCGACCGTTGCATTGCTGTTGACTGATGACATGAGGAATTTTTAGATGATGTTATATAAATAATATAATTCCTGTGTTATGTTGCTGAGGTTTTTGATATATTCCAAAGAGATGAGGATCAACGCTTAAGCTCCTGACAATATATACTATTACGGTGTGAAGGAAAGTGAGAGTGTGGGTGTGACTCCTCGCGCGTGGAGAAATGTCATGTGACCGTAATCCTTGCTTGGTGCTAGGATTATACTCCATCAGCCTCGGGAGGGTTACACTGCCCACCACAATACCTTCTCACCAAACGGAAAGTATACTTTATAGTCCTGAATATTGACCCCAGGACTAAAATACACTCGTCTGAATTATATATATATATACTATACCAAAATACGGTGTGTACATATATTTGTTAATCTTCAATGTTCTCTTTTCTGTTTAATAAGTTATAAAATAATTTTATCGTAATGTTATCTACCTTATTTAGCTAAGTTTATTTGATATTTTATTCAAGGCATGTACACCGAAAGGTATAACACCTTTCTTGATGTATATGAACTGAGTTTACTTCATTTATCGACCTTTATTTATTCAGGGCTAAACTATACTTGCTGGTTGGTCAGTAAGCATTTGTGGTGACCTTAATAATCCTCCAGAGGTTGATAAGCCTAAAAGCCCAAAACCAAACCAATATTTTATTTGTTTATTACGTAATGCGAGCGTGTACAGGAAAGCAAAACACGCCAGTAATGTTATTTATTCACTTTAACAAGATCAGACAAATGTAAACGTTTGACTAGTAACGCTATATAACAACGCTTATTCTCCAACACTTTCTCTTAATTCTTTCTTCATTTACACAGGTAGGCACCGGAGAAGCCGATTTCTGACTCCTGTTAGGAGGCTTAGAGCTTTACCTTCCCATAGGCCATAGTAAGCCTTACACTACAACAGGGTCCCCCAATTACTGCTGGGTTTTACAAAAGCGAACAGTTAATCCTCTCTATGTGTGCGCGCGCGTGTTTATCAGGTCAACTACTGACCATCCTCAGGATGCAACCCACAACAGCTGGCTGATTGATTGATATAAATTAAGTGCTACAGCTGTAACTCTATAGCTGGGCTATTGTTGCTGTTTAAGATTCAGCTTCTAGGAACAAAAAGTTCCAAGTAGCACGGGCTATGGTGAGCCCGTATTGGACTTACCTGGAACAGGAGTGGGGCTATAACTGGAGCTGGGCTATATTGTTATAGATTCAGCTACTCGGAATAAGTTCCAAGTAGCACGGCCTATGGCGGGGGTCTCCAAACTTTTCAATGTAAGGGCCACATTATATATTTCCCATATTTATGCCGGCCGAAGGAATAAAAAAAGAAAAAAACAAATAAACAAATCAGTGCCAGTAATTTAATTTCCTCAAATATTAAAGTATAAACATGGAAAAATTAAAACATATCTTTTTGGAAAAAATTAGGGTAAACTAAATAGATTCCTGCCTTTAGTTTTATGCAACCAAATTAGTGTGACGAATGATACTGTCGTTTTGACTTCAAAATTTCATTAAAATCGGGTTCTTATTATTATTTTTATTCAAGGCCACCACACAGGGATTTGTTTGGCGTGCCGGATGAAATTATGTGGCGGGCCGGATGTGGCCCGCGGGCCATAGTTTGGAGACCCCTGGCCTATGGTGAGCCCGTAACATACCTGGCACAGGAGCGGGACAAGTAGCACGGGCTATGGTGAGCCCGTAGTGGACTTACCTGGCACAGGAGCGGGACAAGTAGCACGGGCTATGGTGAGCCCGTAGTGGACTTAGCTGGCACAGGAGCGGTGCTCCAGCTGGGCTGTTGTTGTTGTTGTTGTTTTAGATTTAGCTACTCAGAACGAAGTGTCCATGTAGCACGGGCTATGGTGAGCCCGTAATTGAATTCGGCTATTCGCGATAACCTTGTGACTGTGATATTTGGGTCTAAGTTTAAAATGGTGGTGGGGATTCCTCCGTTTTCCCGGTTTATTTTTCGCTTCTGTTTTAGTGCACTGGTTTTAGTCTTGTTTTAATAACATTATCTTGGTGGCGACTAGCAACCAAGAAACTAGCTCACCACAACTGTAAATTGCTTAGCTTATATCTATTGCTGTTGTTGTTTTAGATTCAGCTACTGGAAACAAAAAGTTCCAAGCAGCAAGGGTTATGGTGAGCCCGTAGTGGACTTTACTGGCACAGGAGCAGGTCTGTATGTGGAATGAGCTTATAAATCACCTAAACTCATTATATGAGACTGAAGCCGTTATACCCCTCACCCACAGGATGGGTAAAGGGGTCCCTTTACCCTTTTATTATATTACGCCTAAATATCAAGCTAATTAAACTAAAACATACTCGTTATATTAGGCCATCTTGTAGTTACGATGATGTTTGGTAAATGTGAATAGACTGTTGATGTTAACAAACTCTGTAACAAGGTTATCAGTGTTATAACTTGCTTAGCTAACGTAATTTTGGGGGTTCGGTTCCTGAGCCTATAATGTACCTCAGTAACATTTTAATACGAGTATATGCGGGTATAAGAGTATATTATATGTATATAACATGACCAAGAAGCGAGTATACTTAGTCCAGAACAGTCCAAGACTAAAGTAAACTCAGTGTATACACACCGAAAATGGGGTTGTCGGTGTATAGAGTATTCTTACGCGACAGGATGGGTATTAGGTTCTTAATAAACGTGGATTGCTGGTTCCTTCGTAAGTTGTATTCAAGGTTGTAAGTTGTATTCTTCATACATACCAAGGTATGTATGAAGAAAATCCTTCTTAAGTTTAAAATTACAACACAAAGCCCACTACATAGGATATCACCTATACTGTGAAATAATATCGTACTGTACAGTTTAGTTGAAATAAATAACTAAGGCCACTTCAGTGTCCTGTACGAAATTATTTACTGATTATTTAACACGGGTGGTACACGCACAAGGGGACACAGGTGGAAGCAGAATACCCAAATGAGCCACAGAGACATTAACATCTGGTAAACAAACCTAGGAGCTACCCCTCAGTCATCTGGAGGTCACCCACGACCCCATCCTCGAAGTCACCCACGACCCACCGTCAACTAAAACAGGAACTGAACTCGGAATGAATTAGATTCACACTGTTGACGAACAGAAACGACAAAGACGTTTCCCAGCACCCCGGGAGATCACCTCTACCCAAATTACTGGCGCTGCTGGAAGTGCCACTCAGACAATGAGTAATAGAGGCTGTTCTCAGTAGGGAGTCCGTAGTATAAATAACTAAGCTTTCACTCTTCAGAATGAATTGTTTACCATATTCCTTACAATCAAAAGTGTACACGTGGAGACAATTTACACATTCATTGCGGGTGACTAATGCAACTCCTCAAGACATAATTGAAAAAGTCTTTTGCTCGTAGTGAAGCATAGATATAGTAAATTTATTAATGACGGAATCAAAGTCTTTCTCTTACGGGTCCAATCCCGTATTGGCATTGTAATGCATTTTTAAATTAATGAATTAGGCAAACATCATGCATTTAACGAGTGAATTAATTATATCCTTAGATTGCATGCGTAAGGTCGCACTGAATGTGAACATAGGTAAGATTGACCGCCCTGTATGGGTGGTCTACAGGTGAAACGCATTGAAAGACGAAGTCATGGAAGCCACTTCCATCCACAACTTTAAGGCCAGATTTAACAAAGAATTCAATCGACAGGAAAGTCGTGATAATTAAAAATACAACGAGGTACAGTGCTAGTAGGCTGGTACAGTGCTAGTAGGCTGGTACAGTGCTAGTAGGCTGGTACAGTGCTAGTAGGCTGGTACAGTGCTAGTAGGCTGGTACAGTGCTAGTAGGCTGGTACAGTGCTAGTAGGCTGGTACAGTGCTAGTAGGCTCGACAAAGGACTTTCACTTCCGCGTAGTCACTTATTAGGCTATCACTTTTAGATAATTACTACCAAGCTCCTTTTCCTGTCTGGTAAAATTTTTTATCTGCTTTTCTGCTGCCTCTCACCATCTTCCTCCTCCCGTCAACCGCTAATTGTGGTCGCTACCTTCCGACCATCGTCACTTTGTGGCTGGCTGGCGGGTTTCTCTTCCTGGGAAACACACCTCTCACTTTCTTCCTCCTGTCTTCATAGTGATTCTAAAACATCAAATTAACTAAAAAAACATCTAAAACGTCAGAATTTAAATCATCTAATCAAAGATAATTACGTCGATTAGTAAGTTGAGAATTGTGGAATTCATCGCATATGGGAAACAATTCAAAACTACAAATAACACTTCATATTCTTTATTCATTAGGACTTTGCGGCTGTTGGGTGCTGGTAAAACTGCTGATCTCCAACCAACCAGTCAAAGCTAGTCTAAAGTCTATGATGACCGCAGTACTGGAAGAGATTGAGACAGACACAGGCAGACAGACAGAGAACGTCGACATCTCTCTGTCTAGTACTGGGTAACAAGAGGTAGTCTTCAGCATACATAATTGACTAGCTACACCGCCACGTCTCTTCAGAGACCTTAACACATTCTCTAAACAGACCAACAGGTTAACATGGTGTCTAATTATAGTGATTCACCAACGTTATTACTAAAATTAACATAGTTGTGCTAGTACCCTAATATTAAAATAAAATATTGTAATATAATGTTAAAATAATCATATTAATGTAATTATTAGCCATATCAATGATTTAACATAAAATCTATAAATAAAATAAATGTCACATAGCGAAATAACAGACTAAAAGACAGCACTCAAATTAAATTTTCAAGAAGCCAAAACCTTAAACCTATGAGGAAAGAACATGCATGGCAGCAGTCATAAACTGTATCATGATACATACTGGTTCACTAAAGTCGGGTACAGGAAGCTTGGTCCTCTCACAACGATCTACTGACCTTCCCCAGGGTTGCAACCCACAACAGTTGCATAACTCCTGGGGTACCTGTTTACTGCTAGGTGAGCAGAAGCATCGGGTTAAAAGACGCGTGACTGAAGTTTAACCTGGGTCCTTCGGATGTGAGCTGAAGTCGTAGTTCACTGCGCTACAGGACCCATTTTATGTTGTTCCGAAGATTTTTCTGAAAATGAATATCAAAATGTAAACATACCATTTCGTATATAAATTAATTCAATATTTACATGGTTCCTTAAATTTTTTTAAGGAATGGGATGGCTGACAGGAGACACAAAAGCGCACAACATTCCAATAGTCATACTTTTATCATTACAGCTATTTTATTACAATTGTTTAGGCCAAATTCGAGGAACTATTGACTGTTGTTGGTTCCGGGGGTCCACGACCCTCGGCCCAGTCTCACTGGTCAACCAGGCAAGGCTGGTTGGATTGGACGTAGGACTTACAGCCTGGTTGATCAGGTATTCTTTGGAGGTGTTTATAAAGTTTTCTCTTGAACACCATGAGAAGTCAGCTAGTTGTAGTCAGCCAGAAGATATCCCCTATGTGTAAATGGAGTGTTGAAAACTCTTGGGCCCTTGGTGTTGATAGCGTTCCATATCCCAAAACATGTTAATTAATTCATTTTTTTCTATCGTTCCTGTGATCTTTATATCAATAGCTGGATTAAATTTAAAGAATCTGAGACTAATGTTTAAAAGAAAATCGATAAAGTTGATTAAATTATGTTTTCTGTTCATGAATGATTTGCATATAACGTTACTTTCTTAGCTGTTACTATCGCCTGCAGGGTCATCATAATTACTATTATCTAAATTAACATTATTCTTATGTTTGAATAGGATATAGTGTCAGTTAATGGATTTTGAACCAACTATTAGGATAATTAATTTAAAATTTATCCTTCAACTGGAGTCTTAGGGATT
>WNGS01165503.1:24903829-24915519 GCA_020271785.1 Procambarus virginalis | reverse complement strand
ATGTTATTATATATATATTTTAATAAGGCTATTCAAAATATGAGTAAAGAATTTCGTTTAGATCCTTATGTAAATGAATTTCCAATTTTGTATTAAAAGAACAACATATCAAAAACTGGTTGAGAGTGAGAAAGTTATCAGGAAATATGATAAGGCACATTGTACATACAATAAATAATACTGAAAAGTTTATTTAAAAACTGAATTTACTGTATAATGAGCTGCCGATTTCCAGACAAAAACTATTATACATAACCTGCCGGTATGTAATATCATCCATTTTTATTTTATAATATTATCAAAAAGGGAATTTCCAACGCTTTCACTTGCAAGAGTGAAGGGCAGTGGGCAGCGCCACTATACTTTCACCAGGGGAGAGTTGTCAGCGCCCGTAAGGGAAAGTTTCTGCCTCTCCCGTCTGGGGGTATTTGGGGGGTCAGGGAGCTGCATGCCCAGGAGGAAAATGATGACAATGGAAGATGTCTGTAAACGTCTTAAAGGCTAATAACCCTCTTTATTATATTGAGGAGATGCCTATCACTTTCATGCGGGACGTTAGTAAGATAATATTCTGTACTTGATACCCAGAGGGGATTTTTTATCAATTATTTTCCTGCTTGATCGCATGCAAAAAAATATATTATCCTCGTATCACATCTTCAAGTGTAATATATTCTAATGGTTTCAAGGTTCTTAATCTTGATTATTTATTTACCTTATTTTTTTCCATAAAGCCAGTTATCACGGGCAGCGTTTAGGGTAAACTCAACATTAATGTGTATGGTTATAATATTTTCAATGAAATATTAGTGGAAAAAGATTACAGAGCTAAATGATAGCTAAATGAATATGGCACATAAAGCCAAATTCAGTTAGCTACAGCAAATAACAATCTTGATCGAGGTATGCAAACACTGTTTAGAAATTAAGAGTGTATGAGACCTGAGGCGGAGGTTAGGAAATATGCCCGTCACTGTTGAATACACACGTGTTGTATGTTGCTCTCCTGGGCTCTCCCTACTCACACGACACAACACAACATCACAGCACACACACACACACACACACACCACACACACAGACACACACACACACACACACACACACACACCACACAACACACACACACACACACAACACACACACACATTACGGGAATTAAACCTTCACTCGCTGGAAGACAGATGAGGTTAGTGGTAGGACATGATCCCACATACAGGATTTCAAAGGGAATGATATGGGTAGACAAATGGACAGTTTATTTAACACAAGGCACACATACACTAGGGGACACAGTTGGAAAACAACATGAGTATCCAAATGATCCACAGGGACGTTAGAAATAACTTGTTTCAGTGCAGCAGTAGTTACCAATGAATGCATTAGGCAGTATATGTGGAAGTGACTCCATACACAGTTTCAATGTAGATATGAAGAGCCAGTACCCAGTAGGCCAGGAATCTGTACAACCAGTTGATTGACAGTAGAGGCGGGACCAAAGAGCAAGGAGCTCAACCCCCGTAAGCCACAACTCATATATATATATATTTAGAGGATTGGAGAAATGAGTAATATATATATATATATTATTTATATATATATATATATTATATATATATATATATATATATATAATGAGAGGTAATTTCTTAATGTACTCCCTCTCTTCTCTCTCCTCTATCTCTCTCTTCTATCTTCTCTCTCTCTCTCTCTCTTATCTACACCAGTCAAATTATTTAATCTCTCTCTCTCTCGCTTTCTCTTAGCCCTGATAGTTCCCTTCCATTCCCAGCTCTCTCTCTTCTATCGTCTTCTTCTCGTCTCTCTCTCTTCTCTCTCTCGTCTCTCTCTCTTCACATCTAAGTTACTTTAAAAATTCGATAATGATTGAACATTATGAGGCTTCTGCTAACAACTTCCTGAAAGCAATTAATTCTGTGACCCGGTAAGAAAGTCAGGTGTCATTTGCAGTGTATCGTGTTGCCTATCTGTGCCTACAATCAGCGAGCTCTATAGCTCTAGGGCCCCGCCTCTTACCTATTGCTTGTCATCTAGTCAGTTTGTGCGGAGTGAAGCCAGTTTGTGGCTCGTGAGGAGTTTCGAGTTAGTGTGTGTATGTTTGGCTTGTTGTATTCACCTTTTTTTGCGATTGCCGGTATTGAGCTTCAGCTCTTTGGTTCCCTCTCTTATGTCCTTCAAAGAGATGCTTTGTTCCACTGCCCACTAGCTCACTCCACTCCACTGACTCACTCCACTACTCTGACGCTAAATACGTTCTTTCTCACTAAAGACTGGGCTCTCTGTGGCCATTAATCTTACCCCAAACGGGTAAAAAACTAAATGAACAAGAGGGCACATGAACACGTGCTCCCCTTGTTCATGTCCTTACTTGGTAAATAATCTGCCCTTGTATATATTGTAAATTTTCCTAAGTATTCTATATGTTTGGATCACATGTGTGTACTCACCTAGTTGTGCTTGCTGGGGGTTGAGCTCTGGCTCTTTGGTCCCGCCTCTCAGAACTGTCAATCAACTGGTGTACAGTTTCCGGAGCCTGCTGGGCTCTATTATATCTACATTCAGAAACTTTGAGAGTACATAACAAGTGGTATTCTTACAGTCCCACAAAGCCACTAAGTGATTAGTGGCTGATTTAAACAGTTAAATGATTTAAACAGGCTTTCCCCTCCCTCCCTAACCTCCTGACATATCATCTCTTTCTATAAAGCTATTTCCATTTTCTTATCACTACACACAGCTCCTCTCCTTCCCTGACTCACTGAACTTTGCCTGCACAAATTCTTTTTTTATTAATCACACTTCCAAGATATATAAACTAATCAACCACTTCTCCATTTCACATTAATTCACTTTCACTATTTCACCATACACTATTCTGTTCTTTCTCCACAGCTAATGTTCACATATCCTCTTATGTTACTGTCCATTCATCCACTTATAAACCTCTATCATGTCACCCCTACTCTTCGCGCTTTCCGAGTGAATGCAATTAAGCTTTATTAATACTTTTCTTCATATGAAAGATTTCTAATTTGGGAATTAACTTTTGTCATCCTACGCGGACACGTCAAGTGAATTTATATCCACATTTCTATAGTACGGCGACCCCAAAACTAGACTGCATAATCTAAATGGGGCCTAACCAGGTAGCAAGATATAGCTGAAGGAATACACAAACCACACGGTTGTCTTGTTACTGACGCTGCGATTAATAAACTCGAGTGTCCTATTTGCCTTATTACGAACATTCATGCCTTAATCCTTTTGTGTTTAAATTCTTACTAATCATAACTACCAGATCCCTTCCGCAATCCGACCGTCGCAAATCGCATCACCATCTAGCTCGTATCTGTACCTATCATCATTACCTAGCGCTCACAACTTTACATTTATTAGCATTAACTGCATCTGCCAGTCTTTGTACCATTTTTAAAACCCTAGTCGCTAGTGTAGATCAACTATGAGTGATAGGCGAGTCTGCTTTCTGTGTTATAATTTCCTCGTACCGATGGTTGTATGCAGTCTGCACAATTTGCAAATGTTGCTATCCAAACCTGAATCTAAATCATTATAGATATTATAAACAGCAGAGGTACCAGGACCAGAGCCTTGAGGCACTCCACTACAACATTATCCCACTCTGACTCAACCCCATTTACACTAACTCTATTTCCTTTGCAGAGCAAAGAGTCAGCAAGTAACGTGGCTGAAGTATGTTTGACCAGGCCTCTGTTTCCTTTGGAATAGCCATGCCCTAATCTCACTTAATATAGCACTACCCCCAATCCATGAGCCTCCATTTTTTAATTAGTCTTTCATGTGGCACTGTATCAAAGCTTCACTAAAGTCAAGGTACAGAACACCACATGTCCTTACCACTCGTATCTAACTGCCTCACCGTGTGCCTGGAATAAAAAGATAACAAATTGGTTAAACATGAACGGGCATTTGTAAAACCTGTTGCGACTCATTTATTAATTTATGTTTTTCAAGATGAAGACGATTGTATTTGCAATTATCGATTTCAGCAACTTTCCCACACAATAGACGTTAGTGCTAATGGGGGGGGGGACCCCCCCTTGATAGTCTTGACGCAAGTGGATCTATCTCCTTTCCTTAAAAATTGGTACCACAATTAGCTACCTTCAATCTATGACTCGGGCACTCTGCCTAACTCTATTGATTTATTAAATATGGTAGGACCAGTGGCTCGGAAAGCTCCTCTTTGCATTCTTAAAGCACCCTGGCAAACACTTCCATCCGGCTCCTGGGATTTTCTTGGTTTAGTGGGTTGGGGGGTGGGACTCAATTGTTATATTACTATGCCTCCCTGGTAACTGCCTAAACTAGTCACCCTGTCCCTCCTCCCCACCCCATAAACTTGTTCGGCTGAAGGCATATTGTGAAGTTCTCTTTAGATAGTATATATATAAATATATCCTATTATATATATCTATATATATATATATCTATCTATATATATATCTCATACTCTATCTATCTCTGTCTCATATATATATATAGTATTATCTGTGACACAGCATTGCCTGCCTAACGTTCACACCCGCTTTTTATTGTAGAGAAAATAGATAATCGTTAGAGCAATGTTTTTGAGGTGATTATCTGGAGTAGTCTGCTATATACGTGCTACTGCCAGTCACGGGCAAATGCTATTTGATGGCCGTGGCCGGTTCATATTTACTAGCCATTACAATGCTGGGAATGAAAGGATAGTGCTGTGTGAGTGCTGTATTTGCGGCATGCGTTACAGGCATAAAGTGGAGCGGCTCATCCATTTTTGGCCACTTTTACAAATGAAACCGATGCATGAACAGACTGATTGGCCAGACAATTTATTTTGAGCGTGTGGTTGGCATGATGTGTAAGTGATTGGGCATCACCCTGGGTCTATCTGGTCAGCTGCGGGGATAATACATCAGATTCTCAGGTCCACATTGAAATACAAAAATATTTGCAGTTGCCGTGTTGGTGCATTGATTATAGAAGTGGAAATCAATGAGATCTTTTCTTTAATCTGCTTGTTGTATTTAGAAAAATAATCTTGAATAATAAGGACAATTTAAATTTAGCGTAGGGATTTATTTTAGAGATGAAGTATATATGTATATGATAAAGATATAACGTAAATCTGTGTCCGTTACTGTTTTCTGGTTCGGGAATCTGGCAAAGCGTGGGATGTCCATGATGCGCGGTATGCGCGACCAAGATGCGACATCAGTGGAAAGAAGGAGCTGTGCCGACCCTCGCTGTTCGGGTAATTTCTCCTCCCGGTAAGTCCTCCATCAGTCAAAATTATTTGGCAGGGCTTTATTGACCTAATAATAAGGATGCACCTGATACGCAAAAGTCGGGTGAAAGAGTGAAGAGTGCGGCGGTAGTGAGCGTTGTTTGACGAGCCCGCGCGACGCCTAAGGTGAGGGCTTTGTTTTCATGGCGTCTCTCGCCGGATAGGAGGACGCAGGGCGCTCCTGGATGTGTGTGTCGCCTGCCTCGCCCGCTGCTCTCCTGCCCCTGTGTCTCCTCCGTCACCAGGGGATGGCCGCAGCGAGGGGACGCCCGTCACAGCTTTGACGGCCACTTTTGTTGCGTAAATTGGGCGCGCTCAGTGGTAATTATCCTACGGCGAGGCACTGTTGGAGGGGGGGCAGCCGTTGACAGCATAGCAGCAGGGTATGTAAGTGGTAGGAGAGTGATAGGGTGGTAGGCCCCTCTTGGTGCGCCTCCCTGTGGCCCTCCTGGTGGCCCTCACTGGTCCCCGCCCCAGCTCGCTGATTGGCCCCTCCTGGTGGCCCTCACTAGTCCCCCCCCTCGTGTGGCCCCTCCTGGTGGCCCTCATGTGCCCTTACTAGTCCCACGCCCCTCTTCGGTGGCCCTCTGGTGGCCCTCCTGGTGTGCCCTCAGCTAGATCCCCGCCCGTTTACTTTTTTTAGCCGTGTGGCCCCTCCTGGTGGGCCCTCACTAGTCCCCCGCCCCTCCGTGGTGGCCCTCCTGGGGCCTCCTGTGGCCCTCCCTGGTGGCCCTCACTAGTCCCCCCCCCCCAAGGGCTATTGGTCCACTAGCCTTGGGGGCGGGTTAGGCTCCTTTTGGTGGCCACTCAATTAACGCACAGTTGTTAAGCATAGTTAGTACTGTAGATTATGGTGTGTACTGTGATATGGGGAGGTAATGAAGTCGTACCTACAAGCGTGTCGACAGAGCGTTTTAATTTTTCCTGATAGATTGATCTGTATCGGGTTGGTTAGGCGTTTTTTGTTTCTTTTAAATCATTGTTGGTGAACCGCTTTGGTGCAAAATCGCATACTTTGCTGAATAATTCTACAAACTTGTGCTTGGCCACCGTGTCGTGTGCCTATAATTAGAAAAAATAGTTCCCAGTAGGGTTAGGAACCACTGGTTTACAGCTGGCTGGTTATACTAATGGAAACTTGTAGAGGCATGGGAACCACACGGGAGGACAATGGCACTGCCTCTATAGTAAGAGGTGGTAATGAATACCCAAGAAGGGCTTCGTCATTAACTTCAGACGTTTGTCTTGTACATGGGACTGATTTGAGACAAGTCAGTCGGGCATAGACAGGTGTAGGGGGAGTCAAGCACACTTATACGGTGCCTGATCCTATACTGGCTGGGTCAAGGGCAGCTGCTTCGCAGGGATGTATTTCTACTTTTACGGTGTAATTACCGTAGTGCGATTATATGATTGAGAGCTATGCTCGAAGTTTCCTATCATCCCAGTACTCCTCGCATGATGCATTGCAAACTACTGATGGTTTTGTGCGATCGGATCACCACCTCAGGATATTGTTACCAACCCATCTACAACTTGTGTTTGCAAAGATCGAGAGAACCCTCTAAGACATTGGGTATGCAACTTGGTATGCAGGGTGTCTACTGACGGTGGTGAGCTGCCCAGGGGTGGTATTATGAGTGGTCCTACACAAGGCTCGCCAATCAAGTCGGAGTGTATGACCTGTAGGTGTGGGGGAACACTGCAGTTTAGGTGTGGTTCCCAACATAAAAAAAATATTTGCAAGTTTATAAAGCTCCAACACCATGATGATGCTATAGGATATGAGATCAATTCCATTTTTTTCCAGGTTGTGTAAATTTGTAATTAATGATTATATAAGATGTTTGAAATTTCATTAAAACAAAGTATCCAGTAGTACAATGCACCTTCATAAATATGACTGCTTTGACTTCTTCTAAACCATTGATTCTCAAACAAGAGGCACGTGGCTCCCAGGGAGAGGAATTTGGTCAGGGGAAAGACTGCCATCATGGTAAAGAATGTATCCTGTACTCTTGTGTATATATATAAAATGAAATTCCATGTTGTACACAAACTCTTAAAGCAATAACAAATTCAACATTTCACCAATATTTGCTGCTTCAGACTTAACCTCTGGGCTATGAAGTTATTAATAGCTGACACTACCGTGTAGATGCACAAATAAACTAAATTTCCTGTTAATAGTATAAAATGCATTCCCTGATCAGGGTGGGGGGGGGGATTATACTGACATATTTAGCCACTGATAAGAATGAGGAGTTATGGCAAGATACAGACGCTGAAAGATTGTGTCCAGGCTGGTCTGCGACCAGCTAAGCCTGTGTGGTGGGTGTTGCCCAACAATTTGACTTAATTATGTTAAATGTCTCTGATTGTCTTTTTGTAATTTATCCTAGTTGGTGTATTTTTCATTTTACTTGTACGTGGTTGTGTTTGTATTTGTGTTAAGGTACATTTGCTAGTTTCTGTACAATAAAGTTCCCTATACAGTATATAAAAATCTATAAGGGGGGTTGGTAAGAGCTGACAATATGTTCCAATGCACGTAGGAGCCTGATGCTCCCTTGGGTGCTGCGTATTGTCGTCTGTGGATCTGTCTTCAGGATCCCTACAAACACCCAGAGGTGGTATCCCCCTAATTATATGTATGTATTCCCCTAGTTGTGCCTTACAAGGGTTGAGCTTTGCTCTTTTTGGCCCCCCTCTCAATTTTCAATGTTATTAATTTATTTTTATTTAATTTTTGGTCCCCCTCCCCTCCAGGAAGCATCTTTCGATCAACAGCTGCTTTAACTCTCAGGTACCTACTTTACTGCTATGTAACAGGAACATCAGGGTGAAAGAAGCCCCCACTTTGTCCCAGTTCGTCTCTCGCCCTGGTCCAGGAATCGAACCCGGGCCCAGCAGAATTACGAGTCCTGCGGCACTGTCCACTCAGCTACCCAGACCCCTATAGCAAATACATATATGTATGTATGTACAGTAGACATGCAACAATTGATCACGCAAACACACTGATCCCACGTCACATGCGGAAAACCCCACATGTGAAAAATAGAGAAAGCTGTAATGCTTTTGGCTGCATGGATATATGTGTCCGGGCATTCGACTTTGCTAATGATGAAGGCGAATATATCCAAAAGACGGGACATCTTGAAGCGATTCTCCAATGTGTTACACGTGGTTGTTTCTGCATAACTATATATTATCATTATATATATAAGTATATAGATTATATATATATATATATATATATATTATAATACCCTATATATATATATATATATAGTATACATATACTGTACATCAAGGGGTACCTCGGTGTTACAGTTGTAATTCCCCTCGATATCCTAGACAGTACAGCTATTTGGAGAGACGGTTACCCCTTTTGGAGGGTAAGGGGCCCATAATTTCCCCATAAGAAGTTGCTTGGGAATGTGGGAACGCCTCGTGTTCCTTACTGTTGCTGGATTGTTAAGAACATAAGAACAAAGATAACTGCAGAAGGCCTATTGGCCCATACGAGGCAGCTCCTATTTATAACCACCCAATCCCACTCATATACATGTCCAACCCACGCTTGAAACAATCGAGGGACCCCACCTCCACCACGTTACGCGGTAATTGGTTCCGCAAATCAACAACCCTATTACCGAACCAGTATTTACCCAAGTCTTTCCTAAATCAAAACTTATCCAATTTATACCCATTGTTTCGCGTTCTGTCCTGTGTTGATACTTTTAATACTCCATTAATATCCCCTTTGTTATGTCCATTCATCCACTTGTAAACCTCTATCATGTCACCCCTAACTCTTCGCCTAACTCTTGTTGTTTTAAATTTAGCTACTCAGAACGAAATGTCCATGTAGCACCGGATATGGTGAGCCCGTAACTGTTGCTGGATTGGTGTTGCTCCTAAGAGTAACTCAGGGCGTGAGTTACTCGCCCTCTCAAGTTACCACACGGGACAGAATATGATGTACTAAATTGCCCGAACCTGACCTAACCGAAGACCCAAGCATAGAAAAAGTATTTGTTTGTGAGCCGCTATGATTTTTAGAACGTCATATTTTGTCCGGTGGGGATTTTGGCGTCTAAATGCGATGTATTATTCGAGAGGAGCGATTGAGTTACTGCATTGTTGCTGTTGCAAAACTTGTTCCTCCTAAGGGAAGAACCAGTGCTGCTTACTGCGATGTTGCAGTTGTTGCTCGTGTAGGATGCAAGGAGCAACTCTTTCCTTAATATTCTTTCCGCCGAGTAGGTGAAGAATACAGTATATTGTAGTTTGTAAAAGGTTTTGTGTATCCTATCGAGTGGTGGTGTTTTGTACAGAAACTTACCTGATCAACGGCTGGAAGTGTAGTGTCTTCTGGTCTCAGTACCTCCAACACAACACAAAACGGTGCAAGAACTTTCAAGATTGGAGAATGTGTTCAATAGTTAGTTGTTTGTGTCCACCACGTGGTCAGCGTGGAGAGTGGTGAGAGAGATGGCGTCCGTCCTCCGCAGTGTCCCGATCAAGACTGGCTGTCTCCCTCCCCCCTACACGGGCTGACTCTCACTGCCGGCGTCGACCCACTCCCGCTCGGTGCCAAATGCTCCTGTTTTCTCCGCCACCTGATGACACACCCACCTACACCCACGCACGCACACACACACACACACACACACAAACTGCATATTTTTGGATTGTCAGAAAGCCTTTGATACAGTGCCACACAAGAGGCTAGTGAAAAAGCTGGAGTGAAAGGGAAGGTACTCCATTGGATAAAGGAGTACCTAAGCAACAGGAGACGACGAGTCTGTGTGAGGGGTGAGGTCTCAGATTGGCGAGACGTCATACATGGAGTCCCGCAGGGGTCGGTCCTTAGACCAATACTGTTTCTAATATATGCAAATGATCTCCCAGAGGGCATAGACTCGTTTCTCTCAATGTTTGCTGATGATGCAAAAATTATGAGGAGGATTGAAACAGAGGATGATAGTAGGAGGCTACAAGATGACCTAGACAAACTGAATGATTGGTCCAACAAATGGCTGCTAAAGTTCAACCCGAGCAAATGCAAAGTAATGAAACTAGGCGGTGGAAACAGGAGGCCAGACACAAGATTCAGAATAGGAGATGAAGGACTTAATGAAGCGGACAGAGAGAAAGATCTAGGAGTTGATATCACACCAAACCTGTCTCCTGAAGCCCACATAAAAAGAATAACGTCTGCGGCATATGCGAGGCTGGCTAACATCAGAACAGCCTTCAGGAACCTGTGTAAGGAATCGTTCAGAATCTTGTATATACCACATATATAAGACCAATCCTGGAGTATGCGGCCCCAGCATGGAGCCCGTACCTTGTCAAGCACAAGACGAAGCTGGAAAAAGTTCAAAGATATGCCACTAGACTAGTCCCAGAACTAAGAGGCATAAGTTACGAGGAAAGGCTGCGGGAAATGCACCTTACCACACTGGAAGACAGAAGAGTAGAGGGAGACATGATCACTACCTACAAAATTCTCAGAGGAATTGACCTGGTAGACAAGGATAAACTATTCAGCACTGGTGGTACGCGAACAAGGGGACACAGGTGGAAACTGAGTACCCAAATGAGACGTTAGAATGAGCTTTTTCAGTGTCAAGAGCAGTTAACAGATGGAATGCATTAGGCAGTGATGTGGTGGAGGCTGACTCCATACACAGTTTTAAATGTAGATATGATAGAGCCCAATAGGCTCAGGAACCTGTACACCAGTTGATTGACAGTTGAGAGGCGGGACCAAGGAGCCAGAGCTCAACCCCCGCAAGCACAACTAGGTGAGTACACACACACACACAGAGGGAACCTGACGGTTGAGTAGACAACGTTCTGGGGTCGTAGTTCTAAGGAGCCCGGGTTCGATTCCCGGCAGAGGCGAAAACAAATGGCCAGAGTTTCTTTCACTCTGATGCACCTGTTCACCTAGCAGTAAATAGGTACCTGGGAGTTAAACAGTTGCTACGGGCTGCTTCCTGGGGGTGTGTGTATGTGTGTATGTAATATATGTATTAAATATAATAATAAAAAAAGTAGATTGGTTAAAAAGGCGGGGTCCAATAGCTCGATTCTGCAGGCACAAATAGTAAATACACACACACACACACACACACACACACACACACACACACACACACACACACACACACACACACACACACACACACACACACACACAGATGAGGATTGTAGGATTCTCCAAAACGACTTGTTAGAGATGGTTGGAGAAATCGCTACTAGAGTTCAACACGAGAAAATATTAAATGATGGGAATAGGAATAGAAAACTTGAGACCAAATGGACAGCAGACGATAAAGGGAAA
>WNGS01165503.1:24878485-24890987 GCA_020271785.1 Procambarus virginalis | reverse complement strand
CCTCAGCTGAGACTGCGCCATTATCGGTTACATCTAACCCACACACACACACACACACTTAAATTATAATACCAACGTGTTACAAATGTTTATATTGCAACATCTATGATTTTTTAATACATTAACAATAGGTCCTTTGTAAATACCTTAAATAATTTAAATACAGGGAATGAGAAGCTCAGAGAAGAGCGAGTAACTCTTGACTCCAGGGTAGGTACTAGGCTTCTGAGAAAGTGAAATCTATGAGAACCAGTCCTCGCTGACCGGTTCAGCCCCTCCACCAGGACAACCCTCCCACTCCCGAGGGGGGAAAAGAAAGTGCTTTTGATTGTTGCATTCTGCTATACATGAACGACAACCGTGCATAAGCGTTTTCAGCTATACATGAACGACAATTTATGTGTAAGCGTTTCAGCTATACATGAACGACAATCATGCATAAGCGTTTTCATCTATACATGAATTACAACCCATGCATAAGCGTGTTCAGCTATTCATGAACGACAACAATACTTAAGATCATTTGTTTTTCTTTGGTTCAGAAGACAGTCATATTTCTTTGTTTAGTTGTTTACCTGTTGCTTGATGTATTATGATGAGCGATTGTTTGTTATGGGCCGAGTTGTATATATCTGACGTACGTCTCCATGAACTGGGGTTGTCGCTGTGTCTTGTCGTATACGTCGTACCTTCGACGGTCCCTACGAGTACTCTAATCCAACCTGTCCTTGTAATAGAACGTCGCATTTTGACGTATACTGTTAGGGCCAAAATTATCCTACTAGAGCACTAGAAAATGGTAGCGGCTCACGTGATTGGCATACTGTCCCGTTTTCTGTTTTGGGTCCTCTGGTAGGTTAGGATAATGTTTCGGGTCCTCTGGTAAGTTAGGATATTGTTTCGGGTCCTCTGGTAAGTTAGGATACTGTTTTGGGTCCTCTGGTAAGTTAGGATACTGTTTTGGGTCCTCTGGTAAGTTAGGATACTGTTTTGAGTCCTCTGGTAAGTTAGGATACTGTTTTAGGTCCTCTGGTAAGTTAGGATACTGTTTGGGTCCTCTGGTAAGTTAGGATACTGTTTTAGGTCCTCTGGTAAGTTAGTATACTGTTTGGGTCCTCTGGTAAGTTAGGATACTGTTTTGGGTCCTCTGGTAAGTTAGGATACTGTTTTGGGTCCTCTGGTAAGTTAGTATACTGTTTGGGTCCTCTGGTAAGTTAGGATACTGTTTTGGGTCCTCTGGTAAGTTAGGATACTGTTTTAGGTCCTCTGGTAAGTTAGTATACTGTTTGGGTCCTCTGGTAAGTTAGGATACTGTTTTGGGTCCTCTGGTAAGTTAGGATACTGTTTTAGGTCCTCTGGTAAGTTAGAATACTGTTTGGGTCCTCTGGTAAGTTAGGATACTGTTTTAGGTCCTCTGGGAAGTTAGGATACTGTTTTAGGTCCTCTGGTAAGTTAGGATACTGTTTGGGTCCTCTGGTAAGTTAGGATACTGTTTTAGGTCCTCTGGTAAGTTAGGATACTGTTTGGGTCCTCTGGTAAGTTAGGATACTGTTTGGGTCCTCTGGTAAGTTAGGATACTGTTTTGGGTCCTCTGGTAAGTTAGGATACTGTTTGGGTCCTCTAGTAAGTTAGGATACTGTTTTGGGTCCTCTGGTAAGTTAGGATACTGTTTGGGTCCTCTGGTAAGTTAGGATACTGTTTTAGGTCCTCTGGTAAGTTAGTATACTGTTTGGGTCCTCTGGTAAGTTAGGATACTGTTTTGGGTCCTCTGGTAAGTTAGGATACTGTTTTAGGTCCTCTGGTAAGTTAGTATACTGTTTGGGTCCTCTGGTAAGTTAGGATACTGTTTTGGGTCCTCTGGTAAGTTAGGATACTGTTTTAGGTCCTCTGGTAAGTTAGAATACTGTTTTGGGTCCTCTGGTAAGTTAGGATACTGTTTTAGGTCCTCTGGTAAGTTAGGATACTGTTTTAGGTCCTCTGGTAAGTTAGGATACTGTTTGGGTCCTCTGGTAAGTTAGGATACTGTTTTAGGTCCTCTGGTAAGTTAGAATACTGTTTTGGGTCCTCTGGTAAGTTAGGATACTGTTTTAGGTCCTCTGGTAAGTTAGGATACTGTTTTAGGTCCTCTGGTAAGTTAGGATACTGTTTGGGTCCTCTGGTAAGTTAGGATACTGTTTTAGGTCCTCTGGTAAGTTAGGATACTGTTTTGGGTCCTCTGGTAAGTTAGGATACTGTTTGGGTCCTCTGGTAAGTTAGGATACTGTTTTGGGTCCTCTGGTAAGTTAGGATACTGTTTGGGTCCTCTAGTAAGTTAGGATAAGGTCACTTTAGTACGACAGTTTCTTGACGTTGGGGAACCTTAGGAGGACGGGCCGCATACATACATAGCTTGTTGACGAACTTTGATGTCAGTTCTGAATTTTGAAGTGGCTGGCTTGTAATTGCTTCCTCTTGATGTGACACATTATGCCTCTTGAAGGCGTTGTTAAATTTGTTAAAAGATCTACCGCGCTAATATAAATAATTGTTCTTCATTTTTCTAGCTGGTTAGAGAATCCGGAATGAACTGCCAGGTCTGAGTTTTGAAACCATCACCAGATTCCAGAAGGTTCCGATCATTGAACGAAACACAAACACTTCATTGTCTTTATGCCTCAGTGTAAAATAACGTACAATGTACAATATTTATACAAATTCCACAGCACACAGAGGAAGGTTACAATGAAACGCTTGGCAACTGCGCAACTTTCTCCCGTAGAGGCGCGCGCCCACCCTTCCCCATTGTGATTAAAGTCAAACTTTACCGAAAAGAACGCAACTTGACGTGAGGCAAATTCCAGACCAGATTACGCATTTATGGTCGTTAACGTCTGCCAGATTTTCAGCTATCTAAAAGCACTAGATTCAGTGATTCAAACTTCCTCCATTTAAAATTTATTTATTATCATTATTATTAATTTTACAATTATTATTAACTAATTGGCATAATTACCGGTATATAATTTTTTTATTTGTAAATTAAATATATTTTATCAAGTGCAAAAAATGACTGGTCAACGGATCATTCTGGAGTTCATAGGGTCAGACGGAATATGAGAAAATTCTGATTTTGTGACACTAGCTCTCCACATATGTCAGTTGCTTAATTTAAAACCTGTATTTGAGGTCGATCTCGAACCCATTGTTGATGTGACGACTTATATTGAATTTTGTAACTAGCTCATCAAGATTGTAACTTGCTTAGCTAAATGAATTGTGGGGTTCAGTCCCTGAGCCCATTATGTGCCTCTGTAACCCTTTCCACTACCGCCCACAAGATGGGTATGGGGTGCATAATAAATGGACTAAAACTAACTAGTTTACACAGCCGAGGAAAGATTGAACAAGAACTAAACTATTTATGATGAAACATCACCGGAGAGATCCTGACCAGCAACATGGAATATATCGAGAGATTTAAATTTATTACAGCAACAGATTAGCTGTAAAAAAATACAGTTCACATCAAACCGTCTGAGGCTTTATGTACAGTAAAGTGTATCTCACCTCTCGCTCTACTGTATATACATGCACCCACAGTTTAATTTATTTCAAGTTTCAGCCCCGCTCCTGTGCCAGGTAAGTCCATCACGGGCTCACCATAGCCCGTGCTACTTGGAACTTTTAGTTCCCAGTAGCTAAATCTTAAACAAGTTTAATTTAATGATCCACAGATCTTCAGTATCAGCTATTGATACTGGTAATGGCTCCAAAGGGCCACGCTTTATGGGGTATTCATGCACGTGCCACCTTTTGGGTGCCTTATTCTTTATCAATCAATCAATCAATTTAATGAAAAGGCAGACTCACAAGCAAAAACTGCCACTGCTCTACCTGTTGTACAGGTTCAAATACCTCCAAGTTTCTCACAGATTAAGGAGCAAATAAAGAAGCAAATACTCCCAACTATCAAAAGTCGCCACAGAGCCAAAGTAGCGGAAGGAAGATCCACTGCGATATGGTACGAACAAGCCACCGGGAACTACTTTTTCAAGCCTGACAAAAAGATATCCAGAGACATTGCAGTAGCCATACACAGACTCAGACTTGGTTACAAGTGCTGCTGGGAGGTAATAAACCCAATAGTTAAAGAGTGTCATATCTGTGAAACAGAAGCAAAGGCGCCACTATTGCACTACTTACTGGAATGTAAAGTTACTGAAGCCCTGCGCATCAAACTCAACATTAATCCAACGACAGCAGCTGCATTTGATGCACATTCCACCGCGACTACAATGATCAGAAAAGCCGTTGAGGAATGGGACTCCTAGTGAGCATTCTGCATCGACATCCACCACCAAGATAATGTAATTAAAACAGACTAAAACCAAGGCACTAAAACAGAAAGCGAAAAAGAAACAGGGAAAAAGGAGGAACCCCACCACCATTTAATACTTTGACCCAAATATCACAGTAACAAGGTTATCGCGAATAACCCAACTTACCATAGCCCGTGCTACAAGGACATTTCGTTCTGAGTAGCTAAATCTAAAACAACAACAACAAAAGTTTAATTTAGGTCTGAACTATGTCCAACGCTAAATTATTATTGTTCGTTGGTCAGTAACCCAACCACTTGAGCTGGACGGTAGAGTGACGGTCTCGCTTCATGCAGGTCGGCGTTCAATCCCCGACCGTCCAAAATTTTGGGCACCATTTCTTTCCCCCGTCCCATCCCAAATCCTTATCCTGACCCCTTCCAAATGCTATATAGTCGTAGTGGCTTGGCGCTTTCCCCTTAAAACTCCTTCCCTCGTTGGTCAGTATTACGGAATTGCTGCCCAGAATATCTCCGGCATTGGATTGGTTGTGAGTAGAAATGATGTGATATTTAATCAAGCCTTATTGTTTGGGGGCAATGCCATGTGCCTTAGGAAAGATAGATTGATTGATGAAGATTAAGCCACCCAAAAGGTAGCACGGGAATGAATAGCCCGTAAGTGGTGGCCCTTTTGAGCCATTACCAGTATCAATAGATGACACTGGAGATCTGTGGAGGTGCGACTGCAGCCTGCGTGACGGGAGATGTCTCCCGTGTTTGGAAAGATGTTGTGGTCTTGCCTACATACTGAGAGCATTGGGGCTGACAGTGCCCAAGTTGGTGCTCGTCGGTCAACTCAGCATTAGACTCTCAAGATTTCCGTTTGATTTCAGGAGTGTTTTTTTTTTGTTAAAGCAAATTATCTTTCCTGTAGTTACATACCTTTATTTTGTGTCAGTTATCATGATTGAATAATTAATCATTGCTGAAATTATTTTCTTTACAAAAATATTATATCAAACTAAATTTATGCAATAGCACTTGCTTAACTATAAGGTTTCAGACCTATCAACTGCACGATATATTAATTAATATATCAATCTGAAATTCACGCATATTATATTTGATTAATTTTTATCTCCGTTTAATATACACAAAAACGCACGCTTTTATTTTGTTGAAATATTTCACAGTAATTTACTATGAAACAGCACAGTATGACACACACACTTTGACGCAGTGTGTGTGACGCATATGATTATTTCATTAATTAAAAACTTACACACCAGCTGATCGTCCAACAATTATCAATTCTGACAGGATTAACAGTGGAATTATGTACAGTGTTACCAGATTAGGCTTTTATTAGTTTTTACGGCGACCCGAGTAACATTGTTGAAACTTAAATCGTACGCGTGAATTACCACTCTCCTGAAGCTAAACAAAAGGTCATCAGGTGAGTGAAAAATACCGTATAGGTGGTACTGACTTGAATAATAACTGTTCTGCAGAAAAATAATATTCTAAAGCAAATTGTTCCCAAGAATAGTTACCAAGCCAGGAAGGAAAGGGAGGAGGGGGGGGGGCAGAAATAGCCTAAGCTACTCTATCCCTTTGAGATGTATTTCTTTCTTTCTGAGCGAAATAGAACTTGAACCAATCCCTTTGAGATGTATTTCTTTCTTGTCACAATAACAGCACTTGAACCAGTCAGGACCACCAACGATTCACCTTACTCAACACACACAAACACACTGAATATACTCTATACTCACAAGTCAACACTCGCTCTCTTAGCTTCTCAACCTTTAGTCTTTAATTTTTAAATTTGTGAGGCACCATCATCCGTCTTCCATTCAATGTTATGTGAATAAGTGAATTAGACAATCGGTCAGATCTTCATCCAGCCGCCATAGCAGCCCGTCCTCCTAAGGTGTCTCAACGTCAAGAAACTGTCGTACTACAGTGCCCTTATCCTAACCTACCAGAGGACCCAAAAACAGAAAACGGGACAGTATGTCAATTTCGCGAGCCGCTACCATTTTCTAGTACGACCATTTTTGGCCTTATGTGGAGTATACGTCAAAATACGACATTCTATTAGGAGGACGGGTTGAGCGTGTGTCGCGTACATAATTTAACATTTTCTTCATGAACAATAGCAAATTAAACAATTATCTACCATTTCATCATATAATAAATATGCATAGTACCATGTATATCTTTTTTTAGTACATATTTATTATCCCTTTACTTTTTTATGTACATAACAATCAATAAACATATTTTAATCTACAGGCGCACTATAGTACACCAGCCATGTACAACTATTCTCATTTTATACATCAATTAGAGGTGTTCGTTCATTTATGATTAATTGTTCAAGTTGTAACTTAAAATTCACTGCAAGTTTTTTGTTAATTTTAAAGCTCGCCTGATAGAGAACTAAGCATAGTAATGGTTTTGAGAGTCTGTACCAATTAATCATACATACATATATATCTATATATATATATATATATATATATATATATATATATATATATATATATATATATATATATATGTCTCATTGAATATGACCGCATATTCTGTATTTATTATCTTCTGATTTAGGGCTTCTATCCCTCTAACTATTTTCTTAGCATCAGGGCTTAGCTGAAAGAGTTCTCCAAAACTCATTTACGTAATTTCAAGTGAAGAAAAAGTGAATTACTATAGAATGTATTACACTTATTTATAGAATGTATTACACTTATTTATAGAATGTATTACACTTATTTATACAATTTGCACAACGTTTCAAACCTCCATGGTTCATTCTCAAGTGAAAAGAATTTTCAGAACTGGTTGATTTATACCCGCACTGGGTCAGGTGATAAGACAATAAAAGAAAACCTGCTGCCAGAATATATATATATATATATATATATATATATATATATATATATATTAATAATGTACACAGAATATTTATATTAAATAATAGTAAATTATGATAGAATTATTCATATTATATTTTGTATTATAACATAAAATATTATTTATAAAATAATACATTGCTACTTACAATAAGAACAGAAAATATAGAGAATAATTTCCTTAAGGGTTTTCTATATTCTAATTATCCTCGCCTCCAGACGTCCTAAGTTTGAACTGTCGAAAGTTAGTGAGTGAAGCCAAAACTATCGTCCTGTGATGATGAACGTCCAAGGTAATTACACTGTGTGTGTGAGAGAGAGAGAGAGAGAGAGAGAGAGAGAGAGAGGAGAGAGAGAGAGAGAGAGAAGAGAGAGAGAGAGAGAGAGAGAGAGAGAGAGAAATACCAGTAAAAAATCGTTTCGTTTCCTCAATACATCTCTACTCACTCTCTGTCTTACTGTTTAATAACTCAGTTAAAACCATTTATTAGTTGATGACATTATATTTGCTGGATTTTTTTCGTTATTAAATTCCGAGGATTATATGTATTATGGCTGCTGCAGGGATAACATGTGCTACTTTATTGGTACTAAACTAGATGGTGACCTCTCTGGGATGTCGAGATGTCTATGCTCCTGTGACCTGGTCATCCTCGGGTGAAAGCCCATTATGTCTGATCATCCCCCTCCCCTCCAATAAAAATTAAAGCAAGATCCGGTTCTCATTTTCCACCGGAAAGTGGGGACGGATTTTTTATTATTTTTTTATTAACACATTTAGGTACATCTGCCTTTGTGCAGCTATCCTAGACTATATGAAAGGGAGTACAGCGTGTCAAAAAGCTAGCTACGTGATGCTAAAAATCCTCATCACTTAAGATGGTTAGTCATACAGAGGCATGTGATAAGTAGTCTACACTGACAGACTCTGGGTGCATTATGAAGATATCATGAACACAAGAGTGACTAAGGTAGCAGTGATACTGAGTCCCCCATCTCGCAGGATGGTTAGTCATACAGGGCCATATGTTCAGTAGCCTGCACTGGCAAATTTTGGGTGCAATATGAGGATATCTTTATGAACACGAGAGGTAATAAAGTAATTGCAAAGCTCCAGGTACCTCATGCCAACTGGTCTGAATGGTCTAATAACTGGGCATTCGGTGATGTAGCGTGGGAGATCATGCCGCAGTTCCTGCTCACATAGTTTGCACCTGGAGTGCTCAGGATTGGGAGATCCGTCACCTGCAGCCACCTGCCACAGGTAACGGTAACCCAACCTGATCCTGGCAACTACTGTGTCGCAGTCTGGTCCACGTTTTGTGCTGCTCATAGATATAGGTTTCAGATTTGAACAAATCATAGCTTTTTATCCTGGTGCTTTCAGGTCGTTGGGAGTCAAGAACTTCTTTCGTATCAGACCTGAGTGTTTGGTACAATATAGTTTTGAAAGCAGAGATGGGGATACCTAGGTCTAATTCAACTTCATCTTTGTTACACGCTAATTTGGCTGCAATGTTTGTGTCATTATGATGGGTTATATTTATGTGAAGGTATCCATACAAATGAGATTCGAAACCCTTTACTCTGTGCAGCAATTACGTCTTTTATAATTGTTAATGTGAGGTTCTTGCTGTCAATCTTCCAGGAGAAGTTTTAAATTGCTTGAAGAGCAGGTCTTTGAATCACAAAATATTATTCGTCCTCCAATAATTTTTAATGTTCTGGTAGCTAGTTGTAGTGCCGCCAGTTCTGTTTGTGTGGAGGTCAGCCCGTTGTTTAAACGTGACATTGATAGTCCGTGTACAAGTATTATTTCTATAAAACCTACATGCTGTTGCAGTCCGTCCAATAAAAGATTGGACTGAGCCATCGGTGTAGACACTGCGTGTGAGATCTTAAATTTTCGATGGAGGAGGCAATTGCTATAAATGTGACAGCTTTGAGAAGAGCAAGATTCTCATTACCTTTCTTGGTGAAGGGTGATTATGATACTTGAATGGTTGGGCGAACGATAGAATTGTGTTTTGTAATAAACTATTTAATGACAGATTTCTACTAAGCAGTGACCAAGAAACTGCCGCTCAACTATGATGCAAGCATTTTTACAATTCTATTTTACCAAGCAACTATCTCCACGACAGAGATAAGCGCGGAGACCAACATATTTGTATATTTAAAAAGACATTAGTGAAGCCTAAGCCCAACCAGAGATGGCGTTCTTCAACACAGTCTTGTTTTACCTCCGCCATCTGGGATATATATATTTATTTTTTTTCGTTGTGAGAAACTTTCACCGAGAAGTTACAGATGTTGCCACAGTTCACACGGGGGTTGGCGAGCCGGGTGTACCAGTAGGCAAATACTTTATTTGCCCCTTCGGTCGTAAATCTGTACGAAAGTGCTATAATTACTTTACCGTTCTGCTTTTTCCCCTGTGTCCATTTTCCATGACTTCGTCCCCCATCATACACTTAGATTATTTTTCTTCATTATCCACAATCATCAGACTAATCCTCCTATCATGTTTATCTACGACTTTCTCTCTTCTTCCCCTCACAAGTTCTTTAATTGTTAGTGTGGACCGTTTGTTTAACTAAAAAACTCGTGTAGGTATGCGTGTGGCATAGTTTCTCTTGTCAATATGAATGTGAAAACAATGACGCGAAGCACAAACACGCGGGATGTTTAAATTACGACACACAAGATTTACGTAGTTCAGTCTCTTACCAACATCGGCAGCCACCACCCTGCTGCCAACATCGGCAGCCACCACCCTGCTGCCAACATCGGCAGCCACCACCCTGCTGCCAACATCGGCAGCCACCACCCTGCTGCCAACATCGGCAGCCACCACCCTGCTGCCAACATCGGCAGCCACCAACCTGCTGCCAACATCGGCAGCCACCACCCTGCTGCCAACATCGGCAGCCACCAGCCTCCTGCCAACATCGGCAGCCACCAACCTCCTGCCAACATCGGCAGCCACCACCCTGCTGCCAACATCGGCAGCCACCAACCTGCTGCCAACATCGGCAGCCACCAGCCTGCTGCCAACATCGGCAGCCACCAGTCTCCTGCCAACATCGGCAGCCACCAGCCTCCTGCCAACATCGGCAGCCACCAGCCTCCTGCCAACATCGGCAGCCACCAGCCTCCTGCCAACATCGGCAGCCACCAACCTCCTGCCAACATCGGCAGCCACCAGCCTGCTGCCAACATCGGCAGCCACCAGCCTCCTGCCAACATCGGCAGCCACCAGCCTGCTGCCAACATCGGCAGCCACCAGCCTGCTGCCAACATCGGCAGCCACCAACCTGCTAACAATATCAATATTTCATACATAATTATTATCTCAGACTTCCTCTAACACTGCGAGAAAGTAGTAAAAACGCACAAAGTTTGAGGCAGACTCGCAAATATTAGCATTTTAAAACGAATATGAGGAAGGCACTTAAAAGTTGGTTGCTCTCTCAACTTTTGCCATTTTGCAAAGCAAGAAAATGTTCAGAGTAAAATTTTTTTAACACCCATAAATGTTCTTATACAATCGTAATTGATATATCCTATTCCGTAGAAATTTGTTTACATTGTTTATTAAGTAGAAATTTAATGAATAGTTATTAAACAAATGTGTCTACATTATTTTTAACCTGCACTTATTTAATTCTATAATGACGGAAATTTAAAAAAGTCGATCATTATTGCGTTATTTGTACTTAACTGTGTGTCTGATTTTCTATCTGTTTCTGTCTGTGTCCGTCTCTGTTTTTATGTCTGTCTTCCTGAGTCTATCGGTATGCCACTGTTTTTCTGTTTGTTTCTGCAGTGTCTTCATGCTGTGTGTCTGTGCCTTTATGCCTGTCTGCTCTGTCTGTGTCTGTCTCTCTGTTTATCTGTGTCTGTATCTCTCTCTCTCTATTCAGCCTATCCTCCAATAATGACAGTACTTTGAATAAAAACCCACACTTGTGTATTTGTTAAATTTATGTATGGAATTTACAGCCTTACATAGGTGTAAATTACTCACATAAATTTCACAAATCCACAAGTGTGGATTTATACCTGTTATCATGTCTGCGAGAAGACATTACCATTACTTAATTGACAGTACTTGTAGCAACTGTTTGGTCTAACGAACACAAATGGACGGTTAGACGCAGAAAAATTCACGTTTTGTATTATTGAATTAGCCCAAATATCGGCTGAGCCACTACCAGAATACTCAGATTGTAAACTCTGTGATAAACCTTTAATGCATTCACTAGAACACTATGTTGTTGAATGTGAAACCGTAAAAGACTTTAGACCTCCTGGCCTATTGTACCACCAACTGTGTAACTATTTTATTGACTCAGGTGTTCTGGACGACATCCTAACAATTTATCCAAATTTGCTTGTCCATTTTAAAAAATGAAGAACAATTTTTATTTATATTACTTCTAAGCTGTATCACTTATGAACCCATCCCTGCCCTTGTGTGGCAGTGCACAATAGAAGTTGTTTTCACATATCCATACATTAAAACATTGATTGTAACCATGATATATATGTGCTTCAGCCTACAGTTTAGACCTATTGTCTTATGTATGACCGACCCTCTGTCCTGCGTGACAGTGAATACCAGCATTATCCTCACTTTAATAAGACTTTATCAAAATCCTCAGATTAGGCAAAATTGTAATTAATTTTGTCAATAAAGATGTTAATAATAATAATAAGCCCAAATGTCATACTAAAAATCTGAACGGTAACTAAAGAACCTAACCTAACATAACCTTACTTTTTGAAGCAGTCCTAGGGGGCCTAATGTATGCTATTTTAGGTCCAATATACTCATGTATATATACTGTTCTAGGCCTAGGAATGTTCTAACTTGTTTGTTTTTTCCTGCACTCTTCATTTTTTTTTTTTTTACAAATCGTGAACATTGTTGGCTCTAACAGTCCATTTTTGTATGTTCGACCAAATAGTTTATATAAGTTCAGTACTGTTATTTTAGGAGGTTGGGTTGCTCTAGCTGTTTTTGTCTGCTCTCTGTCAATCTGTCTTCTGTTTTTTTCTGTCTGTCACTGTTTTTCTGCCTTACGGTCTTTCTGTGTTGTTCGTCTGTGTATACACGTGTTTGTCTCTCTCTTTCGGTCTGTGGGTGTAATTACCTAAGTGTAATTTCCTAAGTGTAGTTACAGGATGAGAGCTACGCTCGTGGTGTCCCGTCTTCCCAGCACTCTTTGTCATATAACGCTTGAAACTCTGACGGTCTTGGCCTCCACCACCTTCT
>WNGS01165503.1:24852676-24877458 GCA_020271785.1 Procambarus virginalis | reverse complement strand
GCCCCATATCCCTTCCATGTCCTCTTCCAGGTAATTGTAACCCTTCCGCCACCGCCTTAAGTCCGTATAAACTATCATTAAGTAATTAACTTCCTCTAGAGGAAGTTTCAGATGTTCCTCCTCCAATGCGGTCAACTATATAATAGTGTAAAATAGGTGGAAAATGGAATTGGTACCAATTTGGGATAACTTAGATTACGCGTGTAAGCAATCGGCTCTCAGGTCATGATTTGCAATTATCTGGTTATGGCGGAGTGGATAGTGTGACCGCAGGGTTTTGGAACTCAGATATGCTCTTTATTTCGGCTATATATAGTGAGGTTATCTTGTTCTGGCTATATGACACATATGGTGGTTATCGTACACACTCCAGAGATGCCTGGATGGCGGGATAAAAATAGCCTAAGCTACGCTATCCATGTGAGATGTATTTTTTTCTTGTCTCAATAAACATACTTGAACTTGAGATGCCTGGCTTCAGGACAGGCTGTTGTGGGAATAGAAGAACTCTCGAAACTGGTCACAGGTAATCTCTTTTGTTATATGATCAAGTATAATTTAAATTATTCATTTTGTTGGGGACAGGCAGCTTTATCGACCGGCAGCATTAGATGAAAAAAAGGCCTATAACCATTTGTCCTGGCCAGGATCCCAACCCGGGATTCCTGATTGCGAGACGAAAACACACCCAATCGCACTCCCGAGACCCAGGAAAGATATCACAGCACAGGATAACACGAAGTTGGCGAATTGCAAACTTCCCAAAGACAGACAATGGATTTGACTTACTGTATAAAAACAATTGAATGTAGGAAAGAGCTAGATCCTCTAACGACACGCAACTATTCTGCCATAGGAAGTCTGAAGACGGGGCCATGACATATTTATCATGTAATTAGATCTCAGAGTATTCACCCGGCCATGAAATTACCATGACATTAACAGCCAGCAAGAGCACAATTGTGGAGGGTGCAGTCAATGTCAAGGCCCCCGGCGCCACCCTGTCTGGGCAGACTTGCCGGAGGATTGGCGCTCCATCTTGTTCAATAGTATTGGCTGTAACATAGGAACCCATTGGACCAAATCAAACTTATCTATAGAAAATTTATCCTAGTTTTAAATTCGATCAGGGATGTCTTCTTTTAAGCGCAGTGATGGTATGCACGATTGATATTTAAGCGATAAACGCTTAGTTAGCTGAGGATAATTTGCATATCTCTCGTAGCCTAAATTTTGGCTTATTCGGGTCAGGGCTGGACTGATTAATGTTAATTAGCGAGGAAGTTATAATGAAGGTTGCGTCTTGTGCGACCTTCGCCAATAATCAGGGCGACAGGAACCCAGGTTCCGGCTAATCTAATTTATACATCAAGTTCTTTCTCAGAGTCTCGCCTTGTTTTCAGACCAATCTTATTTGTCTTCACTGTAAGGTTTTTTTTTGGCGTTTTAACCTTACGAAATTCTAAGAAATACCTTACAAACTGTTTGTCAAGCTCGAGCTACACACACATAACATTAAAATGAGAGCCACACACAGCACAATAAACTGAGAGCCACACACAGCACAATAAACTGAGAGCCACACACACACAGAACAATAAACTGAGAGCCACACAGCACAATAAACTGAGAGCCACACACACACACAGCACAATAAACTGAGAGCCACACACACACAGAACAATAAACTGAGAGCCACACACACACAGCACAATAAACTGAGAGCCACACACACACAGAACAATAAACTGAGAGCCACACACAGCACAATAAATTGAAGCCTCAACTTTAGGCATATTCCTTATGGAAACAGGCTAACAAACTCTCTTGTTCCAGTGTTTTGAGAGGCGCAAACTGCTGGGTTCTATAGGACCCCGTGTATTATAACAAAAAAATGCATTAACAGACACGATATAAGTTTACTTCTGATAAAAATTAAATTGAGCTTCAGCTCATATTAATTAATTAACAATTATTTACATGAGATAAATTTAGATTTATAAATGCTAATTATAAGAATAGGGTTAAGACATTACCTTTTCTTAATAGGGTTAACAATAATTTGCTGGGTGTAAATAGGACTTGCTTTAAATGGGCTATTTATGCAACCTGGTGGGCGTGTAAACACAGCTAAATTTGTATAACCATTAAAATAAATCCATTTGTTAAATTGTTTTAACATTTTGATAAGATAACATTCATATAAATGCAATTGCAAATAAATACATAAATAACAGAATATGACAACTCGAAATTAAAAACAAAATTATAATTAAAATGCTCAATCTTTTAAATTCTCGGAAAATAGGATTAACTAACTATTAATAGGTGTTAAATCCATCAATACAACTAAAGATAATGGATAAAAAACCCTCACTTGTGTATATGTGAAATTTATGTAAGGAATATACACTGTACTAGTGTTATGTAATAATGTACACTGTACATTACAGTGTGAGAACCGTACATTCCGAAGAACATGGAATATTGTACAACAAATTACCATTTATCCTGTGAATGGTAGTTTATTGTGCACCCCATACTCATCCCGTGAGCGGTAGTTTATTGTGCACCCATACTCATCCTGTGAGCGGTAGTTTATTGTGCACCCCATACTCATCCCGTGAGCAGTAAACATAGGGCCCACAAGGCCCTCAGCTGAGACTGCGCCATTATCGGTTACATCTAACACACACACACACACCTTATAATTATAATACCAACGTGTTACAAATGTTTATATTGCAACATCTATGATTTTTTTAATACATTAACAATAGGTCCTTTGTAAATACCTTAAATAATTTAAATACGGGGGAATGAGAAGCTCAGAGAAGAGCGAGTAACTCAGTGACTCCAGGGTAAGGTACTAGGCTTCTGAGAAAGTGAAATCTAATGAGAACCAGTCCTCGCTGACCGGTTCAGCCCCCTCCACCAGGGGACAACCACTCCCATCTCCCGAGGGGGAGAGAGAAAGTGCTTTTGATTTGTTGCATTCTGCTATACATGAACGACAACCGTGCATAAGCGTTTTCAGCTATACATGAACGACAATTATGTATAAGCGTTTTCAGCTATACATGAACGACAATCATGCATAAGCGTATTCAGCTATACATGAACGACAATCATGCATAAGCGTTTTCATCTATACATGAATGACAATCATGCATAAGCGTTTTCATCTATACATGAATTACAACCCATGCATAAGCGTATTCAGCTATACATGAACGACAACAATACTTAAGATCATTTGTTTTTCTTTGGTTCAGAAGACAGTCATATTTCTTTGTTTAGTTGTTTACCTGTTGCTTGATGTATTATGATGAGCGATTGTTTGTAATGGGCCGAGTTGTATATATCTGACGTACGTCTCCATGAACTGGGGTTGTCGCTGTGTCTTGTCGTATACGTCGTACCTTCGACGGTCCCTACGAGTACTCTAATCCAACCTGTCCTTGTAATAGAACGTCGCATTTTGACGTATACTGTTAGGGCCAAAATTATCCTACTAGAGCACTAGAAAATGGTAGCGGCTCACGAGATTGGCATACTGTCCCGTTTTCTATTTTGGGTCCTCTGGTAGGTTAGGATAATGTTTCGGGTCCTCTGGTAAGTTAGGATACTGTTTCGGGTCCTCTGGTAAGTTAGGATACTGTTTTGGGTCCTCTGGTAAGTTAGGATACTGTTTTGGGTCCTCTGGTAAGTTAGGATACTGTTTTGGGTCCTCTGGTAAGTTAGGATACTGTTTTGGGTCCTCTGGTAAGTTAGGATACTGTTTGGGTCCTCTGGTAAGTTAGGATACTGTTTTGGGTCCTCTGGTAAGTTAGGATACTGTTTTGGGTCCTCTGGTAAGTTAGGATACTGTTTTGGGTCCTCTGGTAAGTTAGGATACTGTTTTGAGTCCTCTGGTAAGTTAGGATACTGTTTTAGGTCCTCTGGTAAGTTAGGATACTGTTTGGGTCCTCTGGTAAGTTAGGATACTGTTTTGGGTCCTCTGGTAAGTTAGGATACTGTTTTGGGTCCTCTGGTAAGTTAGGATACTGTTTTAGGTCCTCTGGTAAGTTAGGATACTGTTTGGGTCCTCTGGTAAGTTAGGATACTGTTTTGGGTCCTCTGGTAAGTTAGGATACTGTTTTGGGTCCTCTAGTAAGTTAGGATACTGTTTTGGGTCCTCTGGTAAGTTAGGATACTGTTTGGGTCCTCTAGTAAGTTAGGATACTGTTTGGGTCCTCTGGTAAGTTAGGATACTGTTTGGGTCCTCTAGTAAGTTAGGATACTGTTTTGGGTCCTCTGGTAAGTTAGGATACTGTTTTGGGTCCTCTGGTAAGTTAGGATACTGTTTTGGGTCCTCTGGTAAGTTAGGATACTGTTTGGGTCCTCTAGTAAGTTAGGATAAGGTCACTTTAGTACGACAGTTTCTTGGCGTTGGGGAACCTTAGGAGGACGGGCCGCATACATACATAGCTTGTTGACGAACTTTGATGTCAGTTCTGAATTTTGAAGTGGCTAGCTTGTAATTGCTTCCTCTTGATGTGGCACATTATGCCTCTTGAAGGCGTTGTTAAATTTGTTAAAAGATCTACCGCGCTAATATAAATAATTGTTCTTCATTTTTCTAGCTGGTAAGAGAATCCGGAATGAACTGCCAGGTCTGAGTTTTGAAACCATCACCAGATTCCAGAAGGTTCCGATCATTGAACGAAACACAAACACTTCATTGTCTTTATGCCTCAGTGTAAAATAACGTACAATGTACAATATTTATACAAATTCCACAGCACACAGAGGAAGGTTACAATGAAACGCTTGGCAACTGCGCAACTTTCTCCCGTGTTGCCATATAAGTGGTTCAGTGAACTTTCTCCCATGACGCCCACGTGCTGTAGAGGCGCGCGCCCAACCCTTCCCCCATTGTGATTAAAGTCAAACTTTACCGAAAAGAACGCAACTTGACGTGAGGCAAATTCCAGACCAGATTACGCATTTATGGTCGTTAACGTCTGCCAGATTTTTAGCTATCTAAAAGCACTAGATTCAGTGATTCAAACTTCCTCCATTTAAAATTTATTTATTCATTATTATTAATTTTACAATTATTATTAACTAATTGGCATAATTACCGCTATATAATTTTTTTATTGTAAATTAAATATATTTTATCAAGTGCAAAAAATGACGGGTCAACGGAGAATTCTGGAGTTCATAAGGTCAGGCGGTATATGAGAAAATTCTGATTTTTGATTTTAGTTTACACAGCCGAGGAAAGATTGAACAAGAACTACACTATTTATGATGAAACATCACCGGAGAGATCATGACCAGCAACATGGAATATATCGAGAGATTTAAATTTATTACAGCAACAGATTAGCTGTAAAAAATGCAGTTCACATCAAACCGTCTGAGGCTTTATGTACAGTAAAGTGTATCTCACCTCTCGCTCTACTGTATATACACGCACCCACAGTTTAATTAATTTCAAGGTACAGCCCCGCTCCTGTGCCAGGTAAGTCCATCACGGGCTCACCATAGCCCGTGCTACTTGGAACTTTTAGTTCCCAGTAGCTGAATCTTAAACACGTTTAATTTAATGATCCACAGATCTTCAGTATCAGCTATTGATACTGGTAATGGCTCCAAAAGGCCACGCTTTATGGGGTATTCATGCCCGTGCCACCTTTTGGGTGGCTTATTCTTTATCAATCAATCAATCAGTTTAATGAAAAGGCAGACTCACAAGCAAAAACTGCCACTGCTCTACCTGTTGTACAGGTTCAAATACCTCCAAGTTTCTCACAGATTAAGGAGCAAATCAAGAAGAAAATACTCCCAACTATCAAAAGTCGCCACAGAGCCAAAGTAGCGGAAGGAAGATCCACTGCGATATGGTACGAACAAGCCACCGGGAACTACTTTTTCAAGCCTGACAAAAAGATATCCAGAGACATTGCAGTAGCCATACACAGACTCAGACTTGGCTACAAGTGCTGCTGGGAGGTAATAAACCCAATAGTTAAAGAGTGTCATATCTGTGAAACAGAAGCAAAGGCGCCACTATTGCACTACTTACTGGAATGTAAAGTTACTGAAGCCCTGCGCATCAAACTCAACATTAATCCAACGACAGCAGCTGCATTTGATGCACATTCCACCGCGACTACAATGATCAGAAAAACCGTTGAGGAATGGGACTCACTAGTGAGCATTCTGCATCGACATCCACCACCAAGATAATGTAATTAAAACAAGACTAAAACCAGGCACTAAAAACAGAAAGCGAAAAAGAAACAGGGAAAAGGAGGAACCCCACACCATTTAATACTTTGACCCAAATATCACAGTAACAAGGTTATCGCGAATAACCGAACTCACCATAGCCCGTGCTACAAGGACATTCGTTCTGAGTAGCTAAATCTAAAACAACAACAACAAGTTTAATTTAGGTCTGAACTATGTCCAACGCTAAATTATTATTGTTCGTTGGTCAGTAACCCAACCACTTGAGCTGGACGGTAGAGTGACGGTCTCGCTTCATGCAGTCGGCGTTCAATCTCCGACCGTCCAAAATTTTGGGCACCATTTCTTTCCCCCGTCCCATCCCAAATCCTTATCCTGACCCCTTCCAAGTGCTATATAGTCGTAGTGGCTTGGCGCTTTCCCCTTAAAACTCCTTCCCTCGTCGTGGTCAGTATTACGGAATTGCTGCCCAGAATATCTCCGTATTGGATTGGTTGTGAGTAGAAATGATGTGATATTTAATCAAGCCTTATTGTTTGGGGGCAATGCCATGTGCCTTAGGAAAGATAGATTGATTGATGAAGATTAAGCCACCCAAAAGGTAGCACGAGAATGAATAGCCCGTAAGTGGTGGCCCTTTTGAGCCATTACCAGTATCAATAGATGACACTGGAGATCTGTGGAGGTGCGACTGCAGCCTGCGTGACGGGAGATGTCTCCCGTGTTTGGAAAGATGTTGTGGTCTTGCCTACATACTGAGAGCATTGGGGCTGACAGTGCCCAAGTTGGTGTTCGTCGGTCAACTCAGCATTAGACTCTCTCAGATTTCCGTTTGATTTCAGGAGTGTTTTTTTTGTTAAAGCAAATTATCTTTCCTGTAGTTACATACCTTTATTTTGTGTCAGTTATCATGATTGAATAATTAATCATTGCTGAAATTATTTTCTTTACAAAAATATTATATCAAACTAAATTTATGCAATAGCACTTGCTTAACTATAAGGTTTCAGACCTATCAACTGCACGATATTTAATTAATATATCAATCTGAAATTCACGCATATTATATTTGATTAATTTTTATCTCCGTTTAATATACACAAAACGCACGCTTTTATTTTGTTGAAATATTTCACAGTAATTTACTATGAAACAGCACAGTATGACACACACACTTTGACGCAGTGTGTGTGACGCATATGATTATTTCATTAATTAAAAACTTACACACCAGCTGATCGTCCAACAATTATCAATTCTGACAGGATTAACAGTGGAATTATGTACAGTGTTACCAGATTAGGCTTTTATTAGTTTTTACGGCGACCCGAGTAACATTGTTGAAACTTAAATCGTACGCGTGAATTACCACTCTCCTGAAGCTAAACAAAAGGTCATCAGGTGAGTGAAAAATACCGTATAGGTGGTACTGACTTGAATAATAACTGTTCTGCAGAAAAATATATTCTAAAGCAAATTGTTCCCAATTGAATAGTTACCAAGCCAGGAAGAGAAGGGAGGAGGAGGGGGGGGGGGGCAGAAATAGCCTAAGCTACTCTATCCCTTTGAGATGTATTTCTTTCTGTCTCAATAAACATACTTGAACTTGAACCAAGTCAGGGACAACCAACGGGTCTCCTTTCTCAGGCACACCACACAACAGCACTGAGATAGCCTCAGCACCACCCACTGATTCACCTGTTCACAACTACATGTTCAAAATTCACTTCTAATACTCTATACTCACAAGTCACACTCGCTCTCTTAGCTCTCAACCTTTAGTCTTTATTAATTTTTAAATTTGTGTTGGCACCATCATCCGTCTTCCATTCAATGTTATGTGAATAAGTGAATTAGACAATCGGTCAGATCTTCATCCAGCCGCCATAGCAGCCCGTCCTCCTAAGGTGTCTCAACGTCAAGAAACTGTCGTACTACAGTGCCCTTATCCTAACCTACCAGAGGACCCAAAAATAGAAAACGGGACAGTATGTCAATTTCGCGAGCCGCTACCATTTTCTAGTACGACCATTTTTGGCCTTATGTGGAGTATACGTCAAAATACGACATTCTAGTAGGAGGACGGGTTGAGCGTGTGTCGCGTACATAATTTAACATTTTCTTCATGAACAATAGCAAATTAAACAATTATCTACCATTTCATCATATAATAAATATGCGTAGTACCGTGTATATCTTTTTTTTTAAGTACATATTTATTATACCTTTACTTTTTTAAGTACATAACAATCAATAAACATATTTTAATCTACAGGCGCACTATAGTACACCAGCCATGTACAACTATTCTCATTTTATACATCAATTAGAGGTGTTCGTTCATTTATGATTAACTGTTCAAGTTGTAACTTAAAATTCACTGCAAGTTTTTTGTTAACTTTAAACCTCGCCTGATAGAGAACTAAGCATAGTAATGGTTTTGAGAGTCTGTACCAAAAAATATATATATATATATATATATATATATATATATATATATATATAATATATATATATATATATATATATATTAAATAAAGTACACAGAATATTTATATTAAATAAAGTACACAGAATATTTATATTAAATAAATAGTAAATTATGATAGAATTATTCATATTATATTTTGTATTATAACATAAAATAATATTTATAAAATAATACATTGCTACTACAATAGAACAGAAAATTTAGAGAATAATTTCCTTAAGGGTTTTCTATATTCTAATTATCCTCGCCTCCAGACGTCCTAAGTTTGAACTGTCGAAAGTTAGTGAGTGAAGCCAAAACTATCGTCCTGTGATGATGAACGTCCAAGGTAATTACACTGTGTGAGAGAGAGAGAGAGAGAGAGAGAGAGAGAGAGAGAGAGAGAGAGAGAGAGAGAGAGAGAGAGAGAGAGAGAGAGAAAATACCAGTAAAAAATCGTTTCGTTTCCTTCAATACATCTCTACTCACTCTCTGTCTTACTGTTTAATAACTCAGTTAAAACCATTTATTAGTTGATGACATTATATTTGCTGGATTTTTTTCGTTATTAAATTCCGAGGATTATATGTATTATGGCTGCTGCAGGGATTACATGTGCTACTTTATTGGTACTAAACTAGATGGTGACCTCTCTGGGATGTCGAGATGTCTATGCTCCTGTGACCTGGTCATCCTCGGGTGAAAGCCCATTATGTCTGATCATCCCCCTCCCCTCCAATAAAAATTAAAGCAAGATCCGGTTCTCATTTTCCACCGGAAAATGGGGACGGATTTTTTATTATTTTTTTTATTAACACATTTAGGTACATCTGCCTTTGTGCAGCTACCCTAGACTATATGAAAGGGAGTACAGTGTGTCAAAAAGCTAGCTACGTGATGCTAAAAATCCTCATCACTCAGGATGGTTAGTCATACAGAGACATGTGATAAGTAGTCTACACTGACAGACTCCGGGTGCATTATGAAGATATCATCAACACAAGAGTGAATAAGGCAGCAGTGATACTAAAAGTCCCCATCTCGCAGGATGGTTAGTCATACAGGGCCATATGTTTAGTAGCCTGCACTGGCAAATTTTGGGTGCGATATGAGGATATCTTCAAGAACACGAGAGGTAATAAAGTAATTGCAAAGCTCCAGGTACCTCATGCCAACGGGTCTGAATGGTCTAATAACTGGGCATTCGGTGATGTAGCGTGGAAGATCATGCCGCAGTTCCTGCTCACATAGTTTGCACCTGGAGTGCTCAGGATTGGGAGATCCGTCACCTGCAGCCACCTGCCACAGGTAACGGTAATCCAACCTGATCCTGGCAACTACTGTGTCGCAGTCTGGTCCACGTTTTGTGCTGCTCATAGATATAGGTTTCAGATTTGAACAAATCATAGCTTTTTATCCTGGTGCTTTCAGGTCGTTGGGAGTCAAGAACTTCTTTCGTATCAGACCTGAGTGTTTGGTACAATATAGTTTTGAAAGCAGAGATGGGGATACCTAGGTCTAATTCAACTTCATCTTTGTTACACGCTAATTTGGCTGCAATGTTTGTGTCATTATGATGGGTTATATTTATGTGTGAAGGTATCCATACAAATGAGATTCGAAACCCTTTACTCTGTGCAGCAATTACGTCTTTTATAATTGTTAATGTGAGGTTCTTGCTGTCAATCTTCCAGGAGAAGTTTTAAATTGCTTGAAGAGCAGCAGTCTTTGAATCACAAAATATTATTCGTCCTCCAATAATTTTTAATGTTCTGGTAGCTAGTTGTAGTGCCGCCAGTTCTGTTTGTGTGGAGGTCAGCCCGTTGTTTAAACCTGACATTGATAGTCCGTGTACAAGTATTATTTCTATAAAACCTACATGCTGTTGCAGTCCGTCCAATAAAAGATTGGACTGAGCCATCGGTGTAGACACTGCGTGTGAGATCTTAAATTTTCGATGGAGGAGGCAATTGTTATAAATGTGACAGCTTTGAGAAGAGCAAGATTCTCATTACCTTTCTTGGTGAAGGGTGATTATGATACTTGAATGATTGGGCGAACGATAGAATTGTGTTTTGTAATAAACTATTTAATGACAGATTTCTACTAAGCAGTGACCAAGAAACTGCCGCTCAACTATGATGCAAGCATTTTTACAATTCTATTTTACCAAGCAACTGTCTCCACGACAGAGATAAGCGCGGAGACCAACATATTTGTATATTTAAAAGACATTAGTGAAGCCTAAGCCCAACCAAAGACATGGCGTTCTTCAACACAGTCTTGTTTTACCTCCGCCATCTGGGATATATATATTTATTTTTTTCGTTGTGAGAAACTTTCACCGAGAAGTTACAGATGTTGCCACAGTTCACACGGGGGTTGGCGAGCCGGGTGTACCAGTAGGCAAATACTTTATTTGCCCCTTCGGTCGTAAATCTGTACGAAAGTGCTATAATTACTTTACCGTTCTGCTTTTTCCCCTGTGTCCATTTTCCATGACTTCGTCCCCCATCATACACTTAGATTATTTTTCTTCATTATCCACAATCATCAGACTAATCCTCCTATCATGTTTATCTACGACTTTCTCTCTTCTTCCCCTCACAAGTTCTTTAATTGTTAGTGTGGACTGTTTGTTTAACTAAAAAACTCGTGTAGGTATGCGTGTGGCATAGTTTCTCTTGTCAATATGAATGTGAAAACAATGACGCGGAGCACAAACACACGGGATGTTTAAATTACGACACACAAGATTTACGTAGTTCAGTCTCTTACCAACATCGGCAGCCACCACCCTGCTGCCAACATCGGCAGCCACCACCCTGCTGCCAACATCGGCAGCCACCAACCTCCTGCCAACATCGGCAGCCACCAACCTGCTAACAATATCAATATTTCGTACATAATTATTATCTCAGACTTCCTCTAACACTGCGAGAAAGTAGTAAAAACGCACAAAGTTTGAGGCAGACTCGCAAATATTAGCATTTTAAAACGAATATGAGGAAGGCACTTAAAAGTTGGTTGCTCTCTCAACTTTCGCCATTTTGCAAAGCAAGAAAATGTTCAGAGTAAAATTTTTTTAACACCCATAAATGTTCTTATACAATCGTAATTGATATATCCTATTCCGTAGAAATTTGTTTACATTGTTTATTAAGTAGAAATTTAATGAATAGTTATTAAACAAATGTGTCTACATTATTTTTAACCTGCACTTATTTAATTCTATAATGACGGAAATTTAAAAAAGTCGATCATTATTGCGTTATTTGTACTTAACTGTGTGTCTGATTTTCTATCTGTTTCTGTCTGTGTCCGTCTCTGTTTTTATGTCTGTCTTCCTGCATCTGTTTGTGTCTATGCCACTGTTTTTCTGTTTGTCTCTTCAGTGTGTCTGTGTCTTTATGCCTGTCTGCTTCTGTATCTGTCTCTCTGTGTCTGTATCTCTCTCTATTCAGCCTATCCTCCAATAATGACAGTACTTTGAATAAAAACCCACACTTGTGTATTTGTTAAATTTATGTATGGAATTTACAACCTTACATAGGTGTAAATTACTCACATAAATTTCACAAATCCACAAGTGTGGATTTATACCTGTTATCATGTCTGCGAGAAGACATTACCATTACTTAATTGACAGTACTTGTAGCAACTGTTTGGTTTAACGAACACAAATGGACGGTTAGACGCAGAAAAATTCACGTTTTGTATTATTGAATTAGCCAAAATGTCGGCTGAGCCACTACCAGAATACTCAGATTGTAAACTCTGTGATAAACCTTTAATGCATTCACTAGAACACTATATTGTTGAATGTGAAACCGTAAAAGACTTTAGACTTCCTGGCCTATTGTACCACCAACTGTGTAACTATTTTATTGACTCAGGTGTTCTGGACGACATCCTAACAATTTACCCAAATTTGCTTGTCCATTTTAAAAAATGAAGAACAATTTTTATTTATATTACTTCTAAGCTGCATCACTTATGAACCCATCCCTGCCCTTGTGTGGCAGTGCACAATAGAAAGTTGTTTTCACATATCTATACATTAAAACATTGATTGTAACCATGATATATATGTGCTTCAGCCTACAGTTTAGACCTATTGTCTTATGTATGACCCTCTGTGCTGCATGATAGTGAATACCAGCATTATCCTCACTTTAATAAGACTTTATCAAAATCCTCAGATTAGGCAAAATTGTAATTAATTTTGTCAATAAAGATGTTAATAATAATAATAAGCCCAAATGTCATACTAAAAATCTGAACGGTAACTAAAGAACCTAACCTAACATAACCTTACTTTTTGAAGCAGTCCTAGGGGGCCTAATGTATGCTATTTTAGGTCCAATATACTACATGTATATATACTGTTCTAGGCCTAGGAATGTTCTAACTTGTTTGTTTTTTCCTGCACTCTTCATTTTTTTTTTTTTTTACAAATCGTGAACATTGTTGGCTCCAACAGTCCATTTTTGTATGTTCGACCAAATAGTTTATATAAGTTCAGTACTGTTATTTTAGGAGGTTGGGTTGCTCTAGCTGTTTTTGTCTGCTCTCTGTCAATGTGTCTTCTGTTTTTTTCTGTCTGTCACTGTTTTTCTGCCTTACGGTCTTTCTGTGTTGTTCGTCTGTGTATACACGTGTTTGTCTCTCTCTTTCGGTCTGTGTGTGTGTGTATGACTGTGTGTGTGTCTGTATCTGCAAGTCTGTCTGCCTTTGAATACGTTCAGGATTCGTTACAGGGAGGGGCGGGACTCCCAGCACGTAGGTTGTGTGAGCGAGAAACTTAGGCACGCCAGATCTGTCTGCATTTCTCAGTGTGTTTTCATGTCTTCCCATTGCTCCCCTCTAACTCTTCGCAATGCTCCACGGGTGTACATGATCGACACTCGGGAAACAGAGGGTGGTTTGCAACGTGGTTCAGGTGTATACATGTTTGCGACGGGAAAAACACATTTTTTTGTACATAATACGAACGAATTTAAAAATAGCCTAATCGCCTCTGGAATACACCACATCAGTTACAGCCCCGCTCCTGTGCCAGGTAAGTCCACTACGGGCTCACCATAGCCCGTGCTGCTTGCAACTTTTATTCCGAGTAACTGAATCTAAAACAATAACTTTGGAATAGTCGTAGCTCTGATGAGTCGCAACCGATAGGTCTTGGGACTCTCTAGGCAGGCTAGAGACATTTGGAAATGTTTCCTTTCCTGTGATCTGTCTGTTCACTTAGCAGTAAATATGAACTCGAGAGCTATGCAACATCCTGGGGGAGGAGGGGGGAGGGGGTCCTTGACTAAGCTATCAAGCTCCGTGTTTCAAAGATAATGGGAAACCTTAATTAGCATATGAGAATTATAAAGGATATTATTTCGACAATAAATGAAGAAAAGCCAGACCACAGTGATATACAATTACGTAAGTGCTTTGATACAGTACTGCTGTTGCACAGTGAAATGGTACAGTATGTCGGGGGTGCAATGATGTAGTTTTTCAGTGATATAATAATAGGAATACAATACTAGAATCAATTAGCATATTGAATTAGTGCTATAATATACCTAAGAGTGGTTATACTTTAACCAGACGGTCATTTTAGCGCAAATATATTTCGTTCATCGGCGTATTAAGTGTATACACAAATTCACGTTTTCTTTCATGATTTGAAGCTAAGAAAATCCTAATCCCAGCTAGTGACCAAGCCAAACAATCCAGGCACAATATATATTACACTAAATAATCATACAGATTACACATGTATGTTGCTGATGTATATTGAGTAAATTATACCTCAGAGGCGCCATCCCGACCAACATAATAAATTATTCGCATTTCAGGTCTGTTGTGGTCGAGGGTGTTGGACGACATGAAGAACCAAAGAACACCCATAAATATGTTCCTTTTACTGCTGCTCCATGCTACTTACCAGGTAACACTATTATCACTCTCACTTCTTGGTCTTGTGCACCCTACTTGCCAATTATCTTCTTAATGTTCTCATTTCTCCTTTACTTGTTCTTGTGCTTAACTTTGTTACTGTAAAAAACCTGACGTTTTCGTTTTCAGTGTCGCTTTCTCCTGGTTTCTCTTATTCCCCATGCACATCGGTCTCCTCCCCAACGTTTATTGTCTATCTTGCTTTTACAGCAAGGTGGCCGAATTCTATAAATCCAGTTTTCCAAAAAGAAAATCTTACGACACAGATGTTGTAAACAACGGTCAGATAAAGTTAACAAAGAGTCAAAACGCGTTTGACCAGACCACACACTAGAAGGTGAAGGGACGACGACGACGTTTCGGTCCGTCCTGGACCATTCTCAAGTCGATTTGAAGTCGAAAGTCGAAAACGCGTATCGTTCTTATTGACCACAACTTTGCAAAGTTTTACGTGTAGGAGCAAGTTCCTGCTCGTCTCGGTGTGTGTGTGTGTGGGAGGGCGCCATCACGCTGTACCCACCAGCAGATAAGAAATTAGTTCAGCAGCTAAGGGCCGGATTGTTCTCGTCGGGGAGTACCTCCTTCATCCTCCCGAAGCGGATCACACACGCATACACACACACACACACACACACACACACACACACACACACACACACACACACACACACACACACACACACACACATGAACGCACCAGACATGTACTAGCAAACAGGGGCGAATTGAGGTCAGTAGTTTACTGTTTATCACGAGGTAAAAGACAAAATGTTCTCAGTTAATAGTCGATACTTATCATTTCGCTATGATACTTGCTTGATTCTTACTTCTTACTTACTAAGTAAGAAACTTACTTCTTACTTACTTAGTAAGTCTTACTTACTACGTAAGTAAGAAGCTTACTTCTTACTTATGATACCTGCTTTCAACTAATGTGAAAATATTGTTTTTTTAATTTTTAGACTTAATTACTTAAATTATTGAAATTGTATTGCAACACACATAAAGACTTGTTAATGTGTGCTTCGTTTACAAGAACAAACTTTATAAAGCAAATAAATTTTCAACACGTACAAATAGATATATTTCGATAGGGTTATGAGAGGCGAACTGGGTCGCAGATAATTAAATGTAAATTCTACCACCCCTCGAACTGGGGGTCAGATATATCAGAAATTTATAGTGGGTAAATCAGCAGTGGAAATGTTTATCTGGTTTACCTCAGCTTCTCATTGCTTAGTTTAGAGGAGTAATTACCCAGAAGTGTGTCAGGCTTCCGGTCTCTGCCCCTCCGACCAGACCATCCATGTCATCCTCTCTTCAACGCCTATGAGAGAAAACGGTATATTTAGGTTCGAATTGTTAGGATTAACTATGGTAAATATAAGAAGAGCTGTAATGTGTGTCATAATTAGGTTGCATTTGGTGTTGAGCCTTTCAGCCTGTTAAACACAAGAGGGTTATTAAGAATATAACAAGTGCTTATTTAGTTAATTTATTATGCACCCCATACTCATGTTGTGGGCGCTAGTGGAAAGGGTTACAGAGGCAAAAGTGCTTACCAAAAAGTATATTGTAACTTAAAACAGTTCAGACGAAAATTAAACTCGCAGCGAGTTTATACTGAAAAGTGGGAGTCACTTCTGTGCATACAATCGTGCTAAATTATTAATTAAAATTTTACAAACACTACACTGTATATATAATAGTTAGCAATGTTTTTTTTACTATGCTCATTCTTTTAAAATTTCATATATGATATATGAAATTCATCAATTAAATGAAATTGAAAAGGTAAATTGTGTTTGGAAATTATTATATGGTATTCATTCGGGCTTTAGTTAATGAATGTCAGTTATTAGCAGTATTGCTGACCCCGGGGCAGAACGGTTAGTGACACAATAGATTTAGGAACTGCACCCAAATGTTTATAGGGTAAGCAATTCTCATTAGTGGTGAACTAGTAACAATTAAAATTTACCTATTATGCACCCCATACTCAGGAAAAATTAGGTCAGAAAAATTCCTAAGCATGCACAATGTAGTTTTATAATAAATCTTTTTGCAAGACAAAAATATGAATGCCATATGTAAGTTGCTTAATTTAGAACCTGTATTTGAGGTCGATCTCGAACCCATTGTTGATGTGACGACTTATATTGAATTTTGTAACTAGCTCATCAAGATTGTAACTTGCTTAGTTAAATGAATTGTGAGGTTCAGTCCCTGAGCCCATATGTGCCTCTGTAACCCTTTCCACTACCGCCCACAAGATGGTATGGGGTGCATAATAAATGAACTAAAACTAAAACCAGTGTATGAGACGTTTGCTCCTGCAGGTTGTAGTGGCAGAGGTTGCCCAGGATAACATTGCCCTGCCACAGGAGGAGTCCAGACCTTTCATCCTACCCGCCCGGGCATCAGGCACCGGCCGGGTGGACTTCAACAGTACTCCAGCGACTTCCACGAGGGGCCGCCCATCCTGGCTGGCTATGAGGACAACATTCAGCAGCTGCAGTCACCTTCAGGTTCGTCACCTTCATACACATCTCCAGGACTACCCTGGAGGCTCGCGGGTGCTCATAGCTTTCAGTGTCCTCCCGACAAAATTATTTGCTATTATTTTTTATCTTTATTAATGAATATATTTAGAGGTAAAGGTGGAATAGAGTTTATCCCCCCCCCCTTGGATGTTCTTTAGTATTTTGTTCCATTATTTATTGGGACTATGGTCTCAGTTTACGTCGGGGCGATGTTTATATCTTGCCTCTTGAAATCTGACATGGAATAATTAAAGCAAATGAAAAACATTTCCATTATCAGTCAATTTAACTAAACCTGAATTCAATGGTCCACCTTTTCTCTTCGCAAATTTGTAGTTTCATAAGTTTTATGATGTCCAGTGATGCCAGGTCTGAGAATGTGTGTGTTGCAGGAATAGTGGGCAACTTGCTTCCATTGGAGCCACATTTGGCCATGGCGCAGGTGGTGGTCCTCGACGTGGCCTGCCAAACGGACCAGATGATTGTGAGGATCGTCTTCGACGGCTCCTTCGCCGGTCTCATGTACGCTAAGGTGAGATCCCCGTTTTGTCACCGTTTTAAGTAACTGTGTCGTGCACTCTATTAATCTGTTCCCAGCGAAAACACTTGTGCAACCGCTTCACGCATACTGAAAACAATTCTGCGTATGAATAGAATTAAAAATTCCTCCATGACAAAGGTCCAATGATTTTTATCTGACAGGGGTTCTACAGCGTGCCTCAGTGTAACTACGTCGCTCCAGGGACAGGAGGGCGAGAATTTGAGTTCGTAGTGAAGGTGGGGACCTGTGGCACGCAGTACGTGGAGGGGGGCCCTGAAGCGCCCTCATACCTGGAAAACGTTATTGTTATACAGAACGAACCGGGTATCCAGGAGGTGAGGAAAGGTGTGGTGGGGGATGGGATGAGGTGTGGTGTAAAGATGTGGAAGCTGGTTTAATCCTGTAAAAGTTATATTTCTTATATCAACTATTGATCAAACACAAATAAACTTTTGTCACAAAAATAATGTTTTGCACTACAGGTATTTAAAATGGCATGATAAAGTGGAACAGTATCTATGCAGCCTAACTTAACCTGTCATAGTCTTAAAAAAAAAACCAAAGGTCTAATATACGCCATTTTGGGCCTTATATATATATATATATATATATATATATATATATATATATATATATATATATATATATATATATATATATATATCAGAGGTGGTACCCCTAATATATATATACTATACCAGATCTAAGAAAGCTTAGGTTAGACTTGATTGTTGCTTCTTTCTCCTCACCTCTACAAATTTAATTGCACAAAACGTGAACGTTTTTAAGATAACAGTACACTTTTGTACGTTGGAAATTGTTTTAATAAAAGTACTATCATTTTCAGTTGACAGGTTGGAGATATTGTTTGTAAATAAGACCCCTCCTCACTCATACCTTTAATACAATCTGTTATTCCATGCGACTGCTGACTACACCTGTTTGTAACCTCTCCTAAGTGTACCCTATACACACATACACCTGTTCAACCCTGCCTGCAGGTGTGGGACACGGCGCGAGGAGTCAGATGTGTGTTCGACGGGGCGGCGGGGAGAGGAGACAGCAGCCAGAAGGTGAGCGCCGCCCTCAACGTCGCCATGCTGGAGCAGAAAGTCGTCTCCTTTGCTGCTGACACCGTGGCATCAGCCTCCCTCGATATTCAGGTGAGTTGCCCGACAGCACGTGTTTCGGCCAAGGTTTCGCATAATTAAATCAGGATTGCCAGGGGAGCTACACTGAGAATGGGTCACATTTCTAGCGTCTCCAAAATACTCAAGACTTTAACACCATAACATCTCCCGCGGAAGCCTGTGTTATACTGATTCCACTCGCGCTGCATTTCTGTCCACGTCCTGGTTCGTGGACCAAGACGTGGACAGTTTAGTCCACGGATTTGTACCAGTCCAGCATGGGACCCCTAGCAGGGATAACAGGGATTTTAGCTATGGCTTTTCCTGATGGATGTGTTGGCACCACTGTTTCTGTATGTGGTCACGTTCTAATAATTCTCAAAACAAAATTGACAAATTTGACGCGCATAAAATGAAATCTATATCTTATGAATGAGAAACTGTTGTTTCTCAGGGAATATAATGTAATTGGATTATCTCTTAATTACAAAAATGGTAAAAGTACAAAAGCTGAAAGTGTTAGTAGGCCTACAACAGCTGCAATAGTAAGAGAGGCTACAATTCGGGAGTAACAATACATAATCATTAAATAACTTGTAAATTTCTCCTGATATACGAGATAAAATTTGTGGAAAGTTTACATTTTTTAATACGAGTACTTGCGTATTTACTATTTGTGGCTGCAGGATCGAGCTGCTAGCTCTTGGACCCCGCCTTTTTAACCGTCGGTTGTCTAATGCATTCATTCCCTACCTATTTTTCCCTCATCTTATCTACATATTTATCTCTCTCATACACTTTTAATTCTGAGAGAGTGTGTGTATGTGACCAGACAAGTGAACCTCCAATTGTCTCCCCAGGTTGGACGCGGGCCCTTCGCCCCCTCGGCCTCTGGCATGGTGAAGATCGGGCAGTTGATGACGATGGTCGTGGGCGTGGAAGGACCCGCCAACGCTGACCTGCTGGTGCGGGAGTGCGTCGCTCATGACGGCTCATACAACGATCCCTACCAACTCACAGACGAGGTACGTGGCTCCTTCTGTAGGTGGGTAGGAGTCTATGTGGCTCCTGCTGCAGGTGGGTAGGAGCCTATGTGGCTGCTGCTGTAGGTGGGTAGGAGTCTATGTGACTCTTTCTTCAGGTGGGTAGGAGTCTATGTGGCTCCTGCTGCAGGTGGGTAGGGGTCAATTGACGATGGTAGAGAGATGTCTAGAGAATAAAACGATTGGTTTGCAAATGGGTTGAAGCTTCACGTCAAGACATGGATTGGTACGTTCATCACACGAAACTGCACGTCCAACACATTAAGTTGTGAAAGCTCTTAGCCAGGAAAAGTATAGGAATTGCAACGCTTGTTCCCACTCGTGTAACCTTCCAATATCAATAAAACTTCGTCACACATGGAAGTACACATAAAAATAGACTGGAAAATCACAGAGGCAGAACTAGATGTAAATTAAGACGATGCTTGACAGATGATCCACGACAGTAGAGATAGGGTTAGAAGTACGCTAGGACAACAATATATTGCTAGAAGTGTACTAGAACAAGTAAGCAAGTAATCATCAAAACAAAGCACCAGTTCTGGAAGGCTACGGACACCATCTATGCCAGAGAATATTCAAGAGATGCGAGATATCATTAAGCAGGCCAGTACGAGAGCTGACAGACGAGGGATGTCAAAGCCATCAATTTCACGAAGGAGATTATCGTGGAATATTGTGTTAGAAGTAGTAAAGGTCAGACCCTAGTCTCCCTCCCCTGGCAATAAGATTCTTACTTCCCCCTTCCCCTCCCCCGCAGAAAGGCTGTGTGCTGGGGAGCAGGAAGAAGCTGCTGGGGTCGTGGCAGAAGACCCGAGACACAGGTATCCCCAAGGTTCCCGTCCTCGCGTACTCACACTTCCAGGTAATTAATCTTCTGTCTGTGAGGACATCACGGACAAACACTTTTGCACTCTATTTTTGTCACAAAATATTTGTTTTAAAGCTCGTTACATTACAATAATAAATATTAAAATATTTGATCAAATTCGACGGATTAGAGAAGCATTTTGTTTATATTATTTCAGGCCTTTAAGTTCCCGGACAAGAATGATGTCTACATTGAGTGTCAAGTGGACTTGTGTACTGACGGCTGTCCAGTGTGTCCTGAGGACGGGGTGAGTACTGTCAGGATATCTGGTTGATACTTGGTTGATACCTGGTTGATTGGGTTCTGGGAGTTCTTCTATTCCCCAAGCCCGGCCCAAGGCCATGCTTGACTTGTGAGAGTTTGGTCCACTAGGCTGTTGCTTGGAGCGGCCCGCAGGCCCACATACCCACCACAGCTCGGATGGTCCGGCACTCCTTGGAGGAAACAATCTAGTTTCCTTACACACAGAAATCACAATTGCGTGACGCATCAAATGAACAAATCCACAAGGGCCGTGACGAGGATTCGAACCTGCGTCCGAGAGTAACCCAGACGCTGGCTTAATCGACTGAGCTACGACATGGTCAAAAGGAGTTGAAACCGAAGTTCTACTGAACTTACTGGATCCTGTAGCCTCTCCGAGGCACAAACCAAGGTTTTACACAACTCCCCCCATGCACTCGAGCTATGTCAATAGGCCGTTCTCCCTCTTCAAGAAGTAGAACTTCGGTTTCAACTCCTCTTGACCATGTCGTAGCTCAGTCGATTAAGGCAGCGTCTGGGTTACTCTTGGACGCAGGTTTGAATCCTCATCACGGCCCTTGTGGATTTGTTCAATCTAGTTTCCTCTTGAAGATGTCCACGGTTGTTCCGGCAATATTTCTTATGCTCGCTGGGAGGGTGTTGAACAACCGTGGACCTCTGATGTTTAAACAGTGTTCTCTGGATACTTCAGCATTGTACACAAGTCGTGCACAGTACACTGAAGGCATCCTTCCTAAGTTCCAAAATGCTCTTCTCATTCTTACCAATGTTTTGGAAACTGATGATGTTATCCATATGCAGGCGATGAGTCACAATAACGTGACTGAAGTATGTTGACCAGACCACACACTAGAAAGTGAAGGGATGACGACGTTTCGGTCCGTCCTGGACCATTCTCAAGTCGATTGGACCATACACAATCGACTTGAGAATGGTCTAGGACGGACCGAAACGTCGTCATCCCTTCACTTTCTAGTGTGTGGTCTGGTCAACGATGTTATCCAGCTTATGCGAACCTCTGATAATAGGGGTAGGTTTATGGGGTTGTGTGTATGTGTGTGTGTATGTGTACAGTCTATCCAGATTACAATTTGTCAGTTTTACTTCACTGTTATATAAAAAAATTCTTTTAGACGAATATAACATAATGAATACGCTCGTGTGAAGTCAGAATAATTAAACTCTCCCCGTTATCCCCAATCAACGTATTTTGCCTCTAACCACACAGGTTAGTCGGAAGCGGCGCTCTTTGCCTGTATTCGGCCGGGGGAGCAGCAGCAGATGGGGTGTGCAAGAGGAGCAGGAAGACGAGGAGAGATCAGAAGGCAGCAACACGAGGAATAGCATCAGCAGCAACAACAAAAATGAGAGTAGCGGCGAGGCAGTGCGTCTGGCCAGGAAGCTGAGAGTCATCTCCCCCGAGGATTACTCCCTCATACGGGACTCGCCCATCACCCTCGTCACTAGTAAGCCCGCCATTCTCAAGGTGCCCGTCCCTCTGCGGGCTCCTCCTCTGTACCTTCTGTCCCTAGGACCCGTCTGTGATTGTACCTTTTGTCCCAAGGACCCGTCTGTGATTGTACTTTCTGTCCCAAGAGTCCGTCTAATAGTATAGGCATATCTTGTAGCATAATTCCTATTTGGTAAAGAGTACACTTTTCTAATTTGGTATTTTTTCGTCAGGCTACACGCTGATTGCTAAACTCGCGCAACGTACAGCCTCGTAACGCACATCCATGATATTTTTTCCTTATACATTTTCCTGTTTGCAGAAGATGCCGGAGTAAACCCTGGGGACATGTGCATGAGTGTGTCGTCATTTGTGGTTGGACTGGTGACCATGTTCGTTGTCCTGGTGGCCTCCTCAGTCGTAACAGCCGTCCTCTGCGCCCGCGTCAGGACCATCCCCTCCACGACTTCCACCTATCCCCCCGATACCTCCTTCCACGCCTTCAGCACCGTCTCCGGCAAGACCTTCTGAAAACAAGGGACCTAGTGGTGGAGGAACCGGAAGGCACTTTCGTTCCAGATGGAGATCATGAGAGGCGCGGTTGCCACTCCCTCTCCGGGCTCTTATTTCCTTCTGACGTGAGAAACCAACAATAATAACACAAGAAAACTGAAGCAAGCCTTAAACTGTGATAGAAAACAAGCGTGACAGGTTCTCAAGGTCACATCCAACTTTGGCATAAAAATCTTCCTTGTAAACGTGTCAAGCACAGCCTTCTTCGACACATGTACTGCCATAGTGTTACTTCGTGCATAATAATATTTATAATAGAAATAGTAATAATAATGTGGGACTCAGCCAAGGAGCCTATTCTAAGGCTCTATTTTTGTATGGGAATGTGTGTGTAATGTAATATTCAGTTATTAACCACAGGGTTGATAACTCTCGATCGTTAGAGAGTTACGCTCTCTATAAACCACTAGTGAGATTATTTATGATGCAGTCTCTCATACACTATATTATACAGTAGTTATTTCTATGAACTGCACTAAATCATGTATTTCTATATATCCATCAAATCCTTCCTGAAGCAAATATTAAAAAAAACTTCGAATTTGTTCAAATAGGTAAATGCAAAATATTTTGATTAGGAAACAATTATCGAGTCTCCAGTCTTCCATTGGAGATGACAAACAGCCAACTGGGAGACAGCCTACACGCGGGGGATTCTGAACGCTAACGTAATTTGGTGTGTACCCTCCAAGTTCTAGGTTTTATAACATTTTTAGAAGACATGCGTATTATTTTCATAATATTGGTCCCAATTACGAGTAAATTTTTGTCCTTAGTTCAAGTATGTTTATTGAGATAAGAAAGAAATACATCTCAAAGGGATAGAGTAGCTTAGGCTATTTCTACCGCCCCTTTGTCCTTAGGAAGTAGGAAGGCGCGTGACCTATTTGATTTAAACGCCTTGTCATTGTTGTTTGTTGTTATAGATTCAGCTGCTTGGGACAAGTTCCAAGTAGCACGGGCTATTGTGAGTCTGTAGCTTACCTGGCACAGGAGCGGGGCAAGTAGCACGGACTATGGTGAGCCCGTAGTGGACTTACCTGGCACAGGAGCGGGGCAAGTAGCACGGGCTATTGTGAGTCTGTAGCTTACCTGGCACAGGAGCGGGGTATTCATAAAATAATACGATGAATTAATGTATTGGTTCGCTGTGTTTAGTCGTCGTCTCTCATTGGCTGATTGATGTTGTTTATATTAGGCTTTCATTGGCTGGGAACGTATTTTCGAGAGAGCTGATTGGCTGATATCATCGACCAATTACTGCTTATGTAAACACAATAACCCCCCCCCCTCCAATGAAATCCTCAAAAGCAATTAAATAACGAGGCGAAGACTCAAACTCATCAGTGATTTATTAAAAAAAATTGAACATTTATCATTGTGCACACAATGATAGCTTGATATCCTTAACATACAGTGCCACGTTTTGTATTTTAAGCTAACTGGGATAATTTGTAAATACTCTTTGTACCAGGCTAAGTTAGGAATTTGTAAGTATAACTAGTTAATTGTTGATATCTATACTGTCACTGTCGCTTAGAAATTGTTGATTCAAACTTAGTAGTTTGTTTATTAGTAGACTTGTTTAGTTGGCAACATTGCTAACAACTATTGTGATATTATCTAATATTGAGAGAAAGAGAGAGAGAGAGAGAGAGAGAGAGAGAGAGAGAGAGAGAGAGAGAGAGAGAGAGAGAGA
>WNGS01165503.1:24808264-24822935 GCA_020271785.1 Procambarus virginalis | reverse complement strand
TGGACATTCCATGTAGAGCCCCTGGTGGATCATGGACATTCCATGTAGAGCCCCCTGGTGGATCATGGACATTCCATGTAGAGCCCCCTGGTGGATCATGGGCATTCCATGTAGAGCCTGGTGGATCATGGACATTCCATGTAGAGCCCCTGGTGGATCATGGACATTCCATGTAGAGCCCTGGTGGATCATGGACATTCCATGTAGAGCCCCTGGTGGATCATGGACATTCCATGTAGAGCCCCGGGTGGATCATGGACATTCCATGTAGAGCCCCTGGTGGATCATGGACATTCCATGTAGAGCCCCTGGTGGATCATGGACATTCCATGTAGAGCCCCTGGTGGATCATGGACATTCCATGTAGAGCCCCTGGTGGATCATGGACATTCCATGTAGAGCCCCTGGTGGATCATGGACATTCCATGTAGAGCACGTGATGCATCTGGAATCGGCCAAACCCCAAGTCGGCCACATCTATCCTCATGCCAAAATAAATACAATCACATACCGACCCTAAAAACTACGTGCCAAATAAAACCATCGCTGCAACTAAAGGCTTAGTGATGCATATATATATCCCTTATCAGTACTCTGCCTCTCGAACCGCTGACCATAGGCAAGGAGCAGGGATAATTATACCCTGACACAATCTCTCACACTAAAATCACCTCCTCTCAAGTTATTCGTATATTGTGCCTACTGCCCCTCCCACTACGTATTTTTTGCATTATATAAGTCCAAGGAATTATACTCCAAGATATATATGCAACTTCTCGTTGTATATACACTGAGAGTTTACTTTAGAGTTTGACTAGGTTCAGGACAAAAGTATGCCTGCTGGTCAATAAGGATTCCTGTGGCAAGCCTAACACCGAACAAACATTATTCCAGACGTACATCAGTAGGTGAAGCCCGCTTTCCTGTATATATACTTTGAATGTGTACTTTAATTTCAACTTATGTTCACTACCATAAACTACTGCTACTGATTGTTAAGCTTTAAGTTCAACAGTAAACTAAACCATTTCTTCGCCTTCCTCACACAACACAGGAATGCACACAGATAGGAAAAGTTAAGGAAAACGGGCAGTTAGCAGTAACTGCCCGTTTACAAGCTCAAAAATATAGTGTCAATATAACTAAGTGTTTTTAAGGAATTTGTAGAGATGAGTAACCATTTTTTCTGTCAGAAAAGTAACCAATAGGTTACATAATCAGTCCTGCTAACACCAGAATTTATTATCAACACAAGAAAATAATTTGTATAGGTGAATGGCCGTTCTTTCTGTCCTGACAGCTTCCAGAAATAGGGATCCGAGCGAGTGATGTGTCAAGATTTTTGAAGAAGTCACTGGAATGGCTGCAGCTGACCTATGTTGACCTATACCTCGTCCACAAGCCTTACAGCTTTGTTGGTGAGTCAAATATTTATTTTTTATTACTGTATTCATTTCATTATTATGCGCCCCATACCCATCCCGTGGGCGGTGGTGGAAAGGGTTACAGAGACATAATCGGTTCAGGAACTGAACCGATTATGTTCATCTCATCAGATTTCTCCACTGTCTGTGTTTATGGTGCCTGGAATGCTGAGGGTCTGTGTTAAGACTTTCAGCATCCAACACGTCATATTTTGTACTCGCCATCCTCCAAAAATGAGAGTATCTATAGCAACTCGAGGGCGAAATGTTCAAAATATAAACTGTTGCGCATACCACAAACTTTAGTAAAATAATCTTCCTGTTCAAAGCCAAATATACACAAGCTTTGTTCAAACTTTAGTACATAAATGTAATATATAATAGGTCCAGAAAAGATTACGTCTGATGTTGGCTTCACACTCCGTTGCCTTTACAAAATCAATAATATAAAGCATGAAAGCAGCAGTTCATATTTGTAAACCTACATGTGTACTTTGCTAAAGGCACTAACGTTTTTGGATGATATACTGTTTATATTTTCATCTCGAGTCTGGGCTGGTCTAGGGCTGTCTTTGATTTTTATCTAAGAGCTTTAGACAGTGAGTTTTAAAAGTTATAACATCCACAGCATGTGATGTGCTTCGCACCGTAGGCATTATTACTTTCTTTGCACACTTCATTGTGTACTAATGCTTCTGTAGCCCTCACTACCACCCACAGGGTGGCAATAAGGCGCATGATAAGTGAACTAAATATTTGGTTACCGAATTGTTTGCATGTTTATCAAGAGTTAGTCATAAATTTGATTATATTAGTATTTTCTACAAATCTTTACAATTATGACTGTACAGAAGAGGTGTACAGCCATTAAAATAAACTAATTATTAGCTAAAAACATTTCATTGAAAAGTATCAAAAAATTTACACCTTTATCAAATTGTTGATATACATGGCCTGCTATATTTCATACACCGAGATATGTAAACAGCTTCTCAGTATATATGCACTGAGAATTTAATTTAATCCTGGACAATGCCTAGTTTGTTAACTGTGGGTAGAGACTAAGTGATTGTAACCAATCCATCGCTGCCCACTGGATTGTAAGGTGGGGGGGGGGGGGACGCGTTGTGCAGGATAATCATATCAATTGTGACACTAGCTCTCCACATATGCCAGTTGTTTAGTTTAGAGACTACTTGTGGTCGGTCTCGAGCCCATTGTTGATGTGACGATATGCATTGAATTTTATAACTAACTCATCAAGATTGTTAGCTAAATGTATTGTGGGGGTTCAGTCCGTGAGCCCATTATGTGCCTCTGAAACCCTATCCACTACCGCCCACAAGCTGAGTATGGGGTGCATAATAAATGAACTAAACTAAACAATGATCATGACTTAAGCATGTACTTGCTGGTTCGTCAGTAAGCTATTGTTGCGGTCTTCATAACCCTTCAGAGGTTGATAGGCCTCAAGCCTAACACCCAATGTTAGGAATGACAATGTAACTTTAACGTGAAACCATTAGTGTAATTCCCCCATTGACACTAAGATTTGGATCCACTATAGTAGCCCTCATATTAATGGCCCACATTTTAATACAGGGACAGACGACGATGATATAAACCCAGTAGGGCGGGAAGGCGACGCTGGTCTAGACTTGACAACAAACATAGAAGATGTTTGGAAGGCCATGGAAGAACAGGTAAGCTACGTGTGAATGACTGACATGAGGACATAAGTCAGGTAGTTATCTGGATAAAACACGAAGCAGTGTAATTACACAGCACTTGAATGAGATCTGGGCTATAAAAACTAAGAGACGGAAGTACCAATCCATTTTGACTCTCGAGAATCGAACGTCGATCTTGCAAGAAGTGAGGCTGTCGATATATATACCGACCAGTCCGAGTAGTAGGTTGGGTCACAGTGGTGAGCGCTAGAGGGATCCAGTGTGAGCCGGCCCGGATCCGCCACTGGTGGTCTTGGTGGTCTGCATCAGTGGCAGGAAGGAAAGGGAGGAAAATATAATAGTTTATTGGTGGGAACTTATATCAGATATGAGAGAGAGTTAACGAAGCATGACACAGGTATCCTCTACAGGTGGATGCTGGGAGGGCAAAATCCATCGGTCTCTCCAACTTCAACAGTGTCCAGACCAAGAGGATCATGAAGAGTGAGAGACAAATTCATCTCTTAGTAATATATATATATATATATATATATATATATATATATATATATATAGTGTGTGTGTGTGTAAGGGATACCACCTCTGGGGCAAGTGTAGGGACCCATAGCCTCGGAGAAGATAAAAAGTACTCAGAGAAGACCTTGTGGATCCTCACTGAACACTTTGATATTTTCTTCTACCACCCCTATTCTTTTAGTGTGTGTGTGTATATATCTATCTTTATATATATATTAAGCTTTGGCTATATAATTCATATAGATTCCAAAATAATATCCGCAGTTCATCATTTGAACAAATATGTTATTCATAATAGTTATTTTTAAATTTGTTAATCATGAACTAAAGATTTTCATAAATATTGACAAAATTAATCAAGTGTTCACAGAAAACGAACCATAAATACTCATAGAAAATGACAAATTATGCAGGAACTAAACAAATTATATTTTTACGTTTCTAAAATTACCATGCAATGTGTTTAACGTACTGTAATGTTCTTTAAAGATATATTATTCATTTTCGTAAATAATACGTACTCATACATATAATACTTTATTTAATGTATATCCTGTATTTTATCTTATAAAACTGTTTTTTTCTTTTTAATATTAGATGATTTAGAGTAGATTTTTTTAAATTTGACCAACATAATTTTGTGTGTGTGTGGTGGCAGTGTGTCGGGTGCCGCCAGCCAACATGCAGGTGGAGATACACGCCTACCACCAGCAGAAGGAGCTGAGGGCGCTCTACTCCAGCTTTGGCGTCTCTGTCTGTGCCTACGGCCCCATCGGCGCCCCCTACTTGTACTCAGCGTAGGTTATTCACCCCTCGACGCTACCAACGTCTTTTGTACGGTCACGGCTGTTCAAGTGGTTAAGGTACCATGTACGCCAGTTGCATAGTGCTCCTGGCTGTCTGGGTTCGAGTCACTTCTGGGGTGTGGAGTTTTCAGTTTCAAGCACACTATATATATATATATATATATATATATATATATATATATATATATATATATATATATATATATATATATTATATTGTATGCTTTGTTTATGACATTAGTTTTTAATAATCATTGTATTTATTTATACACTTAAAATTTAATTAATAATTATCAATTTTGATAAATATTTCAGACATTTTATCGTGGAACATGGAATAGCTACTATAGGTATTCTTTATGCAACTAGGTCATATTTAGTTTTTTAGTGAGAGCATGATGGTTGAACATGTACTGTTTTCACAGGACCAGTGATCATCCAGCTCTCGTGAATAACCCGGTGGTGACAGCCATTGCCAGTCGGCTCAACAGGACGCCTGGACAGGTGCTCATCCGTTTCCTCATACAACAGGGCATGGCAGTCGTCCCTAAATCATCCAACCCAGAGCGCATCCGTCAGAACATTGAGGTGATAAAGTCATTGTTAACATTAACTTCGTCAAGACTTTTTAAATCATTAGCCATCTTGATGTCCTTCATTCTAGGTATCTTTAATCATCGAGCAGTGACAATGAAGGTGGTAGTAACGATGGTGGTGGAGGTAGAGAGTGTGTGATGAAATATGTGTTGGGTTCATTGCCTGTCAGCCGTCGTACGAGCCTGTTTTACAATTTTATCTGCAAGCATACTGTATACCTCTAAACTTCGGGACAAATTTCAGAAACATGCAAATTTTTTTCCTGTAGGTGTTCGACTTCAAGCTGACCAGTGAAGATATGTCAGCTCTTGAAGCGCTGGACCGGGGCCCAGACGGAAAGATTTACTGCTTCGAGGATTGCAAAAGGTTCGTATTTTCTGTTCTCTGCTCCACCTCCCCCCACACCACCACTCTCACACCCAAGCGCTCTCTCTCTCTCTCTCTCTCTCTCTCTCTCTCTCTCTCTCTCTCTCTCTCTCTCTCTCTCTCTCTCTCTCTCTCTCTCTCTCTCTCTCTCTCTCTTTTTATTTATATTTTTATGCTAAGGGTTACTAAAAGGTTAAAAACACGCAACATTTCTTAGCTTAAATTTGCACATTTTTAAATCTAATCAGGCTTACAACATTGGTGCCAATTTGAAGCTGAGGATGACTGTGGCCATAAGGATAATAACAGTTCATAAACTAGACAATTAATATCGACATCTACAAATTTTGTACACTAACAACCTGCCCCCCCCCCACCTCCCAATCATTTTCTACTAATTTTATCATAGTTTCCATTATCTATGGAATAATAAATATTAATATGGAATATTTTGATTTTTCAGCCATCCTGAATATCCGTTCCACATCCCGTTTTAACGTGTTGTGAAAAGAAGCTGATCATCACTGGACGTGAATCCTGTTTTATCATCTGACCCGCATCTGAGGACTGCCTGTTATACCATTTGAAGGATCCCCTTAAGGAATACCTGAAGGATCACGCGTGGGTTTTCTTCTAAATGTTTCAGAGATATTAATCCATCACTGCACAAAAAGTTAAATAAAAATTGTCAATAAATGTTCAGAGCTCTATAACTCGACATAATTTAAAACTTTAAAAAATGACAACATGAAAATATATAAAAGACCTAACAACCTATTTGCAAAGACGAGTTGGTGTATAAACAAAGGAGTCGAAGACTCGAGCTGTTCAAATCAGGTCTCATTTAGCCAGTATGAATGTTTTCCAAGATCCAGTATAAAGGAGCGAGACGTCAGTTCAGTCTTGCCAGTGTAAGTGAAAGAGTGACTCTTGTACTTATTACCCACGCAACATGGAGGATTTATTTGTCGACTATTATTGTAAGGTAAGAGATACCTATGTGTTCACAGATTCGGTGTTTTACGGTTTCGTGAGGTGTTGCCAGCGTATTTCGAACACTCAAATATAAACCAAGCCACTTTCAAAGATAAAGCTATGGTAGAAGGTCTCTTGCTAGAAATAAGTACCTATAATATGATAACTGATGAATTTAAAGGGAAAACTATGTATGGGTAATTGTTCCTCAAAATTTTACAAATGCTTATACTAATATGAAAACATACAGCCAGAGAAATTGAATTTAATTAATTTTGTACGCATATTTTGTCTCTGAATGGGATTCGAGCATGCGTAGGTAGGTCTGCTGCATCACGGAGCACACCAGGGTACACCTCGCCGGGTGCTGAGCGGCAAGCAGCTACGCCGCAACACTTTGCTAATTCTTCTTGAGAATAGGTGCAGTTTGCATGAAGGGTTTACCCTCCCGATGACTGCATCAGGACAGATGTAGGGAGATGCGTTGACGTTGAGGAGGAGAAGAAAGTCAAAAGTGGTAGATGTGTCGAGCCGTAGAGAGAGGAGTGGCGACGAAAACTGAGGTGGATGCTAGAGGGAGACTCGCCGCACCGTAGGGCAGGATGTCGAGTTCACGGCGGCAGCTGATCCACGCACGGCGGAGCGGTGTGCGCAAGATGTCAACTAATATTTCTCCGGAAACTTGTGTAACGAAAAGCGCAAGCAGTACTCATCCCAAATCACCCACGTGTCAGGGGACACCCGGCCACCAGGCGGTGCCCCCGTCTGAGACATCTTATCTGGCACCCTATAAACAAACTCCTTTACCCGCGACACCCAGACAGTGGATGAGCACCACGGGATCGGAAGCACCCGGGCATCCCGATAAGGGCCCAACACCAGACCCTCACAGGGCACGACCCCAGCAGTCGGGACTAGGCTTCCCCCAGACCGGGGCAACGAAGGAGGGAGAACCGCAGGGGAGGCAGGGGCAGCATCGACCTCATCACAGGGCACAGGACCCGAGGCCCCCCGGCGCACATCTTTCCGCAACACCACGATGAAGTCCCGATCATCAGGGGCAACCACCCACTGCGGGGACCCAGCAGCAGGAGGGGCGGCACAGTCAGCAACTTCGGAGCCCCGCACAACACCATCATCCACGGCGGGGAACGCCAGCTGAGCACCATACTCCCCCTCTCCTCCCAAGGCACACCACGAAGGGGAGACACACTCCAAGCCCGCCGCGAACGCTTCAAGACAGGCCGCACCACACCACGCCCAGCAGTCCCCGCCGCAGGCACGGCCACCATCTTCACATCCACACAGGCCACACCCGCACCATCCGAAGAGTCCACAGAGGCCACATCGCCCGCACTGTCCGCATCATCCAGGGAAACAGCCTCAGAACACCGACGCGCACGCTTCTGCAAAGGGATGGAAAGAGCAGAACTGCAGTCGCCAACACACACAGGCACGGCTCCCCCTGCCGAAGCCCCCCCCCCTCCAAAACAGCAGAACCCGCGTCCCTGGGAGCCGGTACCACATCCACAGGCTGGGGAGGGACATGAACCTCCACCAGAACATCCCGCACTACACGCAGCGCAGGCCCGACACCCACACACACCGGCTCAACAACCCCAGGGGCTACAGCAGTCACCAGACGAGTCGGACAGGCCGTAGAACTCGCCTCAACAGGCGGAGTAGCAGACAGGCAGTCAGGCGCCTCAGGCACAGCACCCACTCCGTCCTCAGAACCGTCCGAACGCAACAGGGGCGGAAAATCTTCCGCACGAAAAACATGCACCCAACCAGTTGCTCCCACATCGCACGCTTCAGCCAGATGACCCTCGTGACCACACCGATAACAGGTGCGCGGTTGACCCCGACGCTGGCAGCGGAGTGTGTAACCCAACACGGACATCGACAACGGTACACTACACTTCAGCGACATCGTCAGAGTGCGGGAGCCATCAAGCATACCAACACAGTGCCCGGCAACGACCGTGTTCCAACGAACACTTAACACTGTCCCAAATCGTTCAAAACAGGAGGTCAAGAAGTCGTCCTGAAATTCGAAGGGGGCACCATGCACCCCCACAGACGTCAAGGTGACACTAAGATTCACTACCTTAACAGAACCAGCAGTATCAGGGAGAGGGTAAACACGCCTCTCACACCGCTCGAGAAACGCCTGAAAGGCAGCCTGGAGGCGGAGCTTGACATTACAAAACAAAACAAAACATTACAAAACAAAACAAAACAATAAACTATCAGCCAGAAGGGCCGACAGCACAGGACAACAAATTACAAACACGAGAAATGCAAGAGCATACATCAAAATAGAAAACTGTGTCAAACAAGCAAGCACAGTAACATTACAAAACAAAACAGTATAAAACAAAACAAACATCAAGATGTATAACATGAAACATAACAAACATCAAGATGCATAACATGAAACATAACAAGAAAATCACAATAAACAACAATCAAAACAAAAATAACAAACAAGCACAACATGGAATGCAATAATAAAACACCAGTGCAAGGCACATCACAGAAACCACACATGAATAAAAACACTCACACCAAACCAACCGCCTCGCAACAAACAAAGGGAGAGGCCAAAATATACAATAATATTAAACAAGCAAGCCATGCAATCAAGAAAACAAAACATAGTAACATACACACCAACAAACAAGCACCAGCCTGAAGGACCCAGAACAAAACACATCATAAAGGACATCATAAAATAGAATAAGAAAATCGCACAGCACACAACAAGCCAAAAACAAGAACGAAAAATAATAATAAAAATAAAAATAAAAACAAAAATAAAAATTAAAACAAAAAACATCACAGTCTAGCAATGCATAAGTAGAACACACATGGCAAAGTAACAGCACAAAAGCAAATACAGGAATAAAAACGCCCTCACCAAAACACCGGCCTCGCAACAAAGAAGGGAGAGGCACAGGCACAGATTACAATAGGGCAAACAAAAGGCCATAGGGGCACACAACACTACAGTAACAAAATCAGCTGACATATTTGCCCGGGAACAAGACCTGGGGGAACCGCACATTGAACGCCTCCCAAAGCAGCCACCGCCCCCAAGAGGCTTGACCCTCCACCGGGTCATCCGGAACCCCGGCAACAAACAACCTCTGGCCTTTCAGACCGCAGGGACTCTGCAACCACGGCCTCCAGAACCTCAAGTCGCAACCCCACAGGAGAGAGCCGGACAGAGGGCACCACCACTGGGGCACCAGTGGCCATGGGCACACCACCAGACGACTGCAGGGAACCAGGGCGACACGCATCCTTTCGTAAAGTCACTACCAGGCCACGCCCAGCACCAGCATCCACACTATCCCTGGCAGCGGAAGCCACCACCCCCCACTGCGGAGAGCCTCCCGGCGGGGAAGGAACAGAAGGCACACCCGAGACATGGGCATCAGCACCAGCAGGCACATGAACCTCCGCCACCACCAACCACGGAGACAACGACGCATCTGGATCCACGCCGTCTACACCTGAAGACCCACAGTCACTGAAGTCCCCAACATCGGCCCATGCAGTAGACGAACGCCTGGAACGTTTGAGCTCTGGCCGGATATCGTCAGAGCCGGAAGCGGATCCAGAAACACGAGCACCACTAGCAGGACAAACCAACGCCCGACGCAGAACGGCAGCAGCCTCCACCACAGGGGGAACCGGACCACACACAGCAGGAGGCTCCGCAGCCACCCCAGCACCCAGCACAGTAGGGACCCATGGTGAGGAAGCATGGCCAGGATCAGCAGCCGAAGACGAGGGAGCAGACGGCGACGCCTCACAGGGAGTACCAGGAAGGCCCATGGGAACAGCAGGGCCAGAGACAGAACCAGGAGTAACATCTACCGGCACCGCAACATCCGGAAGAGGGTCTGCGACAACCGGAGGAACGTCGGGCGACGCTGGGGGAGCCGCAGCAGCGAACGGGACGCTCACCTCCTCACCCCGGAGTCCTCCTCCAGAGGGAGCGGCGGGAAATCCTCTTCACGGAACAAATTCACGGGAGCAACCAGATCAGCAGTGCACCCGGCAACCTGATGCCCCAACAAGCCACACCGGAAACAAGTACGGGGTTGCCGGGCATAAAACACCCGCACATAGTACCCTAACAGCCGGACAGAGGACGGAATGTCCGGCCTCAGTCGCATCCCGAGGGTACGAAAGTTGGTCATCACACCCGAATACTTCCCAGACGACAGCGAGTTCATCCGCACACTGACGACGAGGCCATACCTCTGGAAGAAACGCCGGAGGAGGGTCTCGGGAAACTCCATGGGGGCGCCATGAACACTTACATATGTCACAGCACCACTGCGGTCTGAAATGGTCACAGACCCGTTGCCGTCCTGCAGCAGCAAAGTATGCCCCTCGTACCTCCGAAGAAAATCACGGTACACCGCCTCACCCACAAACTTTATGATCACACGGCGAGAAGTGACCAGCTCGACACCGTAGACATCCTGGACTGAGACTCTGAGCATGTCACGCAAGACCAAGCCCACAAGAGGGTATCCTGCACGGTCAGTAAACTCCAAACCGGTGGAGTTCACCCTCACGACAGCTGGAAGATGGCCGCCCATCGTCAAAGCACCACGTCCACTCCACTAGGAACATCAGGGAGGGTAGAGACATTCACACCCCCTGCCGGCGAAAACGTCAATCACCCCAAACAACTGGAGCGGTCAGGTGACAGGTCTACACCGCACGGCAGCGCAGGCGAGACTCACCCTGAAGCAGTTGGATGCCCACCAGGTCCGACAGCTGCACATGAAGCACGTCCACCAGGGCAACACCAACCAACGAATGGTCCACCGACACCGTAAATGCCAGACCAGCCGACAATGTCCTCTTCACTAGGGGGGGGGGGCGAGAAGTCCCCATGGCTAAGTCAAACGTCACCCTGTCAGTGGCAAACCACCACCAGCAGGGCAAACCAGCAATCACCCAACGTAAACACGAGCCAGGAGCGGAGAGACCTCAGGAACGTCCGACCTGGCCGGCGGTCACCATGCAACTCCCCTTTGTTAATTCACGTTATTGTAAATTTTTCTTTATAAGAAACGGGTGTTGTGAGGTTGTTAAGAGAGCTCCAACTTTGACCACCAGTTTGTAAAATCTTTAATATACCAATTTTGTCACTGACAGAACATAAGTAAAGAAGGCCAAGAAACCTACATCTATTCGTTACAACGCTCTCGTTGTGGTGTTCGCCATATGTAGCCTACTGCCATTTTGGAGGATAGGATGGAATTAAGATATAATCAAATTGTGAGAAAAATAATTATTACACAGTATGCTAAAATTTATGAAGGCATCTTTGGGGTCAACTGCACCTTGGACGAGCACTGCCTGAGAGTGGATTATAATAAAATGTTATCCACACTTCTGAAGAAATAAACATTCCATTCACCTTTAGAAGACTCGAACCTTGGAGTGCACTGGACCGACAGTCCAGTAGATCGAAGCATATATCGACCAAACTATTGAGTAGTTTCCTTCCTTATTAAGGAAATTTTCCTTATTAAGACTACTCAATAGCTCGGTCGATAGAGCTTCGGCCTCACACAAGTGAGATCTACGGTTCGAGTCTCCTAGAGCCCAGGGGAATGGAATGGGTTAAAATGCTTTGTTATGCCTGAAAAGATACTCCAAATTAAAGGCCTTATAAAACATATTAAATACTTTTATCATTTGAGTAATCACTGTACTCTGATCCTCCGCATAATAATAATAATAAACTACTGTTATTATTATCCGACTGGCTGTGTATACCACCTGTGGTTCAGATTAGTCCACACTTTCTCTACCCGATCTTATTATTCTCTAACTTTCAGCGTAGGTATGGTGTTTATTTACTAGGATGTGCTAGTCGGCTTGCAATCTCTGATTATTTACATAATTTTGCTTTCCTAGTGTCATCAGCGATTGCTATAGTAAGCAGTATACCCTACAATTAGGATCCTTTCACAGGGGTATACACCGAGACGTGTCACCCGCTTCTCGGTGTAAAGTAAACACTGGGAGTTTACTTTAGTCTTGAACAATCGGCAAAGTTAAAGCATCTTCCTGGTTGTTCAGTAAGCAGTTGTGATTCCTTAATAACCCTCCGGACTCTCCAGAAAATTGAGAGGCCAACAAGGCCCTAAGGCCAACACCAGACCAATTAGGATCCAGACGGACATGTACTCACGTTATAAGTACACTTATACGGCTGAGTTTGCTTTAGTTCCGAATTATATCCAGGGTTAAAATATACTTGCTGGTTTGGTAGCAAGCTTTTGTGGTGGCCTTAATGACCCTCCCGAGATTGCCTTGAGCCAACACCTAATAATAAGGATGTTACTAGGATGTGCTAGGATACACAGATGTGTAACCCGCTTCTCAGTGCATATACACGAGTTTATTTTGGTCAGAAACTATAGTTGTGGCTTAATAACTCTCCCGCGCTTAATAGGCCTTAAGACCAACCTCAAACCAATGGGGAAAATGAGTGACGGTTTTACTCGTGGCCCTGTCCCAAAATCTTGACAATTAAATCAATACAATCCGTTAAACCCGCTTTATTACACTTATATTAAGGAATACGAGTATTCCCATTATACACCCCTTTGCAGCACACCACATTCTTCCTTCACCTATTCCGATGAGTTTTCAATACAAGTACCACTACATATATTAGCGTCCAGATGAACAATTAGCCAGCAGTCATAGTTTACAAGCCTTCGATAGGTTAGATGGGTTTGGGTTGGCTAGGTTCAGACACGTCTGCTTAAAACATTTCAAATTTGCCGCATGTCGAATTTTGGAAACAAGTTTCGTATACAAACACTTCACCTGTGACGTCACACTGACGGCAACAGCGTCAATATTTTATTCGTCGGTAACACTGGTGACGTCATGAAAGTGTCTTGTGTAAAGCTCTTCCACAAATCACCATAACACGGCGGGCTCACCATAGCCCGTGCTACTCGGAACTTTGTGTTCCAGGTAGCGAATCTTAACAACAACAAACAACACCATAACATTTGTTATTTGTTTTATAGAAAGGACAAAATGGCGAAATCAAACAATATAAAAACATAATATTATTTTATCACTGACCTGCCGCAGGAAGCATTTTACAATATATAAAAATAATGATTCACTTTGTTTTTACAAAATAGGCTTTAACAACTGTAACAAAACAATACAGTAATATATCTGGGATTGTTCAAAGTCTTCAAAACGTATTAATGTACGATTGCACGAATGTTTTGTAGGCATGTATATGTGACTACATATATGTATGTGTGAAGTTATAGAACGAGTTTAGACAGAAAATATATATTATTTTACATGGACATTGCCTAGAACGGTAATAAGGCATTCATACTGTTTTACACCATTCACACATTTGCACATGTTGGCTTATGCTAAGGCATAAAAACAGAATATGCTCTTAATGGGTCTCTCTCTCTCTCTCTCTCTCTCTCTTACTCTCTCTCTCTCTCTCTCTCTCTCTCTCATTCTCTCTCTTCTCTCTCTCTCTCTCTATCTCTCTCTCAATATTAGATAATATCACATAGTTGTTAGCAATGTTGCCAACTAAACAAGTCTATTAATAAACAAACTACTAAGTTGAATCAACAATTTCTAAGCGACAGGACAGTATAGATATCAACAATTAATAGTTATACTTACAAATCCCTAACTTGCCTGGTACAAAGAGTATTTAAATTTCCCAGTTAGCTTAAAATACAAAACGTGGCACTGTATGTTAAGGATATCAAGCTATCATTTGTGTGCACAATGATAAATGTTCAATTTTTGTTAATATAAATCACTGATGAGTTTGAGTCTTCGCTCGGTATTAATTGCTTTTGAGGATTTCATTGGAGGGGGGGGGGTTATTGTGTTTACATAAGCAGTGTTGGTCGATGATATCAGCCAATCAGCTCTCTCGAAAATACGTTACCAGCCAATGAAAGCCTAATATAAACAACATCAATCAGCCAATGAGAGACGACGACTAAACACAGCGAACCAATACATTAATTCATCGTATTATTTATACAACCATGCTGGTCAACACGCTAAAAAAAATAAGTATGTTACGTAGAGCTAAACCAATTGGCTATCAGAAGCAAGGGTGAAGAAAGGCTATATATTATATTGTAATGTAAAAGAACAATAAATAATATAGCTTCTGACAATTAGAAAAGTAAAAATTTTAAGAATACACAAAATAATTTTCGAAGACCATGAATTAATGACT
>WNGS01165503.1:24788382-24807470 GCA_020271785.1 Procambarus virginalis | reverse complement strand
TATATATTATACTAGGCCTAAGATTGCTAGGAGAGGTTTGACCAAATAGTACAAAAGTCAACTTTCTGATAGTCCATCACTATGTTTTATACTTTTCGACCAAATACTTACTAAAAATACTATAATCTTAGTAGGATGGCGCTACATTGAATATATTTACTCATACTCTCGTTTCCTAGCACTCTCATATATACCCGTGAATATGTGTGTGTGTGTGTCCCTTTTCTCTCTCCCTCTTTTACTGTATCTCTCTCTTTCTCTTTTTCACTCTCCACTCTCTCGTCTATAAATATCTCTGGGGTTTACACTACCTGTTGATGTAGCTGTGACCAAATGTAAACCGTCGGCGGAGTTATCCCCACACGCTCAAAAATAATGTACCTTACTGAAAAATAACGGGAATTCAAGGATGACTTTCTTGCAAATGTTCAGCATATGTCAACATATTTAATCAACCCCCCCCCAAAAAAAAATGAAATTGTTGCTAATTATTCATTTTTTTTTGTTACAGGGAGCAAACCCCGCTCTGTTATCTGTATCTTATAAGCGATTGGTTTGCCACTACTGGAACAAGACGTGACAAAATATGTTGTCTGTCTGTCCAACTGTGAATATTATCGCTTATAAATATCTCTATAAATAAGAGAAAATGTCTGTCCAATTTATGTTGCGAAATTCAACATTTCAAATCTTCGGATGTTTGCCTTACTTAGAGCCTAACCCTCTGGAGGGTTATTAAGGCCACAATAATCGCTAATTGTACAACCAGTAAGTATATTTTAGTCTTAAATGTAGAATTAAAGCAAACTCAGTGTATCTCCACCGAGAATATGGGTACACATCTTGACAGGCTTGCCGTCAAGGTCACGGAGGACACCACAGTAGCACCCACAGTAGTGTTATCGAGAGCTGCTAGGCCATGAGAGAGGCATTTAGCGGGCCGCGGACAAGACAACAACAACATTAACAATCAAAATCAAGACACTAACAAATATGTGCATACACCAGTGCTCAGAATTAGCATTTATATGCCACCAGCATCTTATTCCCTTAGAATGTTTCTTGGTCATCTTTGTCTCTCCTTCCCAGACTATGTACGGTGTCCTCCTGACCGAAGTGGCCTGGGGGGAGGGCAGTTGATACTCAAGATTTCGTCAGCAGTATCCCGCAGCAGGCACGAGAGGTGTGTTGCTCCCGCTGCTCCTCAAGATGTCGACTAAGGCGCTAACAATCACCATGGCAGACGGGAGGAAGATGCCGGCTGTCGGGCTCGGCACCTGGATGGTAAGGCTTGCCTCTCACTGGTCGACATACCATTGTAATTAATAATAATAATTCAGTTTCTCAGAGACAGGCAGCCTGTGTATGTGTATACGTTATGGTTTTATCGAGCCACCCCACTTCCCTTCCGCTCAAAATTGATGTACTAACCCAGGATGCAACCCAAGAACAGTTGACTAACTGCCCGGGTACCTGTTTACTGCTAGGTCAACGGAGGCATTAGGTGATAGGAAACGTGCCCAACGATTTTTGTCACGTCCGGGATTCGAACCGGGGATTCCCGATTGTGAGTCGAGAAGGAACCCAACTGTGATGCCGAGATACCGAAAAAGCACTCTAAAAGCACTTGGATCACCTAGTGTGGTGAGTGCTGAATACCTCACTGTACTATGTGTAAGAGAATAGACCTCTAATCCTGTCTTATGAGAGACAGACGAGAATGTATGTATTGTATGATGGTTACCATTGTAAAAGCACTATAATCGCCTATGGTTCAGTACTCAATAACTCACTACACTATATGATGTCTTAACATATCTCTAACCCAAGTTATGGAGAACAGAAGAAAATGTATATATGAGGTTACTCTATATAAAAAAATACTATTGTAACTGTGTGGTCACGTCTGTAGTGGAAAATATACTAAAACTGGTTGAGAGAATCTCTAAACTTCGACAGGTAAGCCTAAGATTAGGTTTCCATGGTGACCTGACTAGTACAGTTACTACCTATTCTGAAGCATATTATCACAGCCTGGCTGATTAGATATCCACAGTAGAATGTAATTCTTTCTTGAAATCATAAACACTAACGGCTCAAACAATATTACTTACTTTTGTTGGTAAAATTGTTGAAGATCCATAGACCTAGGATATTTAACATTATTTGTATTACCATAAATGTGCTTACAAATTATAGACTCACTGGATTATAACCCCGCCCTTTGAAACACCACGTCCCTCTAGTGGAGAGATTGTGTGCTCAACTTCCAGAGGGCAGTTGAGTATTCCATGTAAAGCCCTTTCTCTGATCAATAGATAGGAGAGAGACTCAGTGTGTTTCATCTTCTAGAATTCGGCCTTGTAGTTCGGCTTGAAAAATACAAAAGCCGTATCCCCTTTAGTTTTACCTGATAAAGTCACCAAGAATCTTCAATCCCTATATTTTTTTTTAAATCCCCACCCCCATCCCTTATCTTTACTTTCATCATTCATTCTTTAAACGTTTTCCTGGTGTACATTTTGGATCTTCTCATTATTGACTTATTTTCAAGTTACCTCGATCTCTGCTTCATCAACTACCTTTCAGAACAAATGATCGAGTTCTGTGCATTATGATATTGCTGGTGTGAACCAGTCCCTCATGGCTTTGGTTTTGTATGCCAGCCCTTAATTCTAAATTTCCTTACCCACCTACATCATGCCCACTTGCACAATATACTCACTACGCCTAGTCTAATGGGTTCGTCCTTTCCACATACTCTTTTAGGGTTGTCGATATATTGACTATAAACAATTCATTTACTGACTTAGGCAGTCTATTCCTCCATGTGCAGAGTGTGTAGTTGACCAAACATATGACCAAAATATGTAGACCAAACCACACACTTTCTAGTTTGTGGTTTATTCAACATATTCCTACATGTCTCCGTGAACCGAAGAGTCTGACTCATTCTTCCAGCCTATCTTACTTAGGCTAAAGCCACACATATATTATCGATGCCGTTTTCTCTTAGATGTCCTTGTTCTACTCAAACTCCTGTCAGGGACTTACGTCCTTTTGTGGAAGGTTGTAGTTTACTGACATTTGTTCCCCATTCTCTCCTATTATATTGGTGCCAGTCATCTTGTTCTCTCACGCTTTCTAGCAGACGTTTAAGAATACCATACAGATAGTATTGAATTACATGCTGCTTATCTACCTATCTTGTTGGACCTTATGGCTCACAACCTATAGAAGGTTATTAGGCTAAAGCGCCCTTCTTGATATAAACATGGTTATTCTAACCTACGAATCACTTTTTCTCAAATAAACTAAATGAGAAAAAGTGTGCAGGTTCAACTCTGCCATTTTTTTTTTGCTTTGATGTTCCTTTATACCCAACCAGCAGGAGTATTTTAGCCCTAAACATATTCAAGGACTGAAATAAATTTTCAGTGTCTTCACCGAGAAGCCAGGTACAGTTGGATTTTGTTCGATTTCTAGGTATAGTACTGCTCTTAGGCTGCTCAAAGGCAATCCAAGGTAATAATCAACTCTCTCTTTAATAGCACATGCCCTGGCTAACTCATCAATTCTATCAAATATTTGGAGACCAATATGGGATGGGATCTATAGGAAACTGACCCTGATACCATATTTGGTGATTTGGCTCAATATATTCCTTCAAACAAAAGCACGTCACAATTGTCTTGTGGAGTTGTATACTAAATTAATTAAAAAGAGCACAACTAGCACGTACATCCCTCCTGCGCCAGGCCCGAGACGAGGAGATGCGGGCGGCCCTGACCGTGGCCCTGGAGTGTGGCTATCGTCATGTTGACACAGCCTATTACTACCAGAACGAGAAGGTGATTGGCCAGGTGCTTCATGAGTGGCTCTCCAGCGGCAAGGTCACCAGAGAGGAGCTCTTCATCACCACCAAGGTCAGCTGCGCCAATGCTCATTTAATTTCCAGTAAATTTTAAACTTCATATAAAATGCCAAAGATAAAAGTAAAAACTTGTGCATGGTACTCGGGAAACAAAAATATATACTGAGGGCCACGTTGATCAAATAATAAAAACAAATGTTTGTAATTGTACAAACATAGGCTACACAAGCGAATATTATAAAGTTGATTTTTAAGTAAGGAACACAGCACACTTTTAAGTCATATACCCACATTCACAGCGCTTCTAACAAGCCTCGGCTAAACCCGGCTATTTTGCACATCAATACATATAGGCTATACATTTTTATATGTAATCCCTCCCGCCTCTTACTCCCCGTCCCCCCATCCCCCTACCTTTTCCACCTCCATGTCAGTGTCCAGTAAATGCCCATAAATAGACTAAAATTACATTTTCAAACATATTATTTACATAACACTAGCAAACACTGCCAGTACTCACTTGCATACCACGAGCAAACACTGCCAGTGCACACAAATACCACGAGCAAACACTGCCAGCACACATACATATCACTTGCAAACACTGCCAGCACACACATATCACTAGCAAACACTGCCAGCACACACATATCACGAGCAAACACTGCCAGCACACACATATCACGAGCAAACACTGCCAGCACACATACATACCACGAGCAAACACTGCCAGCACACACATACATACCTCGAGCAAACTCTGGTAGCACACATACACGACCAAACTCTGGTAGCACACATACACGACCAAACTCTGCTAGCACACATACACATGCCACGGGCAAGCACTGTCTGCACACATATGACACAAGCAAACCCTACCAAAGCACCAGCCCCTCCTCCAAACAAAGACCCAAAAGTGATTCCATGCACCCGCCAAACCCCCTGTTTATTAATGAAAAACGGTTTACAAACGACTCGCAACTGATGACGTTCGAACACTTCTGGAACAAGTACTTCATTGACGAATTTTGTTCGAACCACAACGCTGTAAATGCTGCACCCACCAACCCGTCCTCGTCTCAAGTCCATTACATCCAGCGGTCGACCCCCCACAGACGCATTCATAATTTTAACATGCTCTTCATTCAAAACAGAAATTTTCTCAAATATAAATTAATAGAAGTTGGAACGTCATCAGTTGTGAGTCGTTTGTAAACCGTTTTCCATTCATAAATTTTGTATTTTTCATTTGGTGGGTGCATGGAATCACTTCTGGGTCTTTGTTTGGAGGACGGGCTGCACCCACGTACTACAAATACAAATAATCGCCAACAGAACCTAAACACCTAACCTAACCTATGCCTATATATGGACAATATACTAATATATTACAATATAAAATTTATATTTGACAAAATTTATATTTTGAATGAAGAGCATGTTAAAATTTATGAATGCGTCTGTTGTTGTTGTTGTTAAAGATTCGCTACCTGGAACAAAGTTCCAAGTAGCACGGGCTACGGTGAGCCCGCAGGGGTATAATGCGTCTGTGGGGTCAACCGCTGGGTGTAATGGACTTGAGTGGAGGACGTGTTGCAAAACACATACCAAGAGCAAATTCTTCCATCACACATACACACAATGAACACTCAATAAACCTCCACTAGTTAACAACTTGATTTACTTCTGGGATGATGTCTTGTGTTGAAGTTTCTAAAGTGACATTAGATACGTCACCCTGCGTGAATGTATTGAGATGTACACAGTACTTGTAGTACTGTGTACATCTCAGTACCTATGGGTATTGATTACTTATCCTTTCAACCTGACAGCTTCCAGAAATAGGGAACCGAGCAAGTGACGTCACTAAGTTCCTGACGAAGTCGCTGGAGCAGCTACAGCTGACCTATGTTGATCTCTACCTCGTTCACTCACCCTATGGCTACCTGGGTGAGTCTCAGTCGCGTTATGGGCCTTCATGTTTCCATTATTAGTGGCGAGCGCTGCCCCCCCCCCCCTGGTGACCATTTTTGGTACTTTGAACAATACAACCCGTTCTCGCACTTGCTTATAGTCAATATCTTGCTTATGAATAAGTGCATATGTGACATACTAATTTATTGTGAATATTTGAGTTTACCTTGAAAAGCTGAATAGAAAACTACAACCTAATCACAATGACGGTGCAAGGAACCCACGGGATCGTACTTATACTCGGAAACTAGACGGTATTGGTTCTATCTTGCAGACGAGTAGTCATAATAATGTGGCTAAAGATAATGGAGACGCGACGACGTTTCGGTCCATGCTGGACCATTATCAAGTCGTGTGTCAGGACTTGATAATGGTCCACGACGGGCCGAAACGTCGTCGATTCTCCATCTTCTGAGTTGTGGTTTGGTCATGTTTGGCGCTAGCTTGAAATCTAACATATATCTAGAAAAGCCTTGCATGGACGAATGGCCTTAACTTTCTACAGAGATAATGCTGGAGAATTTAAATGACAACAGAAAGTGTTATGCCAAAAGAACAACGAAATACATAACTTTAATATATTTAACGATTCATAATAATATTTTGATAATTATTTACTATTTCTATAAATTAGACGTTATCATTATAATCACAATATATAACTGTTGTAATCACTAAAATAGATAATCATATATTAAGATTAGTTTTAAAACATTTTTAATGGCTGTAGTTTTGTCTAGTGTTGAACTTAACCCAATACAGTGTTGCTACGATGATGTGTGCTTACTATGTAAGGCCTATCAACTATCAGTTGGTTATCCAGACTACTTCAAGAGCTTACTGACTATAACCGCTAAGAATACTTTAATCCTGATCATACTATATTGGCACTATATATATATATATATATATATATATATATATATATATATATATATATATATATATATATATATATATATAATATATATATATATATATACACTTAAAATAGTCCACTTCTTGGGTGTATTGGTGGTGGAATTAATATGCGAATTATTTTGGTGTAAATAACACCAAATGAATTACAAATGAACATACAGTTAGATTTCCTTTGATGTTCATTATAATGATCATTGCATTGTCAACGATTTCCGATATGTAATATACTATAGTGGTTATACTTGTTGTTAATCGCTACCTGGAACAAAAAGTTCCAAGTAGCACGGGATATGGTGAAAGTTTTTATTAACGGAATATTGTTCTCTGCAGATGAGGACGACGACGAGGTGGAACCTGTGGACGAGAAAGGCAGCTGCGCCCTGGATTACACGACAGACCTGGAGAGTGTTTGGCAGGCCATGGAGGAGCAGGTAGCTTGATGGACGGTCATGTTACGCCATAGGCCCCTTTCAATTAATATGAAATAATGATTTATTCCATATTAAGTAATTATATTCTCATTATGTTAATAATCCTTCATTTCTCATCAGATTTTTAAATAATCAATGACGCCATATGGTGGCGGAAAATGAAGATGAAGGTGAGACGTAGATGACATAGATTAATGTTAGAGTGAGATGAACGTGAGAGGTAGATGACAAATTAGTAAATGACTGAGGCATCACACAGGTAAATCACAGGTATTCTCAACAGGTGGATGCTGGGAGGGCAAAATCCATCGGTCTCTCCAACTTCAACAGTGTCCAGACCAAGAGGATCATGAAGAGTGAGTCAGAAATCCATTTCTTTGCAAAGCTACTTAATGTCTCCATAATGAACGTAAACCATAGTTTACCTTACAAAAATTGCATTTTAATCCTCTAAAATATTATCCACAGCCCAGTACAACTTTCATTGCTTTATTTTCTATTTTTCTTTTCAATCAAAATTTGACTTGTGGGTTATTTATTTTTAATTTACGAATTTTATAAATATGAGGGGAAATTTTAAATATTTAACTAACATGCAGGTTTTCCTTGTTAGTGAATGTTCCTGTTTCTGTCTGTATATCTGCATATGGATGCATGTGTTTATCTGCACGTGTGTTGGTGTCTGTCTACGGTGTATATATATCTGCCATGTGTGTGCATGCACATGTGTGTGTGTCGTGGCAGTGTGTCGGGTGCGGCCAGCCAACATGCAGGTGGAGGTACACGCCTACCACCAGCAGAAGGAGCTGAGGGCGCTCTACTCCAGCTTCGGCGTCCCCGTCTGTGCCTACGCCCCCATCGGCGCCCCCTTCATGGTCCCAGGGTAGGTGGTATACCTTTGACCCTTGTATAGCTACCATGTGCACCCATACACATACACGCCTACATGACGCTCCGCCTACAAATGTCAACAGTCTCTTCATTTCATGTTCCGTCATTACTGCAGCACCAAAAGTAGAATTGTCAGTTGATAATAACACACTTCGAGGCTGACCATTGAGAATTCAGTATTTAAATACTGTTCAGTCACTTCACACGTTAACCACCTGAACACTTGCATAGTTAGTATATTAACTGTTGTACTGATATTGTGTTTTCATTTCCAAGCTTTCCTTTTTAAGGCTAAGTTAGACTTAGGGAAATGTCACGTCTATTATTGGTGTAAAATAAATGTTGGAAAGGTATTTTTAAGAATATTTAAATAAATTGTTACATAAAATTGTTGGCAGAAATAGGTATAGTGGTATAAGAGACCAGGTATGTCTTCTTGGATAACTTCAATGTGATCGAACAACATTTATTTATTTATTTATTTATTTATTTATTTATATACAAGGAGGTACATTGGGTTTGTGAGAATACATTCAATAGGACAGTAATTCCAATCTTGTAAAGCCACTAGTACGCGCAGCGTTTCGGGCAGATCCTTAATCTAACAGATAATTTTAAGTAGGTAATTTCTATCATAATTGATAAATGATAACAAATACATTACAAGAGAAAAATGAGATGAGAGAGCTTAGTAAGTATATTAAAGCACATTGTTATATTAAAGCTCTAATTGATTACATTGAACAGCTTGATTGGTAATTTAACAAGATTAATAGACACCATACAGCAGATTGCCAGCACATATAAGACAGCAATGAACACAATGGTAAAGAAGTTCAGATTGGGAGACTGGGTAGCAATAGATACAGATAAACAAGTAATAATAATAAACAAGTAATAATAATTATTATTAATAATAATAAACAGAATAATAAACACCATACAGAAGATTAGCAGCACATATAAGAAGACAGCAATTATCACAATGGTAAAGATATTCAAATTGGGAACATGAAGGTTGGGAGATTGGGTAGCAATAGATACAGTGCAATTTTAAAGCAAAAGGTGAAAAACTATGAAGATGAAATTAGGTACTTTTTAGTATTGATTTTGAATGATGTAAAAGATGGACAGCTTTTCAATTCAATAGGGAGTGAGTTCCATAAACTGGGTCCCTTTATTTGCATAGAGTGTTTACACAGATTAAGTTTAACTCTGGGGATATCAAAGAGATATTTATTTCTGGTGTGGTGATAATGGGTCCTATTACATTTGTCCAGGAAGTTTCAGAGTAGGATTTGCATTTAAGAACAGGGTTTTGTAAATGTAGTTGACACAAGAGAATTTATGGAGTGAGATTATGTTTAGCATGATTATGTTTAACATGGAGTTACATTCTAAGTGTTTGTGAAAGTATTACAAGATTAACCTCAAATCGTACGCAGGTATTTCGCACATGATCGTTGTCCTTTTTTTTTTTGCATTGTTAAGGTTATGACTGGTTGCGGTATGTTAGTAATAGCTTAAATTACTATAAGTAAAGTAGGATTTAAAATCTGTTGGTGACCCATCTTTCCTGTAGCCTATATAATATACCTCAGGACCAGTGATCAACCAGCTCTTGTGGATAATCCGGTGGTGACAGCCATTGCCAGTCGTCTTAAGAAGAGTCCTGGACAGGTTCTCATCCGTTTCCTCATACAACAGGGGTTGGCAGCCATCCCTAAATCATCCAACCCAGAGCGCATCCGTCAAAACATTAAGGTGAATAATTTGGCACATGAAAGGTTTCTTATCATCAACCATCCCGGAGTCATCCACTTTAGTTGGCTTTAATTGCAAACACTCCTTGCCATCCAACAGGTGGTTTAACTCTTCATCCATTTATAAAAAATAATTTTGTTTATTTATTATCTCACCCCAACCCGCCATACCCATCTTGTGAGTGGTAGTGGAGGAGGTTACAGAGCCCATGATGGTCTCAGGAACTGGAACTCAGTCGTCCCCACAGTTCATTTGGCAGAGCAAGCTAGTGAAGAACTAGTTACATGGTTTAATGTATATATCAACAGTCTCTTGTAGCACAGTGGGTTCAAGACCTGGGGCCAGATTCACGAAGCAGTTGCGTAAGTACTTACGAGCGTGTACATCTTTCCTCAATCTTTGACGGCTTTGGTTACATTTTTTAAACAGTTTACAAGCATGAAAACTTCCCAATCAACTATTGTTATTGTTATAAACAGGCTCCTGCTGGTGCTTCGGAACTCATTAACTGTTTAATAATTGTAAACAAAGCCGCCAAAGATTGAGAAAAGCTGTATAGGTTCGTAAGTGCTTGCGTAACTACTTCGTGAATCTTGTCCCCAATCACTAAACTGAACATTTTATATTTGTGGTGAACCAGTTACATATAGTTTAATCTCTCACTCCACACTCATAGTCATACACCCCCACATCCATCCTCCTAAGTATCTACCATATAAGGTTAGACATTGCTGTAGAGGGTTTGATGTTGTGCTGAAGACCAATCACCCTCTGAAGTGTTATTAAGGCAATAGTACAAGTGCTTACTGACCAACCAGCAAGTATACCTTAGTACTGAAACACTGTTTATGGTTAAAGTAAACTTTTAAGATTAAAGTAAACTTTTAAGAGTGTATACACAGGGAAATTGTGTATGTATTTAGTGAGAAGACTGACGTAGAGAATAAATAATATTTGCCAGAATCAGAGCAGGAGGAGAAGGACTAATATCTGTTCTCGCAGGTGTTCGACTTCGAGCTCACCAGTGACGACATGGCAGCCCTGGAAGCGTTGGATCGAGGCAGAGACGGAAAAATATACGTTTACGAGCCTGTGAAAAGGTGAGCTCGCTCTCTCTAAATTTTTCTTTACACATGTGGGTACAGAAGTAGACGCCTTCTGACTCCTGTTGGCAAGCTGAGAGCTTTCTCTTCCCATAATGAAAGTGTGTATCATGTGTGCTCTGTGCATTGGATCTATATGTCTATAACTGCTAAGACATTACTGGTAATCTCTTAAGAAGCAGCCCACAAGAGCTGTGTAACGCTTTCTGTCTTTCTCTGTCTCTCTGTCCGAGATTAAACTTGGACTGCTGGAGTGTTCAGTTCAGCTGGCCAGGTATACCAGCTACTCACAACACCTACCAACAAGGTGAAATGCTTAGAGCAACAGCAACAAATCATGAGGAAATCTTGCCAGATATAGGTTGTATCTGATCTCTACCTGGTGGTGCAGAGAAATCAGAGTAATCGGTTCATCAAATGTATTGAGAGGGCTAGTTATAGAGCGGAGGATCCGTTTTTGGGACCGAGTCGGCAAAAGTTTAGAAATGATTTCCCAGAAACACCATGTGTTTAGCAAACGAATATATTCACTAAATTAAACTAAAACGAAAATGTATTCACACATGGAAGTGGGATAATTGTCTCTACTTTAAGAGGTGTCACGGACAAATTTAAGCACAATAGCGTCTCTAGCCGACGATAAAGTCCACTACGGGCTCACCATAGCCCGTGCTGCTTGGAACTTTTTGTTCCTGGTAGCGAATTTTAAACAACAGCCGACGATACCCAAGTGACGCAACACAACCTAACACTGTAATATAACACCCCGAGCAATAACAGCTGAGTAACATCAGTACCGTATGCAAGGAACAATTTGGAGCTCAGAGTGATGCTCGGGGGAATTATTTGCATGCACATAAGACATGTGCATGCATAAAGTATTTTAAATACGTATTTTATTTCTCAATTATATATTTAAAGTAGGTTAGGTGTGGAGCCGGAAGCTCCGCGACCGTGAATGCCATCATGTTCAAAGATGTTGAAGAGTGGTTCAACCAAATAAGTAACTTAGTGACACGTGTTATGTCCAAAATCAGTTTTGAGGAATTAATTTTCAATTTCCTTCTGAAGTCAAGAAAAATATAATATGTATAGGAAAGATTTGAGGTGGAATCAGTTTTCCTATTTCAGTCATATATACATATATATATATATATATATATATATATATATATATATATATATATATATATATATATATATATATATATATATAAAATAATAGTGACAATATCAGTATAAAACATTACATAATGTGTAATTTTTTCAGCCATCCTGAATATCCGTTCCACATCCCATATTAGAAAATATACAGCAACTGCAGGAGCTTCGTGACTGAAGAACCACCTTAGTACTACATGTAACATCATCTGAGGACTACCTGTAGCACCATATGAAAGACTATCCGAAGACTACCTGTAGCACCATATGAAAGATTATCCGAAGACTACCTGTAGCACCATATGAAAGACTATCCGAAGACTACCTGTAGCGCCATATGAAATACTATCCGAAGACTACCTGTAGCACCATATGAAAGACTATCCGAAGACTACCTGTAGCGCCATATGATGGATCATCTGCATCAATAGTTTTATTCAACATGTTCAAAAATGTATTATGAATAATAAAATTCATCTTGAGTTCACACGAAAAAACAGCCCGTCCTCCAAAAATGGGGAGGTAAATGTAACAGCCCCATAAGTGCAATTATGTACTATGCATGACAGTCAGGAATTGTACTTATTTACACTTATATTAAAGCGCAGTTAAATATATTGTGAATATTTGAGTTTACCTGAAAATCTGAATAGAAAACCACGACCTAACCTAACCGTCTTAGTTTTTGAAGATAAGCATTTTAATGCTTCTTAATTACAGTTACTACTTAACCTATAGCTATATTGATTATACAGTTTTATATAACAAAACAAAACTAAAATATTTAATAAATTGTAAAATATCTCAGAATATTTTCAATTTTTGTATAAAATCTCTATTGTTTAATAAAACTGAAAAAGAAATTCCTGATATTTAAAACTTGTGTATAGTTAACTGAATATTTAAACTTCATCCTATAATTCTGAGTGTCTTAACAGAAAGCTAGGAGAATAAGTGGGGTGATTAATGTAAGAGTCCCATAAGTGCGATTAAAGTATTACGTATGACAGTCAGGAGATGTACTTATTATACTAAGTATTAAAACTTACTGTCAACTCGGAGAATGGGTTGCAGCCGAAAAAAAATATTCCGAGAGGGTGTACAGATGAAGAATAAATAGCTTGCTGAGAGTTGTTGAAGTCGAACCAGAGTCGGGGCATGACCCAGAATGCGATAATGTTCGAAGCCTAACCTTGTTCAGAATAAATCTAACATTAGCTACCACAGCTTCAATCTGCTACGAAAATTGTTTATTAACCATCTAACAAGCGTACTTTAGTTGTGGACATAACCACGATTAAATTACACTTGGTATATGTTCACCATGGTGTATATATCCGTTGGGCTAAAAATAATCAAGCAATACTGCGTACTTAATAGGTTCATCTAATCTTATCAAGAGTGCTGGTTACTCTGGGTCTCAAATGAGTAATCAAGTGGCGCCTTAATTTTTATTTTAGATAAATGCATGATCAAGGTGATAGTGTCATAGTTTGTACCAAGAGACGAAAGCGGCACTTCTCCGCACCGTGGGAAATTACCACTTTTCACCATACTTTCTCATCCAAGAAGATAATTGAAGGTTAACCAAGTTTCGGCTTGAAGCAAAGTTTATTTTTTTAAGCAAGCCTGGATGGATGACTAGTACTTCCTTCCACTGGGAGAGTGACTGTAGCTCTTCCACAACAGCCCACTACATAGGTGTGACTGTACCCCTTCCACAACAGCCCACTGCATAGGTGTGACTGTAGCCCTTCCACAACAGCCCACTACATAGATGTGACTGTACCCCTTCCACAACAGCCCACTACATAGGTGTGACTGTACCCCTTCCACAACAGCCCACTACATAGATGTGACTGTAGCCCTTCCACAACAGCCCACTACATAGATGTGACTGTACCCCTTCCACAACAGCCCACTGCATAGGTGTGACTGTAGCCCTTCCACAACAGCCCACTACATAGGTGTAACTGTACCCCTTCCACAACAGCCCACTGCATAAGTGTGACTGTACCCCTTCCACAACAGCCCACTACATAGATGTGACTGTACCCCTTCCACAACAGCCCACTACATAGGTGTGACTGTACCCCTTCCACAACAGCCCACTGCATAGATGTGACTGTAGCCCTTCCACAACAGCCCACTGCATAGATGTGACTGTACCCCTTCCACAACAGCCCAGTACATAGGTGTGACTCGCCCATTCCCAACCGGGTACTGAAAGGTGCGACTCTAGCCCCCCCTTCCACTACCGTCAACTGGATGGGAATTAGGTCCATAATAACCTAAATGACATATAACTTGTTTTAATTAAATATGAATTGTACTAATTTCGTTAAATATTCTGAAGGTTCGTATTTGTAATTTAAGGAAAATAAAACAATTAGATAAAGGATCACGATTATGCAATATATATAACCTTCCTAACACGTCATCATGCATCAGACAACAATAACACTACATTAAATTATTTGGCAAACAACCATGTTTAGTAAAGTCATTATGTCCATGGGGTGGCCCTAAGGTTGGGGTGGCTCTGGCAGCTGATAAACGACAGCTGTATGTACTGTACAAAGAAGTATGCCCCATTTTTCGGTGCATATATAAACCGAGTTTACTTTCGACCTGGACTATGTTCATGGCTAAAGTGTACTTGTTGGTTGATCAATAAGCTTGTACCATGACCTTAATAACTATCGTGCAGTACATAGGCCTCAAGTCCTACGCCAAACGAAACTAATAAATCTGTGGGTAGCCTACTATATTGACAGCATAAATGTACTTAGCTCTTAACATAGTTATCCATATAAATTTATATTAGCCACTGTATTGTTATGATCATATTTCACGTAAAAACCAGAGCTTAATAATCATATATTTACTTTTGTAAATAAAGATCAATATAACAAAGTTTTGAGTGAAAGATGCTCGTCCCTCGAGACATTCCGGGGAGTCTGTAGTTAATGTCACTCAAACAGTTGAGTCTTTGTGTCAACTACTAGGCCACGCGGGTGGTATTGAATGGGACACGGACGGCATTACTGTTCTCGTGTATGTAAGTTTAAAATGCAGAAAACTGTCTATTTGAACTCCGATCTATGATTAATTTGAAAAATGTGCCACACTCCATCCATACATGGAGTTTTCTTCAGACTTCAGCTGTGTATACCATTCGTAGATTGGAAAGTAAGCTATAGAACCTTAAATAACCCTCGCTATTGATAGGCCCAACTCCTTACTTAAACCATAATTAGTATTTCATTTAAATGTCATTAGTGTCCCCTTCATCCCCCCCCCTCGCACTTCTCCAAATGGTTCATCCTCTCCTCTCTATGACCACCAATCCATACTGGTGTGGCCTGGTAACTAACCAGCACTTCTCTGATAAGCCTTGCTCAAGCACTGGTAAGTAGTCTGCCCTGTACCCTCGAGGAGGTTGGACGTGTGCAGCCGACTGTGTACTACCGTTGTTGTCCAAGATGTCGACTAAGGTGCCAACAATCACCATGACAGACGGGAGGAAGATGCCGGCCGTGGGGCTCGGCACCTGGATGGTAAGATACATCTAGAAGGATAAAAAGTTTTCTATGTAAATGAATGGTTTAAATTTTATTAAAGGTTCCAATAGTTAGGATGCTTGACTTGTTTTATGGGTAAAAGTTATGCAAATACAAAAATGCATTTATATATGCTTCGAGAAGAAGTTACTGATACTCAAAGGCCAGAAAGAACGATTATAAAAAGCTATGACATGTTTAGGACCGAGAATTATATGTACGGGCAGCATAAAACATCCACTAGACAGAGTGACATTGTAATTGCCAGAATTAGGTTGGGATATCGATATCTATGGCAGGTAATGAATCCCCCAATGGTGAACATTCCAACTGTAAACTATGTGAACAAGTGCTGGGACATACTCTCCAACACTATGTGAATGCCCTGTTCTCAGTGATTTCAGACCAAATAGTATGAGGTACTTTTGAGCTCTGTAATTACTTCATACACTCAGGAATATTGGAAGATATGCTTGTGCTGTGCCCAGAGTTTGCTAGTGGAGGGAGAACAAAACGTTGATGATTCTCATCATTAGCATGATATTCTTCGTTTTGAAACTTTTAGTAATGAACAACTATTTTCATGATAATGCTAAATTTTAATTTGTGTAATTCTCAGACTGTAGGCTTATGACAATTATTCTTAGATAGATTACCTGTTTGTAAAATTCAACAAGCCAAATTTATGTGTGTAATAAATAACATAAGATCGACTTAGGGTTAACCATTGACACTGTCCTAGGTACTCGGTCCTTCAAGGGCCGCCATGAGGAGGTTGGCAAATTCAACACACGCACATGATGTGTACAGAAGTAATTGAGTTTCGCAAGGTCGCCAAATTGGAGAATGTGATCAGTGACGCTGTCTTGAACTTTGTTTTATGTGAAATTCGTTTTCCTACCCCGATAAAATGTAGGTCGGATTTAGAGCAGTCCGGAATGTTCTTATTAAGAAAGTGTTACTCCTCCACGGACAACGAATTAACAGAACAAATTCAAGGACAGGACAAAAATTTTAATAGTTAACAATGGAATACATAAAGCAGTGGTGTAGTGGAGGTAGACTCCATACACAGTTTCAAATGTAGATTAATAGAGATCACTAGGCTCAAGAAACTGGACACCAGTTGATTGACGGTTGAGAGGCGGGACCAAAGAGCCAAAGCTCAACCCCCGCAAGCACAGCTGGGTGAGTACAAAAGCTCGTGGCCGCCTTAAAAAACCTAGTGGACAGTTCAGTTCAACTTATAAATCACGTCTCCTCAGAAGGAGGAGTCAGGTCAAGTGTTTACTGTATATGAGAAACCATTATATTCCACTCTTTTCCTTCACTTGAACGACGATTTACTTCATGTGTTACATTTCCTGAAGGCGGGAGGGGGGAGGGAGAAACATGTATCTTTGGCGAGTGATTTAGTGAGGCGTGCTTGAATTAATCAGCTGATTTATTCAGGGTTAGAATAAAGTGGGCATTGGAGTGCTGTTATCCTTATCTCTCCTTGGGGTGTCATTCAGACTGATGGCTAGTTGAATATACGTTGACTCGGTTACAGCTGAAGCACTTATGCCTCGTCTTGTGATAGAACGGGTGCAAGGAAGGAAAGGTTTTCATTTCATTTTCCCATTGACGGGAACAGGAAACCTGTTAGGCATATCGAAGCTCTCCTATGCCAATGTCTGTCTAGTTAACCAGGAAAATCTGACCAGCAGACATCATTGGAGACATAATAATTGTATCAACTCTGGAAAATAGGTTGTATGGCAATGACGTGTAAACACAACTGAGAGACACATTTGCACATGGACTCGTGTAAGAGCAAATAGACGGACACAATACGAGCATTTTGATCATGTTATGACTTACGTGTTCCTCCCCTCCTGCGCCAGGCCCGAGATGAAGAGATGCGGGCGGCCCTGACCGTGGCCCTGGAGTGTGGCTATCGCCATGTTGACACAGCCTATTACTACCAGAACGAGAAGGTGATTGGCCAGGTGCTTCATGAGTGGCTCTCCAGCGGCAAGGTCACCAGAGAGGAGCTCTTCATCACCACCAAGGTCAGCTGCGCCAATGCTCAGTTCCATTGTCACGTTATTTTAAATGCAACTCTTTTTATAATTTTAAATTAACAAATATATATAATATTTTTGCCTTCTCGAAGCTATATTATTAAGCTTACTCTTTTTTTATTTATAATTTTCAAGGTAATTGCTTACATAACCATCGTTCAAAGTCATAAGGGAGACAAGTGTCTACATATTTTTCATAGCATCATAATCAGATAATTCTACATTTATGTAGGTACCCTCGACTATGTAAAGGATTACACAGGGCGTGACACGAGCTACACAAAAAATTCTAAGAATCTCCATCTCGCAGAATGGACAGTCACACATGCATAAAACTCACATAAACTTGAGCAAGTATTCATTAATATCCACGAGGATCCAGAAGAAAAAATTAATATCCAAATATATAAAATTATTGTTTAATTTGAAGTTTCAGATGTAAAAATATACTTGTGTGTTTACAAAGGCAAAAGTCACACTTGTATTTTGGACGGTGGTGACGTGAAGCACGACTCAAACACCTTCTAGGAAATGTTCTTGTTTTGCAGAATTGCTATTCGTAAGAACAAACCAAGGGTAAACCTTGGGAAAACCTGAGGTAAACCTAGCGTAAAGTATCTTGAACGTTATGGGGATCAGTATTGTTAAGTAACACGGAACTTCTACACTTATTAGTAAAGCTTGTAAACGATACGTGCCAAGCAATGTGTGGGGAACACTGCCATATGTTCCCTCACCTCGGTAACATAAGCAACATATACACTAAGAGTTGTACACTCGTTTGTCGGTGTATATACACAAATTACTTAACTTTGGACTAGGTACAGATAAAAGTAGACTTCCTTTAATAACCTCTACGTCTTAGTGCCTTCTTGTGATAATTACTTTTCATTAATAAATTTTCCTGAAGTTTAAAGGTATTAGCCTAACGGCAAACAAAACCAGTTACAAATTTCATAGACATTCACCTCATCCATCAGAGCAAACCGTCTCTTAGTTACCATAACAGATTTTTACAAAACGCACAATACGCCAAGTCCTGTTGGTCTTAACATCACTATTCACCTATATCTGAACACTCTAGATGACAACCACACGAAAACTGAAATCATCTCATAGTTCAAGCTGAATTACATTGGTAAAACGCTTCACGAGAGTTTTGTAATTTAATTAATTAAAATAGTCAAGGCAACAATTACACACAATTTAAACATGGCGCAAACAACAATCATTACGTAACAGACCCTGAATCATTAACATTTTCAAATATCGCTGGCAAGTCATAAGGTGGACCATCTGCTTATTTAACTCTGCTCCCTTCGAAACTCGTCCTCGTC
>WNGS01165503.1:24741909-24774213 GCA_020271785.1 Procambarus virginalis | reverse complement strand
GTACCCAAATAAGCCACAGAGACATTAGAAAGAACTTTTTCAGTGTCAAAGTAGTTGATAAAATGGAATGCACTAGGAAGTGATGTGGTGGAGGCTGACTCCATCCACATTTCAAAGTAAATATGATAGAGGGCAATAAGCTCAGGAACCTGTACACCAGTAATTGATGGTAGAGCGGTCTAAGAGCCAAAGCTCAATACCCACAGCACAACGGGTGATTACACACATTCATAATTTCCAAAGTAATTTGATAGAAAAAAATAGGCTGGGATTTATTGCATTAGACACCGGCGGATGGAAAAACGGGGTCCAGAACTGAACCTCTATCCTCCAGGCATAATTAGGCGAGTACAAGGACTCCAAATATCCAAGTGCTGCTTTTGACACCTTCGATCCAGACCTTGGGGCTGACTCTCGCTTATGCATTATTAAAGCTAATGTTGGTATTACCCTCACCTGTGTATTGACGTGTGCGTTCAGTCTGTTTCGTTATACATCACTGTGTATCACGCGATCATTCACGTAGTGTACACACCGAGATGTATAGCTCGCTTCTCAAGAGTACTGAGTACTAAGCGTTTCGTTAGTCCTGGATTATATTCATGACTAGAGTATAGTTGCTAGTTGGTCAGTAAGGTTGTGGTGTTGCCTGAATAACCTTATACGGGTTGATAGCGTTAAGCCCAACACCAACCAATCGGCTGTTGCTACCGCCCATCCGGGTGCAGCTCACACCAAACGTAACACAGTTTCGCTAACGGATTATAAAACATACTTTTCTTCTAACCTAATCTTAACTCCTCACAGCCATACGTGACAACTCTACCCCTGCAGCCACTGCAGCCATACGTGACACCTCTACCCCTGATAGCCATACGTGACAACTCTACCCCTGACAGCCACTGCAGCCATACGTGACAACTGTACCCCTGACAGCCACTGCAGCCACACGTGACAACCGTACCCCCTGACAGCCACTGCAGCCATACGTGACATCCATACCACTGCAGGAAACCCACCTTGCCTACTAATCCCGCAAGGAATAATGACCAGGTTTATAATGATGATCCAGGCGGGGGGTCACGCGACAAGACATGCCCTGCGGGTATTAAGCCGGTCACCATCGTCATCCTTGTCTTAAATCATCCTGCTGAGGGGTCGATGTCGATCTTTGGCTCCTATTATCCGATGAGACACGACACACACGCTCGTGCATACACGAACGACAAACCGTACACAAACGCCTTCATCCATCTCCGTGGCTTGAACTGCAGTATAGGAACCCATCGACCAGGCTGTGTTGACTTCCGCGCTCTAGTTCATATATATATGTATATATATGAACATATATATATGAACATATAAAAATATGCATATATGTATTATATATGAACTAACTATCATATATATATGAACTTACTATCATATAGATTATAAAATTACATGCGATCACATATATTGGAACTTAGTTCAAACAAGCTGACAGGAAGAGCCTCGCCACCTCTGACTAAGGCGTACAAATCACTTATTTTCAAATTCATCCTCTACGCCTTCCCTTCGTCCCCTCCCTTGTGAGCTCTGAGCACCACCGCTGTTCTCTGAGCACCACCGCTGTTCTCTGAGCACCACCGCTGTTCTCTGAGCACCACCGCTGTTCTACCTCATCACAACCCTGCATGATAGCGTGACCGCCAGCACCTGCGGCCCCTGAGAGCGAGAGAGAGAGAGAGATGGTCTTGCGAGCGATAACGGTTTTGATGTGGTAAAAGCTTGCAAATTTGTATGCTATTTCCTCGATGTGAGGAAAGCATTGGAACCCTAATATATAATTTTTTCGACTAACTTATATTTGACATTATTGAGCGTATTTTTGTCACTTGTCAGTATTTCTAAACTGGTCTCGTAGTGTTATTTATTACTTGCGCGTCTAGAACGCTGATTATTTCTCATTACTATTATCATACAACGTATTTTTTTTTACACAGGTGAGTACAGGAACGGAAGACCTCTGACTCCCGTTAGCAGACTCATGGTAAGTCATAACCACTAGTTTTTACCTCGAGCACAACCCAATCATCGGTTAAATAACAACCATGTACCCAATTACTGCTGGATGAATAGAGGCGAACGGTTAAGGGATGACATCTAGTAAATTCTCCACGACTAGGGCTCGAACCCAGGAGCTAATCACTCGTGCGGATGAAGTATTACCACTACGCCACCAGCGACTGCTTATTGAATAGGAAAAAGGGTTAAATAAATAATCTGCTGCGGTTTTTTATTACGTTTTTCTTAACTTGGAAAGAAATTTGTAATATTAAATCATCAGTTTCAGTGGGATTGGCACGATTTCCCCGTGTCATTGGGGAAACAAATATACAGACATTAATAGGACACATTAAATAAACAAATTTGACTCCCGCTCTCTATCAGCAAGTCATCAGTAATTTACTGAACGGAAAATTAACAAGTAAAATTAGGGTGAGAGATATGTACGCAGGCGGACCCCGCCTCTCAGTGAAAATATACTGACAATTTACTTTAATCCTGAATTAGTTCCAGGAACAAAATATACTTCGTAATTGGTCAGTAAACTATTGTTGTGGTCTGAATAAACGATTCCGTGGATGATAAGCATAAAACCCAACACCAAATCCAACAAATAATAATAATAATCAGAGGAGCAATAAACACAACCTGTGTTTAATCATTTGTGGTTTTTAAGAAGAAGATCACGAGTGAAAAATAGTAGGAGATAAAAGTGTGTAGTGTAGACACCTCGCAGGGACGTAATGGTGGTGGGTAAACTTCTGGGGCAGGAGAATAGTGGCTCGGAGAACCACAGACTATTATGTTCCATTCCTGGTAGAGGAGGTATACACTTAAAACTTTTACTAAGGCACTCACACTCAAGCACATATTCACATACACACACACACACGCGTATGAAAGCCTGAGTGCCATGTGTGTGTGTGTGTGTGTACATTTGTTTATAATCTAGGATTCTTGTAAGATTTTGAAGCAAAAATATTACGGGGAGACTCAGNGAAGAGTAGGTCGCGCACTTCGTCTGAAAGTGAAGATGAAGGAGCTAAACGAGAGGACAAATCATTATCCAGGAAATCAAGAGTCCAGTAAGCCCCGCAGAGTGCAAGTAGTGTACCTGGCCCGAGGGAACTCTCATGCGAGTGGACAGAGTCAGAACCACTCTGGTACATATAGAGATACTTTTCCCAGATGAGATGTTACAACTGTAACGGATTTGGTCACGTGATGCGAGATTGTCGGCAGGGCAAGAGAATTGTGACCCTGGCCATGTGTGACCCCCGAAATAAATATACTAATGTGTTCCGACAAAAACCACAGATGGGAACTTGGTGAACGAGAGGTATAGGCCGTTCATAAGTAAAGGTTGGATCAGTTATGAGGCCAACCTGAGGTAGAAGTTGGTATCTTAAGAGATACCGGAGCTAATCAGAGCGTGATTGCGAGAAGCCTGATTGGGAATGATCGAGATTAGCTGGCAGGAGAAAGATGAAAGTATATGGGTTATTGTCTGAGAGTGACATGCCCGTTTGTACTGTCCAGCTAAGGTCGAATATGTGTCGGCGGAGTGATGTTGGGAGTGTGCCCCGACATACCTGTTCCAGGAGTCCAAATGATCCTGGGGAATGACTTGGGCGGGACAAAGGTGTTGCCAAGAGTCATAGCGGAGACTGTGCCAGAGGAGTGCCCAGAGGCCACGGCACGGGTGGGACACCTGAGAGTGTGAACCTGACTGACATCCGAGAGATGAGTCAGGAGATCGCCAAGCCATTGAGTACCCTGTCTCGGTAGTGATGAAGGCAGAGGTAGCGACGAGGAAGACGCTGGAGAAGATGAGACAGGTCTATTCAGCCAATAGAAGATATCGACGTAGATATAGCGTGGCTGTTTGATGAAGGTCCAGCTCAGGAAGATGAAGTCTCGGTGAGGCCAAAAGTGAAGATGGCCCAGCCAAAGAAAAATCATGTGAAGAGAGCGAACCTGAGTAGACCCCAGCCTGCTGAAACTAAGGGTCGGAAGGTGAGTGCAACTGTGCTGAGCAGAAGTGAGGAAGGATGTGGACATACTGAGGACGGGAGTAGAGCGTCAAGTGGTCCACGAGCACAGAGGCATTTGGATAGTAGAGGTAAGTGTTTGAGATGTCAGGAGTTGACATGTTTCACAGAAAACGGAGGAGAGATAGTGAAGAAGAGTAATAGCCGAGGAAATGGAAGGAGAAGAGACAGTAGGTGTGGAGAGATGCTTACGAGCACTCTAGGAGAGGTAAAGCAACATGTACGATCGAGTGCTGTTGGATGTAGTACAGGGCTCGGAGAAACTTCCAGGGAACAAAGAAGAGTTGAAGGAGAAGAAATGGAGTTGTATAGAGGCGAGAAGTGTGGAAGAGGATGATGACACAAGCATGGAGGAGTAGAAGAAAGCCGAGGACTCGATGGAAGTCAAACAGGATGAGGTCTCGGATAAATGAGGAGACGAAAGGGAGGATCGTCGGTGAAGACGAGGGAGTGAAGTATGATGGCAGGAGACGAAAGTATAATGGCAGTATATGGAAGTGTGAAGACGACAGAGGAGGTACTGACAGTAGATGTCTGACTCTGACGTGAAGAGAAGAAGACAAGGAAACGGAGGGTGGAAACAATAAGTAGAGTTGACCGATGGAGTGCAGGCGTCCAAGGAGGACAGCCTAGCCAAGAGGTGTCAGGGAAGTCAAATCGTTTGTGAGAAGATCATGTTTCGGGCGAGTTGTGAGCCAGATGTTGCAAGGTGCAATGAAGTAGTTGTAGACTCTGAAGAGTACGTAAGCAGATCAACCGGTCGAACCAATCGGTTGGAGAACGAGACAGTGTGGTGGCGGATGTATTATCCCGAGCTTTGCCACTGGAATAACTCTCAAAAATAAGGGGAGGGGAGTGTTATGATCTCAGCCTGCAGGAGAAACGAGTCTCACCCTTTGAGAGTTATTCAGCAAGCCTGACCTAACTGGAAGGTCCAGAATTATAGAGGCGATAACACAGATGTAAAATAGTGTGTTGCATTTATATAAAAGTTTGAGATTATGGGCAATGGACTAGAAAAACAGATAAATGACTTGTTGGAAGATGTGGACAAGTTACTGGAGGCGTGAGGCTCGCTTGTGGAGGGCGATGACCTCACTTGAGGCCAGACATCGCAGGGGAGAGGCCGCGCTTCGTCGAGCTCCCGCCAGAAGGGACCCCTAGCGATATTATCTCCAAGAGAAGAGAAGGTGCAGACGTTCCAGCTGTTGAATCGAGCTGAGGACGTGTGGTCTCAAGTCCTGGACGGCGAGGAGAGAGTATTAAGCCGCCCAGTGACAGTTTTGTGGGCTGTGACAAGCGCCCTGGTCAGACGTTGTCAGAGGGAGAAGCGCCCTCGACCAGATAATCTGTGGTAAGCCCGATTTAAGCCAGTTCATAGTGTTTGCTTGTAGTTGGTCGTGTGCCCAGCGACAGTAGCAATGTTTATTTTCAAGTTAGAAATGTTTTGGTATGGCAGAAAGCCTAAAATAAGAGAGTGAAGTGGGAGGAGCGCGGAGCGACGTCCGTCTTCTCTGAGCGCTGGCGGGCAACTGAAGGAGCCCGGCTCCTGAGGGAGGAGGCCCCTCCCAGCGTGAGTGAGGCTCGCCCAGCGAGGTGGCGCATGGACTCGCCCACGGGGGAGTCCACTCTCATTAAATGTAGAGGACAGATAGAGATTGGAGACAAAGATGTTGTGTGATTAATTTTGTTTATGTGTTAAAAAGGGAAACAATTTATTGGAGTGCAAATGGGTTGCAGGTTTGTCTTTGGGGAAGAAGTTGCTGAGGACTTGGAAGCCAGCACAGAGGGAGTGGTTGATGAGACTCCAAGGCAGGGGAGGAGAGGACCCCGAGCTATGAAGAAGCAGTGAGGAGGAGTGTCACGTGCTTCTGCAGAGGTGGTGAAGTGCCACAGTTATTCGAGGAAATTTATGGTGCAGCAGCCAGGAGAGCTGTGGATGACCCTAGTAGGAGTAGGGAGGCACCATAGTTGTTCAAGGAATCTTCATGGTAGCAGCCTGGAGGAGCTGCAGAGGATCCTGGTGTTTAAGCCCTGAGGAACCTGAAGTTGTCAGGGTAGTGAAATAGTTCTAACTGATCACTTGTATGGAGGTGAGAGTGTTTGTCATTAGCGTGAACGACGCAGTGAGAGGTGAGTGATCGTTTGCCATTTATGTGCCAAGAGGTGTATATTGAAGTTTAGAGCTACAGACGTAGGCAGGAGTACCTACAGATATATATGTATTCTAAGACTGATAGAATGGTCGATTGATTCGTTGTGTGGCACGGATCATTTATACTGATATATATATATGTATGTTATTGCATTCAAATGCTGATTTGCCTTATATGTGTTTATAGGTATATATATATGTATACATTCTCTTGATGGTAGTGTAACATTATATGGTAAGACTTAATCTACTTGAGGAGGTTGATAATATTAGGTAATACCAAGAGATAGGATACCACTTAGCAAGCTGAGGATAGAGTTCTGATGGTGTTGGAGTGCAACCTGATTATAATAGTACAGAGTATAGGATTCATCATTATTATTATATGTATGCGTGTATTGTTATGTACTTCGTCCAGTAAATGTACCCAAATTTGCTGGTGTTTGCACTTGTCCCAGTGAGGCTTCCCAGGAAACAGAAAAAGAAGGAGAGAGAGAGCAAGAAACAGGAACCACTGCTGTGGACAGGGTAAGACAGAAGTCTAGTAAGACAAAGGGGATTGAGGAGGTCATATTCCATAAGGAGAGAGTGGGGAGTCACAGCGGCTCGAGTGGGTGTGTGCACGTGACAACAAGGCTGCGTGTTGGAGCCGCATCCCCTAAACGTGTGACGTTGAGCCCCTCTCCAAGAGCCAGAAGTGCCTAGTGTGATCTAGTGAAATATGAGCATTTGTCGAGTTGTGGGTTGGGTGGTCCGTCAGCGGTAACACCACCAAATCCAACACCGCAACACCACACACCTGCAGGAGTCAGTAACCCAACAGTCCACACACCTGCAGGAGTCAGTAACCCAACAGTCCACACACCTGCAGGAGTCAGTAACCCAACAGTCTACACACCTGCAGGAGTCAGTAACCCAACAGTCCACACACCTGCAGGAGTCAGTAACCCAACAGTCCACACACCTGCAGGAGTCAGTAACCCAACAGTCCACACACCTGCAGGAGTCAGTAACCCAACAGTCCACACACCTGCAGGAGTCAGTAACCCAACAGTCCACACACCTGCAGGAGTCAGTAACCCAACAGTCCACACACCTGCAGGAGTCAGTAACCCAACAGTCCACACACCTGCAGGAGTCAGTAACCCAACAGTCCACACACCTGCAGGAGTCAGTAACCCAACAGTCCACACACCTGCAGGAGTCAGTAACCCAACAGTCTACACACCTGCAGGAGTCAGTAACCCAACAGTCCACACACCTGCAACTGTCAATGACCCCCACAGTCCTCACACGCCAGACGACTCCCCCCCCCCCCTCCCAACACCAAACTCCTCTCCCACCAACACCAAACTCCTCTCCCACCAACACCAAACTCCTCTCCCACCAACACCAAACTCCTCTCCCACCAACACCAAACTCCTCTCCCACTAACACCAAACTCCTCTCCCACCAACACCAAACTCCTCTCCCACCAAACCAGACGACTCACCCCCATTCCAATACACACAGCCATTCACCCACAGACAACTGAGGAAGACGTATTATACCTCATCTGACACAATGTGTGGGGCTGCGGATTATGCTATGCTGACCTGATTTTATTTAGAGAGAGAGAGAGAGAGAGAGAGAGAGAGAGAGAGAGAGAGAGAGAGAGAGAGGGGGAGAGAGAGAGGAGTAGAGGACGAAAGCGCCACAGTGGCGTGCACAAGACATGAGAGTATGAGAGGAGGAAGGGGGGGGGGCTGGTAATCATGGTGTACCAGAAGTAGTGTCGGGTGTCAGTAAATATTCTCAGTTGGTTGTTCCTCACAATGTAGGTCAGGGGGGGGTAGTAAATGGGTTGTGGAATATGATGGGAAAAGAGGGAGGGAGAGATTTGACAAATCATGTACTGTTGTATCCACTTTAAAAAGTTCTCTCGTATTCCACTATTCTATTGGGATACTGAAAGGCATACTGAAATGTGAAACAAAGTAACCATCAATCTAATTTAACCTGTACTAGGCTCAAATAAGAAATCCTAAGCCTAGGAAAAGTTAGGTTTGATTTATGCCATTTTCTTTCTCGGGGCCTTCTACAAATGGTGCAAAACGAAGACTTTTTTTTCGGGAGCACAACAATCCATATTTTGTACTACCTTCCTTAGTAACTATAGCAACTGTCTTATCATTTCTGCATCATGGGTTAAATAATTTTGCTTCCTGACTAGGCTTCCGTTGACAATACCTCACTTGTCCAATTACATTAAAGTGTCAGCGGTTAGGCCCCGTGGGACTACAAGCTGTCAGATCCACTGGCTGCCACTGAAACCTTGCAACAATAATTACACGACAAGTTGTCGGCTGTCAGGGCCCCTGGGACAATAAGGTATCAGCTGTCAGTTCCTCGAGACAAGATATCAGCTGTCAGGTCCCTAGGGACAACAAGACGTCAGCGGTCAGGTCCCCAGGGACAACAAGCTGTCAACTGTCAGAAGCCCTGGGACATCAAGCTGTCAGGTGCAGACTATGAGTCACGATAATGTGGCTGAAGATGTGAAGACCAAACCCCACCCTAGAAGATGAAGAGACGACGACGTTTCGATCATCGCGTGTCACAATCGTCATTTTCAGTGTCATTTGAAATGACTGTCATTTTCGACTGTCACAATCGACTTGATAATGGTCCAGGACGGACCGAAACGTCGTCGTCTCCTCATCTTCCAGTGTGTGGTCTGGTCTTCAAGCTGTCAGCTCCCCCAGCTGGGACAACACGTTTACCTTACCTATAATTGTCTACGGGAAAGGGAACGGAATGATCAGGAGAAGGTGCCAAGCCATTACGACTATATAGCACTTGGAAGGGGTCAGGATAAGGATTTGGAATATGATGGGGGGGGGGGTAAAGGAATAGTGCCCAACCACTTGGACGTTCGGGGGATTGAACGCCGACCTGCATGAATCGAGACCGTCGTTCTACCGTCCAGCCCATGTGATTGGGCTGTGAAGTCTAGCTGTTTATGTCCAGTCTACTAGGCCTGTACCTGTTACGTTTTAGTTTAACTATCTGACGTTCAAATTCTTTGTCGAATCTGGCCTTAAAATTGTGGATGGAGGTGGTTTCCACAACTTTTTCTTTTACAGCATTCCACTTGTTAACTACCTGTAGAGGGTACGAGCACTTCCTTACTCCCCCCCCTCTTCGGCTCAATTGCATTTCCAACTTCCACCTGTGTCTTGTCCTACTTTCTCTCAATCTGAAGAGGCTATCCTTGTCCACCTTATCTGTTCCCTCGGTATCTTGTATGTTGTGATCGTATCCCCTGTTTCTTCTATCGTCTAGGGTTGTGAGATTTAGTTCCATTAGCCTAGCTTCGTAGCTTAACCCTTTTAGGTCTTAGCACCAATCTTATTGCAAACCTCTGTACTTTTTCAATTTTGTTTTTATGCTTAACGAGGTGTGAATTCCATGTCGGTGATGCGTATTCCAGTATTGATCTAACAAATGTTGAGTACGTTGCTTTGAAGGAGTCCTGATTCAAGTTTCTAAACGATGTTCTTGTATTTGACAGCGTCCCATATGCTGCCGATGTTATCCTGTTTATGTGTGTCTCCGGTGTAAGTGTTGGAGTTATATCCACTCTTAGATCCTTCTCTCTTTCTCTTTCCTGTAGCTGCCTTCCCCTTACGGTGTAAGTGCCTTCTGGTCTCTTCCTTTATTTAGCTATCAGATAATGACAGATTTTATGCTAAGATTTAAAAAGAGCTCAAACTTGGATGATGCAGACTAGGTATGTCAGTGTTGACCTGTGGAGTTGTGTACCTGCATGTGCTCCCGCCGGCGGCCACAATAGCCTCGCCTCACTGCAGAAAGCTCGGCTATCGAACCAGGGACCATTATAAACCGACTGCAAATTATTGACAAATAATATCAAATACGTTAACAGTAAATCGAGGTACACAACGTATACAGATTAGCGGCTCGAAACCGGCTTTATATCGTTAATTGGTAGGTAGTTGTGTGTGTATGGGTCTAAGACTAAGAGTGTACCTATTGTTCAAGGTACTGCTATGCGACTACCGAAACCCACGGTAAGCGGCCAAAACATGTACTCCAGCAGTATATAGCGGCTTGTCAGCCGCTGTATACTACTGATTCGTAATGAGTAAACCAAGTGGTGGTGGAGTGTCTGGTGTGGGCTTGGTGGAGGGGGATGAAGGGCGTCAAGACGGCGCCCGGCTTGCTAACCGACCCCGAACTTGTAATTAGGCTGCGCCGTGTATCATTCATTCTCACTCCCTGCTTGCATGCTCATGGCTATTGTCAAGTCTGCTCGAAGCTGTTCATGCTCTTTGATCTATAATTTCATTATATAGTTATTTTTTTTTTGCATCACCAAGTTCGAAGTAGTTTCAGTGTTTTGGGATGCTTTTTGTGTTGTAAAACTGTCACGAGTGGTGTGAGGGATTGTGTGCTTTGCTGATTAAGGAGACAGCAGTGAGCGACTCGCAAATCATCTCCTCTGACCGGGTGGGCGTCTATACCTGGGCGTCTATCCTTAACTGTGCTTCCCATATTTTTTTAACACAGGCGCGTGCATATGCCTTCTGACTCTGCAGCTTAGGCTTCCCCTTCCCGTGACTTGTGTTTAAGTCACTTGCAATGACTGGTTGAACCAGTCGTAGGTCCTCCTTATTTTGGATTTTGCCAGCAGTTAGGTGACGCTACAAAACTAAATCACTTGACTATCTTACATTAATCTGAGACTTCTTGGATTAGGATACCAAAAAATGTGACAATAATAGGCTATAAGGTCAACATAGGCAAAAATAAGATTTGTATATAGTCTGTGCTACAGTTAGGATAGTCAGTATATTTTACGGATAGGCTTAAGGGATGAGTGTGGTGGTGGATGGGTTAATTTGTGGATGGGTGAGTGTGGTGGTGTAAGTTAATCTATTACGTGCTTAAGGCCTTCACCTACACTTAAAAGCATAAAAAAGAAATGAATAGGTAGGGAAAGAGTAAGTCAGTAAGGCAGGCATTTTTAGCCTATAGTGGTTTATGGGTCAAGGTTTCTTCTCATCGTCCAGGTTCCTCTCCTACCACCATAAACACACTCAGTCTGCGTCTCTACCATCCTCATTATTTATTGCCTCATATTTATGTATTTAATTTGGCATCCCTCATACTTGCTACCACCAGTACCTTCCACCACAACCCTTCACTATCCTTCACTGGCCCCCCNTGGTCGAGGACGGACCGAAACGTCGTCGTCCCTTCACTTACTAGTGTGTGGTTTGGACAACTGTTTTCATAATGTGTGAGCAAAGTTCCAGCACACACTTGCTCGCGATGGGGAAGTGCCGAGCGTGGAGACTCAACTGTTGACTACAGTACTTTGTTAGTACCTGTTCTTATGACAAAGACATGTCTTTACTCGTGAAGGCCTCGAATAAGACAACTCTCTCTCTCTCTCTCTCTCTCTAATTATTTCAAGTAATTATTAAACCGTTGATTAGCGATTTTACTCACCATTACCTCACCCTTATCACCATATGTGTAACAACTTGTATGATGTATTACCTAAATCACGAATTCAATATTATTATTTATTTTAATGTATGATTAAACTACTCATAAAATGTACATATAAATAACAAAATAATATATTAAAGTGTTCAGAGCCAGTTATATATAGAGAGATGGACTACACAACCTAAATTTGTTGACAAAAAAAGACTATAAACAAACGCGAGAAAGTTGAGTATTGGATGTTGACCAATCCACACACTAGAAGATGAAGGGACGACAACGTTTCCAGAAAATAAAAATACTTCAGCCACGTTATTGTGACTCATCGCCTTGAGTATTGGATGTTTATATGTACAACGGTCCTTAATGTGCTCTACATTCTCATCTGGGAATGTGGAAAATATTGCATATATATTGTACGTAGCACCTTCATATTTACATTCCTATGTAAGGCAGAAACAACCATACATGTGGCAAATAATTTGGAAATTTTCATAGGAATAGGATAGGGATGGGCAGGTTATGACACTAGTGAATGATGGTGTCAGACGGAGGGGAGATGAAGCAGCATATCACCTCTCGATACTGTTAGCCTAGTGCATTTATTATGCACCCCGTACCCATCCTGTGGATAGTAACACCTTGTTATCCTCTGCCGTTTTCGATAACACGACAAAATATCCAATATGCCCCAGGCATCTCTGAAATATAGGAGATTGGTAAGCTGCAGTGAGCCTATTGGCCCATAGTGAAGTGCTTCACCTCACATCCGGTTGAAGATATATAAGTATACGAAAGGTATACAAAGTATACAAAGAAAAAAATATATAAATATAGTTTAGAAATATATAAAACATCAAAGAAATCCTAGCTGGGCTACTCCCCCAGCATGAACCGTTTGTTACCAGCATAATGACATAAGTTTATGTTCACTTAGTCTGACGATTTCAACTGAATCCTAAAAGGCCGCAATCATAACATAAGTCATGAAGGTTAAACGCGACTTACTTTAAATCTATCGTCGTTTACCTTAAACATATGACTGTGAAGAGTAGACTGAGTCAACGTTACTGATGACTTTGTTTTCATTTCAATTTAATTTAATAATTAATAACATGCTCTTGTATTCCGTCTCGAATAATAGATCACGTATATCTCCAATTGTTCATGATTTTGTTCTATATCAATATTAACCAGCTGATGCCATGAACAGTTGCTGGTGCATAAACAAACATGTAGTGTTGCCAACACATTCTGACTTGTGCATTCCTATCATTGTTATCAGAAAATATATTCACCGCGAACGTTCCTGGCGGATATTTTATTTTCTGGGGAGTGGTGGGGGTAGGGAGGGAATTATCAAGGGAAAGCGCCAAGCCAAGGAGGGGGGTTAGGATAATTCATTTATTATGTACCCCATACCCATCTTGTGGGAGGTAGTGGAAAGGGTTACAGAGGCACATAATGGGCTCAGGGACTGAACTCCACAATTCATTTAGTTAAGCAAGGAAAGAATGTTTATTGGTTTGGTTCGTGGGATGAATGTGGGGGGGGGGGAGAAGGATGGGTAATCTTAGAGTTTCAGGTCCAGTGGGTCAGGGTCGTGGGATGGGTAATGAGTTCTGTTCCCGGGGATTAGGGGGGGGGGTTTATATTTACCCAGAGCTGACCTTTAATTGAACAATTTCACTTTTTCTTCATTCTAACAGAAACTTAACACTTTCGCGTACTGAGGACTCAGCATTGAGTCCTCCGTAAAACAGGGGCAAGTCCGCCGAGGACTCAGCATTGAGTCCTCCGTGCGGCAACTTTAGTGGCGTTTTCGGGACGGTCTTGCTGTGGTTTTGGACATTCTATGCATATACACTTGTAGGGAATTTCATTGCGAATACATTGATACCCAAATGAAAGTCCTAGGACCAGAATTGAGGTAACAAAGTTGAAAACAGATTACGCATTTTATTGGTCTTTATTAGCGCTCAAGGCGGGTAACTTTCTGTCACTTTCCGTGCTTGTTGTGGATGGTACGCAGGGCTTTTGGGCTTTATATTTGCATGCTTCTGTAGGGAATTCTATTGCGAACATAATGATACCAAAATGAAAGACTTAAGACGAGAATTGAGATGTCCAAAGTGAAGAGTGTACACATTTTATTGCTCTTGTGCGCTCCCGGGTAACTTTCTCTCACTTTCTCTGTTAGTTGCGGATGGTAAGTCGGGCTTTTGGAGTTTATATGCATTTAGTCCTGTAGAGAATTCTATTGCGAACACATTGATACCAAATTGAAAAACCTAGGATGAGAATTGAGATGACAAAGTTCAAAAGAATATATACTTTTCAGAATGAGAAGCACCTTGGGATGGCGCAGCGCTCTCTTTCTTGTAACCGCGACCTGTTTTCATCATGTTGGCGGGTGGAGATCGCTGCTGTTTTTATATTATATGCATATAGGCCTGTTGGGAATTCTATGGCGAACACATTGATACCAAAATGAAAGACCTAGGACGAGAATTGAGTTGACAAAACTGAAAAGAGTGTAAACATTTTATCACTCTTGCGCGCTCCCGGGTAACTTTCTCTCACTTTCTCTGTTAGTTGCGGATGGTATGCCGGGCTTTTGGAGTTTATATGCATTTAGTCCTGTAGACAAATCTATTGCGAACACATTGATACCAAATTGAATATCTTAGGACGAGAATTAAGCTGACAAAGTGGAAAAGATTATACACTTTTCAGAATTTACCGCGCTCTCCCTTGCGCTCCCGCGGAACGCTCAGTGCATCCTGGGGTAGTGGGGAGGTTCCGCGCACGGTGCGTCAAAGTGTTAAGATAATTGTGCTCAGAAAAACCATACTGATATTCTCTTTTTCCGTAGCTGTCATCACATAAATTTGTTAGTTGGAAATTTGGAAATAAGAATGAAATGTTACTCCCACGAACATTAAAACCATTACATGACTCAGTTCTGATACAAAATATAACATGATCCGTTATTGAAAACTCTACTTTGTATCGAGTCTTTATCCTCCGGTTGCATAAATGGGCATTCTCATCCACCAGCTAATTTTTCGGCTAGTGACCCATTTCTGCCTACGTATTTCTTGAGCCTATAGTAAATGAGTCGAAGTATTTCTAACAGGGACTCATCCTCCTACTAGAATATAAAAGCATAATTACAAGTTCTGATGTAGTTGAATATCACGAGTGTGTACACATCATTGAAATGTCTTTGCTGCATGTTAACCAAGGATTATTCCTTCCACAGTTTACATAGAATCAATCACCGTTCTGTTCCAATGACACCTATGGACTTACCCAGTCAACATGAGGCTACACAGAGATAACAGTCACAGCAGTCAGTTTTCATGTTAACCACAGACTTACTTGTAACCTGGAGCACAGTTATCATGTCTGACCGCGTTTAGTACCAGCTCCTCTCAGCAGTGATCACATGCCTTGGAAGGTTTCTCTGCTCACATAAACAGCAGGCAGTCTCAGCAGTGATAACATTGTGGGGTTTCTCTACCACACATAAACAGCAGGCACTCTTAGCAGTGTTCATGTCATCGGGGATATTCTCTCCCCACATATACATAAAGAATCATCCACGGCAGAACTCATATTTCGTCCGGTAATTTCTCCCTGCCTGCGTATTGTGCAAAGACCTGAAGCAGCATCTTGCAGGTGGAGAGGATAATGACGGACATCACAGTGCACAACACACCCACCTGCAACATATCAACATTATGAAGATTACAATATTTTCTGAATTATATCGAAGGTAAGACATTTAATTTCAGAGGGAGTCGAGATAAAACACATCGAAAGTTATATGATATTGCGATGCTAACAAGTTTTGCACAACATAGAATGGCATTACATCTTTGTCGCATCTGAGTGCTAACCACATTAAGGTGTAGTTAGTTACCCGGTGTAGCGTGACATTTGACATTCGTGCTGTAGCCAATCAGAATTCCCCGACGCAGCATAGGCCCGGCTCCGGTTGGCTTACTGCACAAAGACCCTCAACGGACCTAACCACAAAGAGGTTACGGCCCTCCGCCTTAACTGACGGTTATGAGGAAAAGTAAAGGCAGACTAGTACCCTCCGAGCTTGGACTGTGAGAGGAGCAGTGAGGAAGCCTCAAGTACCCTAGTACTTCTACTTACGGCATAAATGATGAATTGTAAGTATGCATAGTTATAACTAATATATAACCCAGGATTACCATGCTCTATTTCACCGCATTTCCTTGTGAACGCTTTAAGATATTTATGAAAATTTAGTTTGGCCCCAAAAAAGTTCTATTGAGTTTGCATGTGTTCCCCCCCCCCCCACCTTCTCCCTTTAATGGCACTTCTTTGGAACAGGTTTCTACTGTCGTTGTACATAGCTTGTCAAGGTGTTGGTTTAGGTTCATTTTGTTCGGTTTTGATTTAAGTTTATGTTTTCCATTTTTTATTTCCAATTATTACTTAACATTATTTAACTTTTTGTCTTGCTAAATTATCTTTTACGGTTGTCTGCCCTGAGTACCACACGTCTGTTACCTGTGCAAGATTGGCCGGTTTAGGCACTTTCGTCATATGTTTTGACGGTTTAGGCACTTTCGTCACATATTTTGACGGTTTAGGCACTTTCGTCACATATTTTGACGGTTTAGGCACTTTCGTCACATATTTTGACGGTTTAGGTACTTTCGTCACATGTTCTGACGGTTTAGTCACTTCAGTCACATATTTCGACGGTTAATTAAAACACTTTTGTCATGTATTTCGACGGTTAATTAAAGCACTTTTGTCACATATTTTGACGGGTAAGACACTTCTGTCACATGTATCATGCAGGCCGTCACCAACATATCGAAGATTTGATACATCATTGCTTTGATTCAAATGCCGATAAAGCTAGGTTCGATTTTCGGATCTTACATAATTGGAGGTCGGTCTAATTTATCTATAGGACAGATATTTACAAATAGTCAAATTGTACTCTCTTAGTAAAGGGCGATTCAACAATTCGTTTGAATATATTACTCTTCATTCGTAATATTTCACGTGTTTGATATCAGTGAATGCTACGTTTTTTGTTATCGTATCCTATTGTACGAGTCACAAATTGCAATCCCGTGCTTGATGTTAATAGTTGTGTTTGTTAAGTTTTCCATGCAATGTTAACTTGGGTCATAAGATTTTTTTTAGGATTTCAATTTAGTTATTTGTATAAAATGACAATAAGTACATTTTAATTTTAACTGACTGCGACCACTTCCCTGTATCTTTTTGTAATATCAAATAGCTAAGTGGAAATGAGTGGATATGCCGCTATCCGTTATGGTAACCAACGTAAGAAATGGATCGTGCTATGAAAAATAGCGGTTCATCAAAATTCACGTTGTCTGTGCTTCGGTCGGTTAGGTTAGGGAGAGGCCTGGGTTCGGCCTGGTTAAGACGTTGGATTTTGTACGTTATGGCCAATCAATAGAACACATAGGCCGACCCCACCCCCTATTTCTTTCGGTCATACCTGAGAAAGATTGTACTAGTATTAATAGTTCAGTTATTAGGTTTCCAGTTCTTAAAATGAGTTTCAACGAGGCTTCTATTTCGCTAAAACGGCCAGCTATATCATTCGTGTTTCGTATGCAGTACAAATACACAAGAGCCTCTTGGCTTCACGTCAAGTATTTAGCTTAGTACGTGTGACAGGGAGTGTTGTTGAAGCTAGAAATAGAAACCTGAGTGACGACCAACCCCATTCCTATGTGTAGGTGTGAGATCTCCATCTTGTTTACACTTATTGCTGCTCCTGGTATTGGAGGTGTGGAAGATAAGTGGCGAGAAAGCTTTTTCGGTTAGTCTAAGCTCCATAATAGTCCCAATTAAAGCATATTTATGTTTCGGTTTAAACATAAATATGTAATTGTTTAAACATAAATATGTAATTGTTTAAACATAAATATGTAATTGTTTAAACATAAATATGTAATTGTTTAAACATAAATATGTAATTGTTTAAACATAAATATGTAACTGAAGCGTAGTAATTGTAGAGTGCTCTGTATTCATTTCTTTAGATGTTTTAGCTGTAACTTTTTTAATTCATTACTCATGATAGTCCAATACCGGAATACAATGGATGAAACAGCGCATACTTCAACTGCTGTATCATAAATCATCAAATGCAATAGAAGCATTACTAAAAAAAATATAATCGTTGTGAGCCTGAATCTTCACTCATCTTGTGTAATGACTTTCCATCGTCGAGGACAGAACTCTCGTTAGTTTAATTGAGCACCACCTAGCCATCAACTGACCTTGCTGGATGCAACTCACAAGAGTTGCCTTGCTCACAGTTATCTACTTACTGTTAGGTGAACAATGGCATTTGGTTTAGGTAAACCGTTTCAATCTACATGAGAATTACCACCAGGACCAAGCGGTTGTGCCGACTGTAAATGGCAAGTAAATATTTGGTCGAAAGTACCAGTATGTAGTGATGGACCACCAGAGAGTTCACGTTTTGTAGTTTTAATTTGAGTCCGGAAAAAATAACGCTAAAAACCGACCAAACATTCCTAAGACAGTGTATACAGCACGTATAGCCCGCCGGGCTATAAGGCCTATGATAGGCCGCAGACAGCATGTATAAGGCCTGGGATTGCTAGGATAGGTTAGATTACGTTAAGTCCTTTTTCATGTTGCGGTTAGGAAAGTTTCCTATTTGGCATAATTCAATAATACAAAACGTACACATTTTAGTGATCCGTTACTTACTACATATTGGTAATTTGGACCAAATATTTACTACATGTGTTGTACTACCCTTTTACGAGGATGGCAGCCCGTCCTCTTACAAATTTCGTCGCTTGACTATTCACTGCGATAAGTTCCATCCCGCGACTCGCATTCAATCCCTGTCGGAAGTGTGGCAGACTCGGTCGTGCTGCAGTCTGGGTGACTTAGCGTGGCGGGTGGCGCCGCGAGTTGCTCTGCAATATTGGTTACGTGACGAGGACACGCGAGGCCTGCAGCTATCCTAGTGACTCACTGGCCAGACCTCGCTCAATACCGCATTCACACCTCCACGGTGAACTCTTTGTCACTTTATTGAGTAAGACTTCATCAATGGATTTTAAAATCTACCTCGTCTAACCGAGCCCAACTTAACGTAACTCGACCTGTTCTAGTCTTACCCACCCTAACATATCATAGCATCACCAAACCCAGCCTTATCTAATGATATATGCGGTGTTAACTATTAGAAATCTATCTCTGTGCGGAACGTGTGTTGCGGGTGAAGGCTAATGGGTGAGTGAGCGTGGATGTTCGGGTTTGCACCCAGACGATATCGGTTAACAGTTATCTCTTTACCGAATTATCCCGAATTTGATTCCCAGCAGGACGAAACGTTAGAGCATGTTCCCTTACATCTGATGCACCTCTGTTCACCTAGCAGTAAATAGGTACCTGGGAAGTTAGGTTACTTGTAAAGTTGGATAAATGTTAGTCGTTGGCCAACATGCGATGGGCAAGCATGTTTTCAGGTTTGGCGCGGTGGGTCATGTGGGAGATCGCTTGGGCAGACTATTACACGATTGGGGCCTTGATAAGTCTGATAGTTTTTCCTAGAGAAAATTAAAATTATTAATAAATATCCATATATATTCATCAAAATTATACATGTTTTGAAAATAAATTGTGTATAAGATACGTCCATATTAGTACAGCAGATAGCTGCGATGGAATTACTATGGATAAGGTGATCAGTTACATCCTGCTATCAGTTACATTCTGGTAAAGCCACGTAATGTACTGACACAGGATTAACCGCGTTACCTTGGTACTATGTTACCTTGGTACTATGTTACCTTGGTACTATGTTACCTTGGTACTATGTTACCTTGGTACTATGTTACCTTGTTGGTGGCTTGCCGACCTAATCGTAGTGCCACGACGACATTTAGCATTTCTTTATTGTATGGCACCAGTACTTTTCCAGTTTACAACTCGTGAGTTCCAGCTCTTGAGCCAGGAATCAGCAGTTTATTTAATGTGATGGGATTTGTTACAACCTATTCTAGCTGTCGAACATTAAATTAATAACAGCCTAATGATATCACATGACAATACACAGCAAAATATTTACAACCTCTTGAGCAAAAATTTCCCACACAAAAGATATTTGAGGTATTAAAAAAAGATTTAGAAAATCCAAAGGGAGTTACAATGCATTTTGTTTGTGTATATTTTACTATATTAATTATCTTTTGTCCTTATTGACAATTGAATTAATACCTGGTGCAGATAAGCAGCAAGTGTTATTGGGAAGAGATAGCGTAAGGAGCGTGAAATATATATGCCTATATCTTTACTTATAGATGATGACATAAGATCTTACAACAACCAGCAAACAGTAGACGAGCATCTTGCCTTGACCCAATAGCCTAAATATGTAAGTAACCTTGACCAACCAGACAATATCATTGTGACACGAAGCCGTAAAAACGATTATGCAATCAGCATAATTAATAATTTGAAAATAATGATGTATCCAGGGACATAAAGAAAACATTAATTGCATATTAAAACTAAGCAATATTCATATAAAATTTAAAAGTGACCTCACCTTGATCATTTGATACCTGTAGATCTTGGAGTACACCTTGTAGACATCAGTGCTGTTGTCTGTAAACGTGTCGTTCCAACTGTACCAGTCTTCGGTAGTATTGCTTACAGTGTCGCTGTAATCTGTGCTGTATGTGTAGGTTTCAGCAAGGGTGTCATTTTCTGATTCTCTTGAATTTGTGACGTTTGATTGATTATTAGGTCTAATAATCCCTTCTAGGGCATTGTTACTGAGTGTTCTTCCCTGAAGAACACTCTTAAAATTCCGAGTTGTAGGTTTCAATTGTTCATCTTGTTCATGCTGTATCTTTGGTGCGACTGTAACATTGTTGATACTAGGCAGAAGCGGTTTAGTCTGGCCGGATGGCGTGACTTGTGCGTGTGTAGACATAGTGTTGCCTGGCGCGCGGTGCATGACGGGCGACGGCGACACTACTGACGGCGGGAGGGTCGACCATATAGCAGCCAGCCGCGTCATCAGGAGGCAAGAAGTGTGTATACTGCTGCGAGTCACCATTCTGGCACGAGAAAATACGAGCGTTATTAATCATCTGGCAACACACACACACACTAAGAAGAAAATGCGTATATTTACGTATATGTGTGATAATTACACAAGTACATATTCCTTGCTTAAATCATTCGGAGAAAAGCTTGACATGTTGGACTATACATACGCACTTACCAGAAGTTATCTTGCCCGAAACGCTATGCGTACTAGTGGCTTTAGGTATTGTATGTATTACCTCTATCTATAAATCAATCAGAATGTTTGTAACTGCATCTATGTATGTACTTTCCCTAAATAAATTATTATTATTATTATTATTATTATTATTATTATTATTATTATTATTATTATTATTATTATTATAAGTAGTTTTGTTTATGCTGAATATTATACTTGAGTTTCGTCCGTCATTCATGAGTACACTTGTATCTTTGGATTAAGTTTCCACCTGTGTCCCGTTGTTCGCGTCCCACCCGTGCTAAACAGAAAATCTTTATCTACCCTGTCAATTCCTCTGATAATTGTATAGGTAGTGATCAAGTCCCCTAACTCTTCTCTCTTCCAATGTCATGAGGTTCAGTTCCACCAATCTACCTTCGTAGCTAATACCTCTCAGCTCGGGAATAGCCTGGTGGCATACCTCTGAACGTTTTCTTACTTCGTTTTGTATATAACTAGATGTGGACTCCAGACTGGAGCCGCATATTCCAGTATTGGTCTGACATATGAGGTATACAAGGTTCTGAATGATTCTTTACACAAGTTTCTGAAGGCAGTTTTTATGTTTGCCAGCCTTGCATACGCCGCTGATATTATCCTTTTGATGTGGGTTTCAAGGGACAAGTTTGGTGTGATATTAACTCCCAAAGATTTCTCTCTTCCTAACTCCTGAAGGATTTCCTCTTCCAGCTGGTACCTTATGTTTGGCCTCCTGCTCCCTACGCCTATCTTCATCACTTTGCACTTGCTCGAGTTAAACTCTAGTAGCCATTTGTTGAACCATTCCTCCAGTCTGTTCAGGTCATCCTGTAGCCTCTTGCAGTCCTCCTCTGTCTTAATCCTTCGCAAAATTTTAGCATCAGCAACACGTATATCAGAAACAAGATAGGGTCTAGTACAGAACCCTGTGGGACTCCACTGGTGACATCACGTCAGTCTTCAACCCGCTCTCGCACAAGACAGCACATATATGACTTATTGCTTATAGTCACTATTTCACTTATAAATAAGTATATATGTGACGTATTCCAAGCCATATTTTTCTCAAGGCACTAACTTTTTCTCTCAGTTTATTAAACAATAGAGGTTTTATATAAAATTTGACAATATCCTGAGTTACTTTACAATTTTTTAGATATTTTAGTTTTGTTTAAACTGTAATATCAATATAGGTATAAGTTCAGTACTAATTGTAATATCTTAACATACTAAGAAGGTTAGGTTAGGTTGTGGTTTTATATTCAGCTTTTCAAGGTAAACTCAAATATTCACAATAAATTAGTATGTCACATATGCACTTATTCATAAGCAAGATATTGACTATAAGCAAGTGAGAACGGGTTGCAGTCTTAGGTCATCCCTCACAGTAACTCTCAGCTTCCTGTTGTTTAGGTACTCCTTATCTAGTGGAGCACTTACTCCACTTATTTATCACTTACTCCAGCTTGTTTCTCCAGCTTGTACAACAACCTTTTATGGGGTACTGTGTCAAACGCTTTCTGACAGTCAAAGAAAATGCAGTCTGCCCATCCTTCTCTTTCTTGCTTAATGCTTGTTTCTTGGTCATAGAATCTAATAAACATGTGAGACACAACTTGCCGTGTGTGTGTGTGTGTGTGTGTGTGTGTGTGTGTGTGTGTATGTGTGTATGTGTGTGTGTGTGTGAGGCAAGCAAAAATAACAAAGCACATACAACACCATACGGAAATGAAGGAAAGGTTGGAGGGAGAGGAGAGGAGGGAAGGGTCGAAGAAAGAGAGGAGGGAGTGGAGAGGAGAAGACTGAAGTAAGGGGAGTGAAGAAGGGTGGACGGAGGGAAGGTGGGAACAAACATCGTGTTGGGTATTGGGCGGGGTGCTGCTCTAAACATGTCGTAACGTGTTTATTAGACCCACGTGGGCGATCATCATTTGTGGCCTCCACGCGCCGGAGGGAGAGAGAGAGAGAGAGAGAGAGAGAGAGAGAGAGAGAGAGAGAGAGAGAGAGAGAGAGAGAGAGAGAGAGAGAGGGGAGAAGGTAAGGTAAGATAATTATCAGAGAAAGCCTAAGCAATTACGACTATACACACTTGGAAGGATTATGAAAAGAGGGAGGAAGAGAGAGTAAAAGAGCCTCGCTCTCGACAGAAACAGATCATGAGACTGACTTAATATAATAATTCATGTCTATGTATGTCTAACTGACAGTCGTACACATATACACAGTCAGGCTTCCACACACAGCCTTTGCCTCAAGCTCCTTCAATCCACACTGAACTTCGTGTTTTCTAAGACCCAGTTGCGATTATATCTTCTCGTTCTGCTTTACTTTCACTGGAGAAGACTTTTTCTTCACTTCATCTATTACTTAGTAGGGGGGAGGGAGAGTACGTTTTAGTGGGTGTGGTGTGCTTTACTGGGCATATGAGGGCGTAGGTAGGAGTTCTTCCGCAGGTGTGGGCGGATATGGTGTGTCTTGACGGGTGTGGGAGGACATGGTGTGTCTTGATGGGTGTGGGCGGACATGGTGTGCCTTGGTGGGTGTGGGCGCTTGTCTCTGAAAGATGTGCTGTGGACTGTTGGCATGTCCGAGTAGGTCCATTATATTTTAATCAACTAAATTGCTTTCATAAACGACTCAATATTATAAAACAGAATAGAAAAACATAACAGTTAGACTTTGTTGTTAAATTTAATGATATACATTTTAACATATCTTAGCGCGTGTAAGAATTGTGTAGACTTAACGAAGTTTCCCCTTTCCACGCAGATAAACATTGTAAATAAGCGAAAAGAAAGCGGAATGAATCTACAAGTTCAGTTGCTTTCAGGACCATCTAATTATACAACTTACTCTCACAACTACTTTCCCCTCTCTCTCCCTTCATATGAATGGTTCCCCTTACATTTTATTTATTAATTAATTTTCTCTCATCCACTTCCTAATCCAAACAATTGCTCTCTTTCCCTCTAATGACTAAAATATTATTTTTTTTCCCCATCTTAAGCGCCTTCACATGTACATACATACATACATACGTATGTATGTATGTATGTATGTACGTATACATACATACATTTACATACATATTTATGTAAATATATATGTATGCATGTAAATATACATACATATTTAACACGGGTTGCTTCCGCCGCATGTTAATTAACGTAATTATTACTAGTCAAGGCTTGCTGCAGGAGAAATATTATAAATTATCATTAAGACTAGTTTACCCATAAGACTGCAGGTTAATGATCCCCCATGTGAGTGCTACAAGGTCACTCACTGAACGGTGCTTGGTCACGTGATTCATTTGATCGTGACGTCATAGTGTTGTGAATTCCCGTTTTCTTTTCCTCCCTCGCAACACTTTCTTGAGCAAACAAATATGAATAAATATAAGTAGTTAGTTGGTAATTAATACAAGCACACTCGCCCACCTGTGTGATTTTACATTTCCAACTCACCCACCTGCAACATGGTGTTATTTCCCCAACTCTTCCACCACTGGCTATTTCATCCTGTCATTCACGCTTTGCATGCTTTATAATTGTAATTAATATAATTTATGTTCTATTTAAGCACCTGCACACTTAATGCTCGTTCTATTCACAATTGCATACTTTTTGCTCGTTCTATTCGCACACCTGCGGCCACTTGAACACTATGCTTCCCCTACTTTATTTCAGAATCATAGTATCCAATATCCGGGTCCCTGGATTCCAATATCAGCCTTTCATACTAAAATTATAGTACTTATAATAAGTATTTGGTTGAACGTACCAATGTGTACTGTTGGACCCCCCCAAAATTGTTTTTCATTATTGAAATAGTCCAGAAGGCATCTTGAAAATTGGAAAATTAACTTAAACTAATCTAAGCTGTCCAAGTACTCCTAGGCCAATGTATGTTATTTTAAGCTTAATATAGTACATATATGTGCTGTACTAAACCTAGAAATATCTATGTTTAGTTTTTTTTTGTCTGTTATATAAATTAATAGTACAAAAAGTTAACTTTAGTGAGGTCCAACAGAACATACTGAAACGTTTGACCAAATAGTTGCTGTAAGTTTTATCATTTTAGGAGAATCGGTCTAAATGGGTAGCATGGGTCTGTCCGTCGGGGGCAGGCAACCTGTTCGTCTCTCAGATCAACCTGTCCTCCTACAAAGAACGTCGCTTTTTGCTCTCATGCATTACCTAAGGCGAAAAATTATTGTACTAGAATGGAAGGGACTTGCGAAAGTGACGTACTGTCGCGTTTNATATACTAATATGGAACATAAAGCGCAGACACTCCATGCCTATCATTTTTTTTTTTTGTTTCTACCACAGACGTGGCCACACATTTACAATGCTAACCAGCATATATACATTTTCTCTGTCCTCGGACAGGATGAAATCAGTTAAACATATAGTTCAGGGTGCCTACCAGTAAAAGGACCCAGTCTATGAACTTAATCCCTAATGATTAAAAAATGTCGAACCCACGCCTTATTCAAAGTAAAACCAAAACGTATCTACTGTAATTTCATCCTCAAGTTTCCTACCTTGTGCGTCAAACTCCACTGTATCTTGTACTACCCACTTTCCCAATATTAGTACTTAAGACGTATATCTTCACCAGTGTAATCACTTCTGTCAATTTATTATTGTAGTTATATGTTGATATAAGTTTTGCTACAGTGTACCTCTTCATCTAACCTGATACGTTAGACTAAGGACCTGCCCGAAATGCTATGCGTGTTTAGTGGCTTTGCATGAATGTAAAAATACCAATCTTATGTATCTCACAAACTCATTGTACCTCCTTGTAAATAAAAATTATTATAGTTAATAATTATTATGATTATTATATTGGGGAAACTGTAGCACAAGATAAGCGTGAGTTTGAAGCACAAGGAAGGAAACTGAGGGTGAAATTAGGGACTTTTTGGTTTCATTTTCAATAAGGTATTGGTTGGACAATTTTTTAATTCATTACGAAGTGAGTTCCATAGACTGGGACCTTTTATTTGCATGGAGTGTTGCACAGATTTAGTCTGACTCTGGGGTAATTCCTCCCCTAGTCTGTTTTGACTGTTTGACTAGTTGATTTTTTTGGGGGGGAGGGGGTATCAAAGATATATTTATTTTTGGTGCGAAGCTCATGTTTTTTTATTTGTTATTTTTTTATTTATTTATATAGACAAGTTCTTACATTCTTGTACAACCACTAGCATGCATAGCATTTTGATGTAATAATAATAAACCATTTGCTTCATGTTACAACACTTGAAATAAACTTATGATTGAAATAAATAAGCTTCTGCTAGGCAATAAAAAATTGTTCGAAATGAATTATTCGAACACTCCCCGGTTAAACTAATGGCTGTGGAGGGATTCAAGGAACACACTCATAGCCTCTGGACTGCGTAAAATGTACAAAGTACAGAAATTCTTAACACTAGCAGATATAATAACACAACACTCTTTGCTGTTAAATTAAGTGCCGTTAAACTCAGAAAATCTTCAACTAAAAACAACATAACACATATATTTACTGTTGCTTCTCTGTATTCGGTACTGTACTGGAAGGACAGAAACCTGTCCTGCTATTAATCAGCCCAACGGTAACAATCAGATAAATATAAGTCAATAATTATATGTCTAAATGTTAAACTGTTGCTGGTCTTGTAGTACTCGTACTGTTGGCTGGTCTTGTAGCGCTCGTACTGTTGGCTGGTCTTGTAGCGCTCGTACTGTTGGCTGGACTTGTAGCAATCATACTGTTGGCTGGTTTTGTAGTACTGGTACTGTTGGCTGGTCTTGTAGTACTCGTACTGTTGGCTGGTCTTGTAGCGCTCGTACTGTTGGCTGGTCTTGTAGCGCTCGTACTGTTGGCTGGACTGTAGCACTCATACTGTTGGCTGGTCTTGTAGTACTGGTACTGTTGGCTGGTCTTGTAGTACTCGTACTGTTGGCTGGTCTTGTAGTACTGGTACTGTTGGCTGGTCTTGTAGTACTTGTACTATTGGCTGGTCTTGTAGTACTGGTACTGTTGGCTGGTCTTGTAGCACTGGTACTGTTGGCTGGTCTTGTAGCACTGGTACTGTTGGCTGGTCTTGTAGTACTTGTACTGTTGGCTGGTCTTGTAGTACTTGTACTGTTGGCTGGTCTTGTAGTACTTGTACTGTTGGCTGGTCTTGTAGTACTTGTACTGTTGGCTGGTCTTGTAGTACTTGTACTGTTGGCTGGACTTGTAGCACTCTTACTGTTGGCTGGTCTTGTAGTACTCGTACTGTTGGCTGGTCTTGTAGCACTGGTACTGTTGGCTGGTCTTGTAGTACTCGTACTGTTGGCTGGTCTTGTAGTACTCGTACTGTTGGCTGGTCTTGTAGTACTCGTACTGTTGGATGGTCTTGTAGTACTTGTACTGTTGGCTGGTCTTGTAGTACTCTTACTGTTGGCTTGACTTGTAGCACTGGTACTGTTGGCTGGTCTTGTAGCACTGGTACTGTTGGCTGGTCTTGTAGCACTGGTACTGTTGGCTGGACTTGTAGTACTCGTACTGTTGGCTGGTCTTGTAGCACTGGTACTGTTGGCTGGTCTTGTAGTACTTGTACTGTTGGCTGGTCTTGTAATACTGGTACTGTTGGCTGGTCTTGTAGCACTGGTACTGTTGGCTGGTCTTGTAGTACTGGTACTGTTGGCTGGTCTTGTAGCACTGGTACTGTTGGCTGGTCTTGTAGCATTGGTACTGTTGGCTGGTCTTGTAGTACTGTTACTGTTGGCTGGTCTTGTAGTACTTGTACTGTTGGCTGGTCTTGTAGTACTTGTACTGTTGGCTGGTCTTGTAGTACTTGTACTGTTGGCTGGACTTGTAGTACTCGTACTGTTGGCTGGTCTTGTAGCACTGGTACTGTTGGCTGGTCTTGTAGTACTTGTACTGTTGGCTGGTCTTGTAGTACTCGTACTGTTGGCTGGACTTGTAGTACTCGTACTGTTGGCTGGACTTGTAGCACTGGTACTGTTGGCTGGTCTTGTAGTACTCGTACTGTTGGCTGGTCTTGTAGTACTGGTACTGTTGGCTGGTCTTGTAGTACTGGTACTGTTGGCTGGTCTTGTAGTACTGGTACTGTTGGCTGGTCTTGTAGCACTGGTACTGTTGGCTGGTCTTGTAGTACTCGTACTGTTGGCTGGTCTTGTAGTACTGGTACTGTTGGCTGATCTTGTAGTACTCGTACTGTTGGCTGGTCTTGTAGCACTGGTACTGTTGGCTGGTCTTGTAGCACTCGTACTGTTGGCTGGTCTTGTAGCACTGGTACTGTTGGCTGGTCTTGTAGTACTGGTACTGTTGGCTGGTCTTGTAGTACTTGTACTGTTGGCTGGTCTTGTAGCACTGGTACTGTTGGCTGGTCTTGTAGTACTCTTACTGTTGGCTGGTCTTGTAGTACTTGTACTGTTGGCTGGTCTTGTAGCACTGGTACTGTTGGCTGGTCTTGTAGCACTGGTACTGTTGGCTGGTCTTGTAGTACTGGTACTGTTGGCTGGTCTTGTAGTACTTGTACTGTTGGCTGGTCTTGTAGCACTGGTACTGTTGGCTGGTCTTGTAGTACTTGTACTGTTGGCTGGTCTTGTAGTACTTGTACTGTTGGCTGGTCTTGTAGCACTGGTACTGTTGGCTGGTCTTGTAGTACTCTTACTGTTGGCTGGTCTTGTAGTACTCGTACTGTTGGCTGGTCTTGTAGCACTGGTACTGTTGGCTGGTCTTGTAGTACTTGTACTGTTGGCTGGTCTTGTAGTACTGGTACTGTTGGCTGGTCTTGTAGTACTTGTACTGTTGGCTGGTCTTGTAGTACTTGTACTGTTGGCTGGTCTTGTAGTACTCGTACTGTTGGCTGGTCTTGTAGCACTGGTACTGTTGGCTGGTCTTGTAGTACTCGTACTGTTGGCTGGTCTTGTAGTACTTGTACTGTTGGCTGGTCTTGTAGTACTTGTACTGTTGGCTGGTCTTGTAGTACTTGTACTGTTGGCTGGTCTTGTACTCGTACTGTTGGCTGGTCTTGTAGCACTGGTACTGTTGGCTGGTCTTGTAGTACTCGTACTGTTGGCTGGTCTTGTAGTACTCGTACTGTTGGCTGGTCTTGTAGTACTTGTACTGTTGGCTGGTCTTGTAGTACTCTTACTGTTGGCTGGTCTTGTAGTACTCTTACTGTTGGCTGGTCTTGTAGTACTTGTACTGTTGGCTGGTCTTGTAGTACTGTACTGTTGGCTGGTCTTGTAGTACTCGTACTGTTGGCTGGTCTTGTAGCACTGGTACTGTTGGCTGGTCTTGTAGTACTTGTACTGTTGGCTGGTCTTGTAGTACTGTTACTGTTGGCTGGTCTTGTAGTACTCGTACTGTTGGCTGGTCTTGTAGCACTGGTACTGTTGGCTGGTCTTGTAGCACTGGTACTGTTGGCTGGTCTTGTAGTACTCTTACTGTTGGCTGGTCTTGTAGTACTGGTACTGTTGGCTGGTCTTGTAGTACTCGTACTGTTGGCTGGTCTTGTAGCACTGGTACTGTTGGCTGGTCTTGTAGTACTTGTACTGTTGGCTGGTCTTGTAGTACTGGTACTGTTGGCTGGTCTTGTAGTACTCGTACTGTTGGCTGGTCTTGTAGTACTCGTACTGTTGGCTGGTCTTGTAGTACTGGTACTGTTGGCTGGTCTTGTAGTACTGGTACTGTTGGCTGGTCTTGTAGCACTGGTACTGTTGGCTGGTCTTGTAGTACTGGTACTGTTGGCTGGTCTTGTAGTACTGGTACTGTTGGCTGGTCTTGTAGTACTGGTACTGTTGGCTGGTCTTGTAGTACTGGTACTGTTGGCTGGTCTTGTAGTACTCTTACTGTTGGCTGGTCTTGTAGCACTGGTACTGTTGGCTGGTCTTGTAGTACTGGTACTGTTGGCTGGTCTTGTAGTACTCGTACTGTTGGCTGGTCTTGTAGCACTGGTACTGTTGGCTGGTCTTGTAGTACTGGTACTGTTGGCTGGTCTTGTAGTACTGGTACTGTTGGCTGGTCTTGTAGCACTGGTACTGTTGGCTGGTCTTGTAGTACTGGTACTGTTGGCTGGTCTTGTAGTACTCTTACTGTTGGCTGGTCTTGTAGTACTCTACTGTTGGCTGGTCTTGTAGTACTGGTACTGTTGGCTGGTCTTGTAGTACTCGTACTGTTGGTTGGTCTTGTAGTACTGGTACTGTTGGCTGGTCTTGTAGCACTGGTACTGTTGGCTGGTCTTGTAGTACTGGTACTGTTGGCTGGTCTTGTAGCACTCGTACTGTTGGCTGGTCTTGTAGCACTGGTACTGTTGGCTGGTCTTGTAGTACTGGTACTGTTGGCTGGTCTTGTAGCACTGGTACTGTTGGCTGGTCTTGTAGCACTCGTACTGTTGGCTGGTCTTGTAGCACTGGTACTGTTGGCTGGTCTTGTAGTACTGGTACTGTTGGCTGGTCTTGTAGCACTCGTACTGTTGGCTGGTCTTGTAGTACTCTTACTGTTGGCTGGTCTTGTAGTACTGGTACTGTTGGCTGGTCTTGTAGCACTCGTACTGTTGGCTGGTCTTGTAGTACTCTTACTGTTGGCTGGTCTTGTAGCACTGGTACTGTTGGCTGGTCTTGTAGTACTCTTACTGTTGGCTGGTCTTGTAGCACTGGTACTGTTGGCTGGTCTTGTAGTACTGGTACTGTTGGCTGGTCTTGTAGTACTGGTACTGTTGGCTGGTCTTGTAGTACTGGTACTGTTGGCTGGTCTTGTAGCACTGGTACTGTTGGCTGGTCTTGTAGTACTCTTACTGTTGGCTGGTCTTGTAGCACTCTTACTGTTGGCTGGTCTTGTAGCACTGGTACTGTTGGCTGGTCTTGTAGCACTGGTACTGTTGGCTGGTCTTGTAGTACTGGTACTGTTGGCTGGTCTTGTAGTACTGGTACTGTTGGCTGGTCTTGTAGTACTGGTACTGTTGGCTGGTCTTGTAGCACTGGTACTGTTGGCTGGTCTTGTAGTACTCTTACTGTTGGCTGGTCTTGTAGCACTCTTACTGTTGGCTGGTCTTGTAGCACTCGTACTGTTGGCTGGTCTTGTAGTTCTCGTACTGTTGGCTGGTCTTGTAGCACTGGTACTGTTGGCTGGTCTTGTAGTACTTGTACTGTTGGCTGGTCTTGTAGTCTCGTACTGTTGGCTGGTCTTGTAGCACTGGTACTGTTGGCTGGTCTTGTAGTACTGGTACTGTTGGCTGGTCTTGTAGTACTGGTACTGTTGGCTGGTCTTGTAGTACTGGTACTGTTGGCTGGTCTTGTAGTACTGGTACTGTTGGCTGGTCTTGTAGTACTGGTACTGTTGGCTGGTCTTGTAGTACTGGTACTGTTGGCTGGTCTTGTAGTACTGGTACTGTTGGCTGGTCTTGTAGTACTCTTACTGTTGGCTGGTCTTGTAGCACTCTTACTGTTGGCTGGTCTTGTAGCACTCTACTGTTGGCTGGTCTTGTAGCACTGGTACTGTTGGCTGGTCTTGTAGCACTGGTACTGTTGGCTGGTCTTGTAGTACTGGTACTGTTGGCTGGTCTTGTAGCACTCTTACTGTTGGCTGGTCTTGTAGCACTCTTACTGTTGGCTGGTCTTGTAGTACTCGTACTGTTGGCTGGTCTTGTAGTACTGGTACTGTTGGCTGGTCTTGTAGCACTGGTACTGTTGGTGGTCTTGTAGTACTGGTACTGTTGGCTGGTCTTGTAGTACTCTTACTGTTGGCTGGTCTTGTAGCACTCTTACTGTTGGCTGGTCTTGTAGTACTCGTACTGTTGGTTGGTCTTGTAGTACTGGTACTGTTGGCTGGTCTTGTAGCACTGGTACTGTTGGCTGGTCTTGTAGCACTGGTACTGTTGGCTGGTCTTGTAGCACTCTTACTGTTGGCTGGTCTTGTAGTCTCGTACTGTTGGCTGGTCTTGTAGTACTGGTACTGTTGGCTGGTCTTGTAGTACTGGTACTGTTGGCTGGTCTTGTAGTACTGGTACTGTTGGCTGGTCTTGTAGTACTGGTACTGTTGGCTGGTCTTGTAGCACTGGTACTGTTGGCTGGTCTTGTAGTACTCTTACTGTTGGCTGGTCTTGTAGTTCTCGTACTGTTGGCTGGTCTTGTAGTACTGGTACTGTTGGCTGGTCTTGTAGTACTGGTACTGTTGGC